>JAVANC010000019.1:47175234-47577734 GCA_033319125.1 Parnassius glacialis | reverse complement strand
GTCGTTACTAAATCGACATGAGTTCAGGAGAATTTGGTGAAGGACCCGGTCCTTCAACATCAAGTGGAAAGAGACGTCGCCGACCCATAATAAACGTAGCAGGTACGTACAAATAGGTACAAATGCGACGACGTAGCCTTTCTATTTCTTAAAGCGCTCTTTTTATGTGACCATGTGGTATTTATTTTCTAAAACAATATGTATTTATGTGATGTAGTACTATGGTAGTATATTTTTGTCATTTATTTACAGGCCCATCTTCTGGAGCACCTTTAACGTCACCAGTAAAAAAGAGAAAACCTACCACTTTGTCGGTCGGGGAACAAGAGATTATCATTAATGTATACAAATATTTCAAAAACACCTGGCCCGAAGACGTGTATCCTTCAAACGTTAATATGGTAGAAAAGGTTTCGGAGATCTCAAGAGTCAGCAAGAGCACTATATATCGCGTATTAAGCGTGTATAGAGATTCCCATAAAATACCAGAAAAGGGAATAATTAATAAAAGAAAAAAGTCTGTAATTGACAAGTTGGACGATTTTGATAAATCGGCTATAAGAGCGAAAGTGCATCAGTTCTTTCTTGCAGGAGAATTACCGACTTTAGACAAAATTTTGCTCAGTATAAATCAAGATGACCAGTTGCCAAACTTGAGCAAAACTTCCCTGCGACGTGTGTTGCGCCATTTAAAATTCAAATATATAAAGAGAAACAGAAAAAGTGGTCTAATAGATCGCCCAGAGATAGTTCTGTGGCGTACCAGATATTTGAGAGAAATACAAATATTAAGAAACGAGGGACGTAACATTTTTTACCTTGACGAAACATGGATTAACGCAGGTCATACTATGGGAAAGATATGGGAAGACACCACAATTGAATCTTCTCGTCAATCACGGTTAGAAGGCTACTCTACTGGCGCGAAAGCCCCTTCGGGTAAAGGAAAGCGATTAATAGTTGTACACGTTGGCAATGAAAATGGCTTTTTGGAGGGATGTGATTGGGTATTTGAATCATCATCTACTGGTGACTACCATGAGAGTATGGACGCTCTCCATTTCGAGGACTGGTTTAGAAAAGTAATAGAAAAACTGCAAAGCGGCGATGTCATAGTTATGGATAACGCTAGTTACCACTCCAGACGTTTAGAAAAAACCCCAACAATGTCTTGGCGGAAACAAAATATGCAGGAATGGCTAGAATCTAAACAGATCGCATACGTGCCCTCGGACACAAAGACCCACTTAATGGAAAAAATAAAGGCAGTTAAAGATAACTATCGAAGTTACGTCACCGACGAGATGGCAAAAGAAAAAAGCATCACAGTGGTAAGGTTACCTCCTTATCACTGTGAGCTTAACCCCATTGAACTTGTGTGGGCAGATGTGAAAGGGTACGTTGCACGAAAAAATACAACTTTCAAGTTAAAAGATGTTAAAAATTTACTTAAAGATGGTTTAACTCAAATCACGCCAGATAAATGGAAAAACTGTGTTCAGCATGTCCTTAAGGTTGAACAAAAAATGCGTGGCATGGATGATAGAATTGACCAAACTGCAGATCGCTTTATAATTAATGTTACAGATAGTTCATCAAGTGAAGATACGAGTGATGATTGCACCGAATAAAAATAAAGTTCTTATATAATATTAAAAATAAAGTTTTATCTTTTGCATAAGTACGTACTTATTCGGTGTCGTTATCACTCGAATCTTTATATGTGTTATAAATTAATGTTTTTTGTTGTTAAATGAATAAAGTACTTTATAACAATAGATGATTTTTCTTCTACAGCGATCTTTCACATAACTTTTTAATAATAGTTAATAAATATATATTATATCAATCATTATAAAAAAATCATTATAAATAAAGAAAGTACTACATATAAAATGTGCCTATATATTGAAGGTTTGTAACCCCTGGTTAAACGACCGAAAGGTCATTGTCCGTTTTTCTCAATCGATTTGGCACATACTATAGTGCAGTTAATGATTTTTTATTTTTGGAGATTTTAACCTACGTTTCTAATGATAAGTACTCAATTATGCGAGACCCGCTAACTACATTACACCTACCTACCGACTACTCAATAACATTTTGTCATTATTGAATGACAAACAATATAATGTATTTAAAAATACTACAGATAGCATTCTTGACCTCTTTATAAGTGATACTGATACCTGCATATGTGAGCTGCCATTGTTTCCCTTGGTTCAAATAGATAATTACCATCCACCTTTTATAGCACATATATTTTTAGACGTACCACAAAAAGCAATGATTCCTTGTGCAGAACCTAAGTATAAATTTATTGAAGCTAATTACGTTGATATTACTGTATAGTGGCAGGGAAGAATACCCACTACCCCATATCTTCCCGTGGGTGTCGTAAGAGGCGACAGAGGGAAACTGAGGTAGAAGATGGGCAGCAGCATCTTTCTGATAACAGCAAAACAACAATAAAAAACTGTGGTTGCCAACCCGCTCGCCAAGCGTGGCAACTATGGTAATATATCCCCCATGATTAAAGTTACGAAGAAACGTCCCCCAGTCCCCGGCGGCCTCGCTTTTCCTGACTGCGGTGGCAACCATGGTAACGGCGGGAGAGGGGGTGCTAAGAATCTCCGGTGGAAGTTAGTTAGCCACCTACGACGACTCGATCTGGCAACATATAACGCTCGCACCCTGATAACTGACGAGAAGATACTTGAGCTGAAAGAAGATATAGACAAGTTGCGCTGGAATATTCTCTGGGTCAGAAAAGAGGGGAAGGACATGGTAATCCTCGAATCCGGCAACTTGTTCTATCGTTGAGAGGTCGAACATCTGTCCCAAGGAGGTGTCGGATTTATCGTCCACAATTCTCGCGTTAACAACGTTGTAAAGATAGAGAGTATGTCGACGAGGGTTGCGTACTTTATACTCAGAATCACCAAACGGTATTCGCTGAAGGCCATACAGGTTTATGCACCTACCTCGGCACATCAGAATGAGCAGGTGAAGGAAATGTATGAAGATATATCTGGAGCCATGCATTCTTCCAAAACCCACTATACGGTGTTAATGGGAAACTTCAACGCAAAACTAGGCACAAAAGAGAACGGGGAGCTGAAGGTAGGGAAATTTAAAATAGGGCAACGGAACCCAAGGGGCCAGCAGCTGGTCGATTTCATGGAAAAAAGAGGGACACTTTATGATAAACTCTTTCTTCCAGAAGCGACCCCACAGGAAGTGGACCTGGTCGAGCCCCAACGGATCGATAAAAAATGGGATCAACTTCATTATGACGACCAGAGGACAACTGTTCAGTGATGTCTCAGTGATCGCGATGGTGAAGACTGGTAGCGATCACCGAATAATGAGAGGCACACTGAACCTCAACATTAAGTTGGAGAGGTCACGTCTAATGAAGTCAACGCTGCGTCCCCCTCGTGCTCTAATCCAAAGTCCCGAAACCTTTCAGCTCGAGTTACAAAACCGTTTTCAGTGCCTAAAAGATTGAAATGCAGTGGACGATATAAATGACAAGCTCGTGGAATCTGTCCATGTGGTCGGAGCTATGTTTTGCAAGACCAGCCGCAGAAGAACACAAAAACTCTCGGATCACATTCTTACTCTCATGACTTTTAGACGGGAAATGAAGCTGCAGTCTCCAGTAGATGTGACAGCACACAGGCAACTGAATAGACAGATCTCCAAGTGCATGCAGTGGGACTTGCGCAACTATAATACTGCTCGTATTGAAGAAGCGACTCAGCGAAACCAGGGCTCCAAAGTCTTTGCTAGAGATCTGTCTGCCAGAAAGAGCCAACTGTCGAAGCTGAGGACTGAGTGTGTTTAAGTAACTCGGTCACACAAACATACTCGGTCCTCAGTTTCGACAGTTGGCTCTTCTTCCTGAGATTTTGTGTGAGATTAAGAGGTTATGGAGGTTATGGGCAGCTGTATACATCATCGTTGGAGCCACATGCAAGTGTAAGTAACGATCCAAGAGCAAGTCTTATCTGACACTATTCCGATCATATTCCGTACGTGAGTCTAAGTGAGATTATAATGGCTTTCTAGTACCTTAAAAACGACAAGGCCCCTGGCGACGATGGGATTACAGCGGAGCTTCTGAAAGCGGGTGGAAAATTGGGACTTGATGTCCTTCAGAAGCTCTTTAATTCCGTTCTCCATGGTGGCACTTCACCGGAGGCGTGAAGCAGACGTAAGGTAGTCTTGTTTTTCAAGAAAGGCGACAACGCTCTCTTAAAGAATTACAGATCGATTTCCCTTCTGAGGCGCGTCTACGTGCTGTTTTCGAGAGTCATTACAAATTGTCTCGCATGCAGGTTTGACGACTTCCATACTCCCGAACAAGCCTGTTTCCGAAAAAGCTTTAGCACCATAAACCATAATATACATACCCTTCAGCAAATTGTACAGAATTCCGAGGAGTACATTTTGCCACTATGTTTGGCGTATGTCGACTATAAGAAAGCCTTTGATTGCATAGAAATTTTGGCGGTGCTACAATCCCTTTAGCGGTACTAAGTTGACTGTCGGTATATCGAAGTGCTGAAGTGTTTGTACAGTAGAGCTATGCTGACAATCCGAGTACAGAACCAGAGTACGGAATCTATTTAACTGCAGAGAGGTGTAAGACAGGGTGACGTTATATCCATGAAACTCTTCACCGATGCATTGAAAGACGTTTTCAAGCTTCTGGATTGGAAATGATACGGTATTAACATCAACGGCGAGCACATCACCCACTTTCGATTTGCCGACGATATAGTCCTTATGACAGAATCGCTGGAGGACCTAAGCACTATGCTCAATGACCTCAATATTGTCTCCCAACGGATAGGTCTTAAGATGAACATGGATAAAACGAAGATCATGTATAATGTCTATGTCCCACCTATGACGGTAGTAGTTGGGAGCACTAAGCTCGAAGTTGTAAACATACTCATGTTTACCTGGGACAAATACCTAGTCAGGTCATAAATTCTGTCACATGTTTAATATAAAATAATTGAAACAAGTTTATTCATATTGTACCATTTATATACCAAAATGAACTTTAGAAAACATAGATTCTTATGACACTAAAGTTTATTCAATCTGCGCGGCCAGTCGTCTATCGCAGCACGAACGAGGTCCATGTCAATATCGGCGGCTGCCTTAATTAAGGATGTCTTGAGTGACTCCAAATTGGGATGAGGCTTTGAGCACGCCTTTTCCTCCAAGTGTTGCCATATCTTGTAATCTAACGGATCCAAATCTGGACTGGAGGAGGGCCAGTCTTCGTGCCGGATGAAGTCGATTTCACGCGCCGCCAGCCAGTCTTGTGTGCTCTTCGCTCTATGAGCTGGCGCCGAATCTTGTTGGAATACCTAGTGCCTGTTATTGAACATGGTATGAGAAACAGGTTCCACGTGGTTCGTCAGGACTGTATTTTGATACACAACTGCATTCGTTTTTACACCTTTCTCACAAAAACGTACCTCTGTTAAGCCCCAATAAGAAACTCCCAACCATACCATGAGCGAGGATGGAAAATGACCTCGTTGGACACGCGGAATACGGTTGCTCGCTTCTTCACTACTGTGTGCGTACACCTTATCATTTTGTTTGTAGTAGCTCTCTTCTACGGTAAAAATTTTTTCATCCGAAAAAAGAATTTCCCGATATTTTTTCCCGCGTACCGCTTCAACAAAGCGCGGCATCTCTTCAGTCTCAGGTCCATTAAACGAGCATTCAAACGATGTCCTGTTTTTTTTTTCGATATGCCCGAAGCCCTAAGTCTTCATTTAACACCCTTTTTACCGTGGTTCTGCTTAACCCCATCTGAAGGGCCAACAGTTTCTGCTTACGTTTGGGATTTCTTTGAATTCGCGCCTTCACAGCTTTTATCACTGCTGGAGTCCTAACAGACCGAGGGTGACCACTTCTTGACCTGTCATCTACACTAGAGTCTTCATTGTATCGTATGATGGTACGATAAACGATTTTTTTGGTTATATTCAAATTTTTCAGTATGTCAAAAATTTGAAATGGCGCGTAACCGCAACAATGCAACGCAATAACTGCAACACGATCTTCTTTAAGCGTCCACTCCATATTTAAAAATGAGTAAAATTCTAAAAAGTATACAGTTTTATTTTCATGAACAATTCGAAATTCGAATTCAATAAACTTTTTTGTGGCCAGCATTCTAAAAGAAAAGTTTTTACTTTGTGACAATACTTATGGCCTGACTGTGTAATCCGACTAGCTAAGTCCAACTTCGACCGAGAGGTCAATCGACGGATTCAACTCGGCTGGGCAGCGTTCGAGAAATTACGGCACATCTTCTCGTCAGTGCGTGTTGCCAGTGATGACCTATAGAAATGATACGTGGTCCTTCACTGCTGGCCGGATGATGAAGCTCAAAGTCGCCTAGCGAGGTTGAAGACGTCTATGCTCGGAGTTTCTCTGCGTGATAAACTTAGAAATGAGGATAGCCGCAGTAGAACCAGAGTGACCGACATAATGTAACGGATTAGTAAGCTGAAGTGGCAATGGGCCGGCAATATAATAATAATATAATTTATTTAGTTCTAAATATAAACACAAATCATGGGGGGTATGGATGCAGGTGGCTCAGGACCATGCTTTGTGGCAATCTTTGGGGGAGGCCTATGTTCAGCAGTGGACTTGTGAAGGGCTCTTATGATGATGATGATGATAAACATACATTAACATAACAAAATAAATTAATGGAATGGCACTAAAATGACGTATACTCAGCACAAATGTTATAGAAACCACATAGTGGTAACTATAACGCTGATTTTCAGTAAACTCCAGAAAAGTTATATATATATGTGGCGGTGCTGTCGTCGCGCCACAAGCGAAACACATCGAAGCCTAAATCGCGCTTACAACTACAACTTCAAAACGAAATTACAACTTCAAAATCTTCATCATCCTCAATTACCCCAGTCTTCAGATTCTACAAGCCATCTAGCTTTACAAAGGTTCATCGCAGCACTGGAATAATAATGCTTCCTGTTCCTTCAAGCTACCCACTGCGCTACAGTGTTCGGCACGGCTCTGAGCCTTACTGCTCGCCTCTGCTCCACGGCACTCTCGCAGATTACTTGCCTTCTTCTCGACTCACCGCAGACTTACAAGGCAATTCCCTGGCACTTGCAAATTCGTCGACATCTAGACTGCACTATTGACCTCCGGTCTGCGCAGGTGAAGTGGCGGTGCTGTCGTCGCGCCACAAGCAAAACACATCGGAGCCTAAATCGCGCTAACAAAGTTCCGAAGTTAAAGTAGTATATCTAGAATAGCTCCGAACTACCAATCGGAGCGTTGGCCGCTCCCCGGGCAGAACACCTTGCCCGGCGGGAGATCTCCCCTTTTCTTTTCACCCGCCATATATATATATATATATATATATATATATATATATATATATATATATATATATATATATATATATGTGGCGTAAGAATATATATATATATATATTCTTACGGCCCCCAGCTGCCCCTGCAAAGGTCGCCTTGGCTAGGGCCCATAGTAGCCTCCTCGACGGGCAGCCGAGGGTTCGGGCCCATTGGCCTATGGACAATTGACCTACACGATAGAGATAAGGCTAGGTATATTAATACGACTTACCTGGTTCAGAGGCGAAGACTGGCCACAAGGCTCGGTAGTGTGTTTTTATATGTGACCTGACCCAGCTGAGGTGATCAGGCAGCGGCCTGGTCCGATGCTGCCCCACAATGTAATTCACTCCAGCGGACGTCACCAATTGGCAATTTCTTTCTTCAATTTACTATGTCAGTCTATCAACTTTATTGTACATTTAACTAACTTCAAACTCAACTAAATCCCCGTTAATTATAATCAGAGTCACAAAGTTCAGAGTTCCTTAGCACAAATCTATAATCTAATACGAACTCTGTTTCCCGCGGGTCTCAAATTTTAGCGGTTTAACCGACACAGGAAAATATCTCCGAGTTACATCCAATGCCACAAAGCAACTACTCGACGCAAAGTAATATTGTCAAGCACTTCAACCGGCAATCACTATACAATTTACGTAAATTACTTGCCAACGAATTTAGGTTAATAAATCAAATTATTACTGCTTCGTCATCGCGTGAACGCTCTAAAGATAACCAAACTAGAAGCGAAAAACTCCAATAGTAAATTCCACACGCATCAAAAAACCGGACGTTGGTCGCAATCAATATTAAATTCCAAATAATTAATCGACCCGGCGTCTTTTTTTCTAGACTCAACAAAAACCTCGTCGTTGCATAAATTTACTAACAAAACCGATCCTATTATTATTATACCGGACGACCACGCCGTACTAGTGACCGCACTGTAACTGTCGACTTCCGACGCGCAACGCTCCAAACCAACTCCGCTCGCCTGAATGTCAAACCAGTACGAATGCACCGAGCCGAGCGCCCTCTGGCGTCAAATCTTGAAACTAGCGTTTTGGCGCGAACATATATATAGCTCGAAGAACCGACAACCGATGGGTAAAAGATACTCGAGTGGCGGCCTCGTACCAGTGGAAGAAGCGTAGGGCGTCCCCCCACTAGATGAAGCGACAACCTGGTAAGACATGCAGGATATCGATGGATGCAGGTGGCTCAGGTTCGTGCTTGTGGCGTTCCTTGGGGGAGGCCTATGATCAGCAGTGGACTTGTGAAGGGCTGTAACTGTGATGATGATGTTGATATTAATAGTGAAGTAAATTCTATTAATTGGGCCAATATATTGTACGGGCTCTCATTATATACGGCTGTATTCTTGTTTTATGCAGAGATAAATAAAATTATTTAAAAAAATGTACCCTTACGGCCTACTAAATAAAAAGAATTCCCTATATGGTTCTCACTCCTCTTATTCATATTTTTAATAACAAAGAAAATGCATGGATTAGATGGAAAAAGTACGATAGTAAATCGGATTATGAGACTTTCGCAGTATATCGTAAAAGATTTAAATCATTATGTAAAGAATGTTATAACACTTATATTGATTCATCGAAACTGGCATGCATAGGGATTTAAAATTGTTTTGGTCATTTGTGAAAACGCTAAAGGATAAGAATGGTATTCCCAACAATATGATATATGATAATTCTCAGTTTAACAACCCGCAAGAAATTTGCAACATGTTTTCAAAATATTTTGGATCTGTGCATTTGGAAAGTGATGCAGCATCGGTAGACCAACTCCTTGTCATTTACTTCTACTAATAGCGTCATTCTAAGTAATATATCCTTCGTTAGATACTATAATCGGAACACTTAAATTCTTAGATGTTGCTAAGGGCTCAGAAACTGATGGTCTTCCGCCGTTCTTTTTTAAGCATGCCGCAGACTCATCAACCGTAGTCTACGCGAGGGATACGTAACAAAGGTTTGAAAGGCAGCAAATATTACCCTTGTCTTCAAGGGTGGATCAAAAAATGCAAGACTCTCGATTACGTGGATCAGTGGGAAATTCTCCTTCGAAAAATTGTCTATAACGGTATACGTGGAAATTTATTGCGATGGTTTTAATCGTACATAATAAACAGGACGCAAAAGCTGGTGATTAATGGATTCTCGTCCAATGAAATAAATTTATCGTCCGGCGTGCCACAGGGCTCAATAATGGGTCTTCTGTTTTTAATATTTATGAACAATATATCGGCTTGTTTCAAAAATTCCCATTTCGTATTCTATGCTGATCCAATGAAATAAATGTATCGTCCGGCGTGCCACAGGGCTCAATAATGGGTCTTCTGTTTTTAATATTTATGAACAATATATCGGCTTGTTTCAAAAATTCCCATTTCGTACTCTATGCTGATATCCTAAAATTTTTCGTATTATGGATGACTGTGTTCTACTTCAAGATGACATGGATCGTTTATCTTCCTATTGTCTTGAAAATAAACTAATTCTTAGCCTACCTAAATATAAATCACTAAAAAAGTTATATTATTAAATTCTCATATTCTCTTTATAATATTCCTCTTGAAAACGTCTCGCTTATTGGCGTGTTCTTTGGTTCTAAGTTCTTTGATTTCATTCTATTCTGGTGTTGGTTGTGTAATTAGCTAATATGTTTATATAAGATTTGAATTATAATTTTTATTATAAAACTATTTGTTGTCCTTCATAAAAAGAAGAGAAATTTTCATACTTTCCAGCGCAAATGCGCTTCGTTGTGTTACTGGATTTAATTTATATCATTTCATTATGAATGGTCCGGTATGAACTAACTGTTAGCAAGTACTTTTTTATCAATTAAAATAAATTTAACTAAATTTAATAATGATTTATATGCATAATATATCTTGAATTTTCAATTGAATTTTATAAAATAACTAGCTTATACCCGCGACTTTGTCAGCAAAAAACCTATACAAAGAAACCTGCAGATTAGTGGTCCTATGGTCCTAGTTCAATTATTAAATAATCTAAGAATCGAGTTAATAATAGTACTATTATCTCGAAATTTACCGCAATATGGGAAAATGTTTTAAATAAGAATTAAATGTTATATGAGTATACTATTATTTTACGTGAAATAATCGCTTTCCCAATATATCCGTTTACTCATGTTGCAAAAAAAAAGGGAAACATCAATTTCGCATCAAAACTTTGTTATGTTGCTATAGTTATGTTACTTTATAATGTAGTTATGATGTTATTGTAGCAAACCACAAACTAAAAAAACTGAGCGAAACTTTTTTATATGTCTTATAATATATTTTATGAGAAAATCATCAATAACTATAAACTAATCACCAAAAACTTTAAATTTTATCAGTTTTTCTAATAATAATCTCTTTGTTTTAATAAAACAAACAGAAATAACCATTCTTATTCCGGAAATTATATTTATAAATCGTCTTCTTTTCACAATATTTATAATTATTTCAACCGCTGTGGCAGCGCCTGTCTTAAACAGGAGTGCCTGCACTGATGTGTTCTGGTCTCAAGTGTATAAAGAGTTGTAAAATCGGTCTTTAGAGGTGACCACGCATCTGTAAACTTCTTTGTTTGAAGTTGGTAGCAGGTTTACATCCACTGCTGCAGTGGTCACTTACCATCAGGTGGATCAATTCAATTCAGATTTATCATTATGTTGGGAAATGTTACAGCCAACATTTGTATTTGTTTAATGAAGACCATATTATTGATACTGCAATCGTCGTTCAGCAGAGTGACGAACTAGGTCCAGTTTTTTTTCAGTTTGGGAATTTAACCCATTATTTCAAATCCACACTAACTATCTGGTAAATGGATGACAGTACATTCGAAGATAAAACAGATGACGTGCTTATTGATCTTACTTATAATTTTCAAAATTTTAAAAATGTTGGTATTGATCTTTAACCGAATAACCAAAAATGTGAAATATTTGTTATAAATTTAATTTTATCTAGTTCTTCTAAAGATACTTTAATTCAAAATTTCAATCATATTTCTACAGGAATAAAAACCGTCCGTGCGGAATCGCTATAATCGCTAGGAGCCCTGTTGATATTCGATAGTATTTAACTGATAGCTTATCTTTTCGTTAATCGAAAGTTTTAATAACTGCTCGAGGCAAACTGAGCAACAAGACCAAGGTGACCCTTGCCACGCTATCCGTGAATTTCTGCAACATCAGGGGACTTCACTCGAACCTAAACACCGTCAACTACCAGCTCGAGACGGCGAAGCCGGCCTTGCTCTTTCTGACCGAGACGCAGGTGTCCTCTCCGGCTGATACTTTGTATCACTCCTACCCGGGGTACAAATTCTTACACTCCTTTGTGCCTAAGGCTGGAGATTGTGTATACGTCAGAGAGGACATCTTTTCTCGACGCGTCGGCAGTCTGGAAGGTTCGGACCTGTCCATCCATTGGCTACGCGTAGACAGCCACGACCATCCGCGCGTCTCCGGGTAGGCACCCGAGACCTATAGGTCCCATAGTGGTAATGCCGAAACAGACCGACTCATCGACCACGTCCAAATGGCTACAGATTTGTTGCTACTGTAGTATAGTCTGTGGCCATCCACTGTATGTGTCTATGGTAGTTTTTATCTGTGTATTTATGAAAAATTTCTGGTGAAACTGATAATCCAAAAGGTAATCTTAAAAATCGATAGCTACCAAAAGGACTACTAAATGTACATAGATCTGAAGAATCATTAGTGAGTTTTATGTTATAAAATCCATCTGATAAATCTAATACCGAGTACACTGATTTATTACTTATCTTTGCTTTTCTTTAACAGGACCAATCCGCAGAGATCGTAAACTTTGGCGATTTTAACACCCACCACGCTGAATGGCTCGGTTCATGTTTAACCGATCATGCGGGAAGATCTGTTTGTGAATTTGCCTTGGCATATGGTCTGACACAACTGGTCACTTCGCCTACGCGGATTCCAGATGTGGAGGGTTATACACCTTCCCTGTTGGACGTTCTGCTGACCTCTCATCCGGACGTATATAAGGTTTTCGTCGATGTTTCGATTCTTCGGACCATTGTCTGATCCGGAGTGTGATCCCACTCACGCTCCCCTCGCAGTTGCGTTCTGTAAGTTGTCACTATTTTTGGCATTACAGGTCGGCAGATTGGAACGAAATGCGGTCTTTATTTGAATCCTACCCATGGGGGCGGGTTTGCTTCTCGCCGGATAATCAATCAGCGCTGTTGCTGACTCTGTCACTGATGTGGTGCTACAGTGAATGGAACTATTTATTCCATCATCTGTGGTAACCATCGGTGGCAGATCTCAGCCTTGGTTTGGTCGCCCCTGTAACACTGCATCATGCAGTAATACTCCTGTGTTATCAGGCCTGGTCTGAGACCTAGGCAGCTCGGGATGTACACATCAGCATGCTTAAAAAGAAGTATAACTTCGCCTCCAGGTCCTTCAAAAGAGTTATTGCCAAGGCAAAGTCAGAGCACGTAGGCAGGATTGGCGAGAAACTAGTTCGCCTTCCTTCGGGAACCTGTGCAATCTGGTCTCTCACCAAGGCTCTCTAAGGAAATTTCTGTAAACCATCACTACCATCTCTGCACAGGGAGGACGACTCACTGGACCACGCCGCAAAAGAGAAAACCGACCTTTTAGGCTCCCTTTTGCGTCCAACTCGACTTCTGAAGACGGGGGGAACACACCACCGAACATCCCGCGGTGTGAGTGCTCCAAAGTATGGATGTCCAGGGAGAGGAGTGCTTTGCATCTCTGGACATCCACAGGTCAAGTGGGCCTACCGGAATGCCCCAATTGTGCTGAGGACGTGTGCTCCGGATTTGGCACCGGTTCTAACGCATCTTTTCCGGTACTCCTACTCTTTAGGTGTAGTCCTGAAATCATGAAGACAGCTTTTGTCCACCCAATCCCTAAAAAATACGACGTCTCACACCCGTCCAACTAAAGGCCTATCGCCATCACCCCCTTGTTCTCCAAAATAATTAAACCCATTATAAACTGCCAGCTCATGTGGTACCTTGAGGATCACCAGCTGATTAGTGACCGCCAATACGGTTTTCGGCGGGGTCGATCAGCTGGTGATCTTCTGGTCTACCTGACTCAGATGGGCGGAGGCAGTAGAGTCCAAGGGGGAGGCGTTGACCATTAGTTTGGACGTTGCGAAGGCCTTCGATAGGGTTTGGCACAAAGCGCTTCTTTCGAAGCTCCCTTCCTATTGGCTTCCCGAGAAATTGTGCAATAGGATCACCAGCTTCCTTGCAGATTGGAGCATCAAGGTCATTGTAGACGCATGCACCGACTACAAGCCTATTAACGCTCGTGTTCCACAAGGCTGTGTGCTATCACCAACGCTATTTCTTCTGCATATCAATGATATGTTGCAAACCGGTAACATTCATTGCTATGCGGATGACAGCACTGGTGATGCTCTATACACCGGCTGTGCCAATATTTTGCGGGGAAACGTAGCCCAGTACCGGAACACACTTGTGGCTGAAGTCGAGTATTTGCTGAACAAAGTCTCAAATTGGGGGCGACTAAATCTAGTCCAGTTTAATCTTCAGAAGTAAAAAGTTTGCGCGTTTAGCGCAAAAAAGAACCTCTTAGTCGTTTCTCTTCCGTTTCTAGGCAATCCCTTTGTTGCCTCAGCCAGTATCGGAATCCTCGGCGTTGACATATTTAGTGACGTGCAGTACGTGTTCACTTGGAAGAGAAGGCCAAATTGGCCTCGAAAAAGCTTGGCGTGCTCAGCAGAGCGGTACAGTATTTCATGCCGGCATGTTCGGCCTCACAGTGCCAGCTCCGTGGCAGAACTCCCGATACCATCCACAACATCTGGATGATTGGCGGTCCACCACTGTGCGATTTAGAAAATGTTTTCTTCCTCCCAAAACTTTCTTGTGGAATCGATTACCACCAGCGATTTTGCCGGACCGATACGACTTAGGAACCTTCAAGAAAAGAGCTTACACCTTTCTAAAAGGCCGGCAACGCATCTGCAATTCCCCTGGTGTTGCGGTTGTTCATGGGCGGCGGTAGTCACTTACCATCAGGTGAGCCGCATGCTCGTTTGCCCCCTCTCCTATAAAAAAACCTGTTTTAAAAACAAAATTTGATCAGTATTAAACCACGTTGATAAATTGTATAATTTAAACCACCACATTTCTCTTATTATTTTAAATATTGTTTTTTTGTACCTAAATTTACATTTTCACAAGTTTAAATATTTAAAATTTGGTGGTATTGGTGTAAGAAATCTTTCTAGCGTTGCATTGCCCGCTTTTCTTGCTTTAAGCATAGTGTCAATAATTTAACTATGTAATATAAATTGAAATAATAAAGTAGATCTGTTCTATGCTGCGGAGACAAGGTACACACTTACACACACACACACACACGCGCGCGCACACGCACGCACGCACACGCACACGCACACGCACACGCACACGCACACGCACACGCACACGCACACGCACACGCACACGCACACGCACACGCACACGCACACGCACACGCACACGCACACGCACACGCACACGCACACGCACACGCACACGCACACGCACACGCACACGCACACGCACACGCACACGCACACGCACACGCACACGCACACGCACACGCACACGCACACGCACACGCACACGCACACGCACACGCACACGCACACGCACACGCACACGCACACGCACACGCACACGCACACGCACACGCACACGCACACGCACACGCACACGCACACGCACACGCACACGCACACGCACACGCACACGCACACGCACACGCACACGCACACGCACACGCACACGCACACGCACACGCACTCGCACACGCACGCGCACGCGCACGCGCACGCGCACGCGCACACGCACACGCACACGCACACGCACACGCACACGCACACGCACACGCACACGCACACGCACACGCACACGCACACGCACACGCACACGCACACGCACACGCACACGCACACGCACACGCACACGCACACGCACACGCACACGCACACGCACACGCACACGCACACGCACACGCACCCGCACCCGCACACGCACACGCACACGCACACGCACACGCACATGCACACGCACACGCACACGCACACGCACACGCACACGCACACCCACACGCACACGCACTCGCACTCGCACAAGCACTCGCACACGCACCTGTACACAAACCCTCACGCACACGCACCCTTGCACGCACTCGCGCACGCACTCGAACACGCACATGCAGTCGCACATGAACACGCAGTCGCACATGCATATGCACACACACACATACACAAACACCCTGTTTCTCTTTTGTTGAATGTACTTAGTCCAGGGAGGGCGAGGACGTTCTACTACAAGTATCTTTAAAATAAATCCTCAAACTTGTTATTATTTAAGAATATGTTGGAAACAATAAACTTTAATTTCTTTGCATTCCACCATGCTATAATACTGAATGTTTGAAATGAATGTACTCCAACTTTATGCTTTTTAATGCATTTTAATTGTTCAAAATATTATATCGATGATATTTTTAAATTATTTTATATTTAAATTACTTATTATATATTATTAATAATCACAATTACGTTTATTAATAGCTTTGTCGCTTGTTCGAATCCCTCACGGAACAAGTATTTGTATAGTATATAAACATAAGAGTGACTTTCAATTACTATTGCTTATTATCTATATTTTCTAGTTTCTGTTTCTGTTAGGGAGGATTTGTCTTATAATCGTTAAGTTTCATAGGCGGATTGAGCATCTCAAGGCCAGCACTCTCTCTCTCTCGCACCTCTCACGCTGCCATCCGGTCTGAATATTTTACGCCTGGCGTGAACGACATAGATTATATAAATAAGTAATAATAATCCAATACAATAATGCGTTGAGAATTATAATGGGGTTGCCTCGGTATTGTAGCGCCTCTGACATGTTTGCAGAGGCTCATGTTGATGGGTTTGAAGCCATAATGCGCAAAAGATGTGCCTCCATGCTGAATCGCATGCAGACGAGCTCCAACATCATTCTCGGTGTACTAGCGGACAGATGGGATTCACCAATGTTAGGGCGTTGGATAAATCTGCATACTGTAAATTAGACACGCTATGACTACGTAATATTTTAATTGTAATTTTAATTTTCCTTTTAATTTTAGTTACTGTTTATATTTATTAATTTTAATTTTCTTTAATGTTATAGGTATTTAGATTATAATTTATTATAAATATGGATAATTGGTCTGAAATAAATGAATTATTATTATTATATTATTATTATTATATTATAAACTCTTTTACTAAGACATAGCAATTTTAAAGTAAGCAGATTAGATTATATTTATAGATTCGGCGTACAAATATACAAATGTACATAGTGACGTGTCTATGTGTCTGTTACCAATTTATGTCTTAATTTATTTGTTTGGTCTCATGTTTGTCTGGAATACTTATGTAGGTAAGTATTATAACAAAAAAAGGAGGTGTCGACTAATTTACATGTCTAGTACATGAATACGGGCTTGGGGCAATATTTGAATAAAAGAAAGGTTACGTTAATACAATATGTACATTTATTAATAATTACACGTTATGCGTTAATTAAAAAACAGTTCTAATATATTATGCCAATAATGCTTAAAGAACATTTTTGCATTTTTGAAGTATTAATTTGTATTTGTGGATTTGGAAAAACACATGAAGATGTGATAAATATATTTTTTAATATAATTATTGTCCTAACACGAAATTAAATAAAATAATTTTGGATTAAAAAGTAAGTGCCCAAACTTGAATATAATCGGTTCACATCAGTTCTGTGGCTTCTTTCTCTTCCTTTGGATAACCTTTTAAAGAATCCTGTATTTGTCGTAAAGTTTTATCCTTTGTTTCAGGCAGATATTTATATAGAAGTAATGTACAAATAGATGTTGATAAACCGTAAAAAAGAAAAGCACCATGCAATTTAAATGTTTTGAAAATAAGAGGAGCTATTTTAAGCAATGTAGCCATCATAGTGTGACCAAATATACCGATGACGGTCATCGTAGAAGATCTGTATTCTAACGAAATCAGCTCTCCGAAAATTGAGGTAAACGTGTTCATTGGACCACAGCCAATTGATATGGAGAACATTGATAGCAATAAAATTGAAAAGTACTTGTTCTCTACAATGATATCTAAGTTTATTAAATACAAGTAAAAAGATATAGTAAACAAAAAAACAATAGCAATTGAAGTAGTTGTAAATAGAAGCGTGCGTCTTTTCACTAATTTCGAAATGCCACCTCCAATATACATACTTAATACTGTGACTCCGTCTAAGGATAACATTCCCACATACGCGGTAGATTCGTCTTCTGTTATCTTTTTTAAAATATCAATAATGTAAATACTACAAACAAATTTCCCGGATAGATTATATACTGCTAACATCAACATAGATATGAGAACTGGCTTGAAGAATTCTCTTGAACAAACTATATCAAAAAGTTCAGTCACTGTATATCTTGCATTGTTCCTTAGTCTTTTCTTTTTTAATAGATATCTTTCAGTTTCAATCATGCCTTTAAGCTCTTTTTCCGCTTCTTCTCCGGAGCCTTTCAGCCATCTATGTGATGCTGCACACTCCTTGAAACGTTTTTTATTAGCTAACCAATATGGTGACTCGGGCCAGAATATTACACTTATTAACGTATAAATAGAACAAAGTATTCCTATAATACCAATTATCCTCCAGTTAAAAAACGTTCCGATTGCATTTGCAATCCAAATTCCCCAAAACAATGATGCTACTTTTATAGACAAGAACACTCCTCGGTAAACGGGCGAACTGTACTCTGTGGTGATGAGTATTGATACTGATACTTGACATGCGGTTAAAAAACCTTGCACAATTTCACTAATTAGTATTTCAGTTACTGATCTACTGAAGTAGAACATCAAGAACCCAGTTAAAGTAGTAAGACATTCGATTAAAAAAGTTTTCTTTCTACCTATGTATTGAGCAAGAAAGCACAGTAAAATGATTACCGGCACTCCACTGAAGATATGAACAGACGCTGAAAAAAAATGTATAGTGATGATAACACTAAACATGATATTGATATCTATTAAATAATGCTCATTTAATTACTTACAAAGCCATGATGCCATTTCGTCGCTGATTGTGTCATTAGAATTAGATTTTCTGATTTGTGCAATAAATACTGTTGGAGACCCCAAACAAAGTCCACTCATGAAATATGAAGTCCATATTGCACTGACAACTAGTAACTGAAAAGAAAAACTAATTATGATTTAAATAGATCAAGAAAGAGCTATTATGCTTATTACTTATAATTATTGCGATAGTAAAATTTGGTTCGCTATTATCAATAATGCCACCTTCAAAGAGATATCAACTCGGTTTAAGTTAAAATGGGTATCTGTGTATGTTAGACATAAACCAGTGTCAGTAGCTGGGTCAAATAATTTTAGGCGGTAAAGGCGTGTAGTGCTAGCGTAAGAGAATCTTGGATGTCTAAAGAGATGACAAAGATTAATGAAACAGGAGGTACTTCATAACACCTGATATAATCATGCTGTACTCTGTGTAATCGTTCTTCATCCTTATTTTATGTGAAATACAAATAAAACTACACAAACCTGTTTCAAAAATAGTTTCCATTTCTTTACTTCACTGGATTTTTCGTAGTCTGTAGAAACAGTTTCTACCGTGAAATCCCCCATCTTTATCAAAATGTAGTTAATTAATAATGAAGTAACAGCGTTAACAAAAAATAAACAATTTGGTTATTCCATTTATCCACCCCCAGTGGTTTTACAGCCACTCTAGGGTGGATACTCGGAATCGGAAAATCGGAGTTCGAATATAACTTTTTTCCGATTTTCTGTCTTGTCACTGCACAGTCATTTATAGCAAAGTTATACAAAGTTTTTATCGTGTTTGTATTAAAAACTGGCTCAAGATACTAAGTAGATAATATCATACCTATATATATATATATATTTATATATATATATATATATATATATATATATATATATATATATGTCTTCTTTAAAAATCATAAAACAATTTTAAATTTATTGTTTTTATAGGATAAGGGTGACAAACGAGCACACAGTCCACCTGCTGGTAAGTGGCTGCTGCGGCCCATAGACATCTACATCTATCCTCTATTAAAAATCAAAATGTAGATGCGTTGTCACCCATGAGGACTAAGATGGAATGCCTCATTTCCAGTAAAAAGGGCCTCCGGCCACCTGCACTCACCAAGCGAAACGCAGAGGTAAACCTCTACTTCACTTCAATTCACTTTAATGTACTACTAATACTTCACTTCACTTTAATGTACATTTGCAATCGTTTTCTTAATTTCTTTTGCTGCAATAGATGTGTTAGTGAAAAATTAAACTTATTTTTGCATGTATTCTAGTAAAATTTCGAATGTTTGTCGTTAGACAATGGTAGAGCCACGCGGCAGCTTTTACTGTCGCACGGATGGGCCGGCTCGAGCCGGGGTGGTACCACGACCTCACAGAATACCAGCGTGAAGTTCGCAAAGGAGGATAGATGTAGATGTCTATGGGCCGCAGCTACTACTTACCATCAGGTGGACTGTGTGCTCGTTTGTCACCCTTATCCTATAAAAATAAAAAAAATAAAAAATACGAATTATCAGCCATGTTGCAGCTACATTAATTATAGATTTGAGTGCAGAGAACCGGAGACATTTTACTGGAAAAGAGGCATTCCATCTTAGTCCTCAAGGCTGACAACATCTGCATTTTGATTCGTAATTGAGGAAAGATATAGATGTCTATGGGCCACAGCAACTACTTACCATCAAGTGGACTGTGTGCTCACTGGTCACCCTTCTCCTGTAAAAAAAGAAATCTCAATTATGTATATATATATATATATATATATATATATATATATATATATAAAATTATGTCATGTTTACAGTAATATTATTAAAAACGAGTAAGTTTAATTTTATTTAATACTCGTATATAATACGATTTTTGTTTAAGTTTGTGGTTATTTAAAATGTACATTTATTGTTGAACTGTACTTCGGGTAAAAAGTCGGAAGATCAATCAAAAGTGAATTCCGATTATCCACTCCGTCTTGGGTGGACAGATAAACATGCGTTTCCGAGTATCCACCATAGGGTGGATGTTTTAGGGTGGATAAATGAAATAATCGAAACAATTAAAACGTATAATATATTTATTTTATTCACCCCTTATAATATTTAATGTACTTAAGTACAATCTGTACCAACAAGCCTTTTAGTGTTGTCTGTTTTAACATATGGATTGTTCGCATTAAACGATTGACTGATTTTGTTCTGTTTTTTTATGTCAGTAAAAGTCGCAAGCCTCCTCAGATTATTCACCAGTGGGCTTATATATTCCACATTTAATATATTTTTGTGTTTTAAAATATGATAGCATACAGTGGAATTATGACGATAATATCACAAGTACACACGGCAAACATCAAAAGGTAAAATAAATAAGTGATTTATATATTTTATCTGAACACACGATAGAGTGCATATTTACAAGAAATCTTTCAGGTCATTTTCCAACCTTCTATAATTCAAAAACTTTCAGACCTACACACTTGTTATTTTTAGTGTCTAATAACGACTTAAATACTAATATATATATATATATATATATATATATTTTTGTTAGTTATTGAGTTATTAGAAAAGCGCCACTTTTATCATTTACTGATTCTTTGGTTCACTGACTCACTTATCAAAAAACTAGGTTGTCCTAAGTGACTTAAAAATTTATTGAATTAAAAACATTTATGATTGAGTGGAATGAAATTTAGATCGTTGTTCAAGTTTCAAATGCTAAGATATAAGACATGATGCATATTTACTATACTTACATTTTTGTGTGTTCAAGACAGACACACGCTCGACTGGTTTTATTAATATGAATTAAGTAATTAAAGGTTTGTACATATATATTACTATTTAGTTTAGTCCTAAGAGTAAACATTACCAAATTTTACTGCCATTAGCTCACTTACTCAAGATAAAGACATTATTTTTTGGGCCAGTACTGGCCAACAAAGAAATGTGTTGAAAAAAAAATAAAGACATATTCACATTTTTACCAAAAGGAATTGAAATAATATAAACACGATTCCCGATGCTGAATATAAGGGTTTCTTTCCCACGGTCCTTATTTTTTATCTTTTGTTTTTTCTTTAGCTTTTGGGATCAATCTCATCAAAATCTCTCAATCAAAGATATGAAGGAGAACATTCGTTGAATTGACTTCTCGACAAAAACAAATATTATGTTATAACGTTTATCTTGCTTTTCAATTTTTGTTTGAGGTCAGTACTAATCATTAACTTAATTTGTATCAACAAATATTAACTCTAGTAGTTTGGTTATGGTGATTAAGAAGATGTTATTAGAACTGGGAGATTTCTTTCAAGCCATTCTGCTTCCTTGCCAGTTTTTAAGATACAAATGTTTTCTTCATCACCAGCCACAGAAGTCGGCGGATTGACGATCGCAGAACCAGAATTTTCACACCCTTTACCTGTAACCCGTCTCCGGTTAAGTATATCTTATCTGACGTAAACGAGATGGCTAGACAACCATCTATCAAATCTCATAAGATTTTTCTGTTGTATCACATAGTTGTCTACCACTCGGAATATTATATTCAAATACAACATACTTGCCGCAGTAACAAACTTCAAGTATTACTTGGATTCTGTTGATGTTAATTGATATCCAAGGACTGCAATAGCCTCTTCGTTCAAAGTTTTTGTATTGAATCTTTGAAAAATTTGCTCATTCATATTGCATATTCCTTCTTACCATTAATTCTCAGAAGCAGCACGGAGTCAAAACATTGCGGTGTTTCAACTCCATGCGTCGGAAAGTACGTAAAGACGTAGGTCCTGCGCCTGATCTCTCTCCGGTCTTGCCAGCCAGTCTTGAGAGTTGAGAGAATAGATAGTGCACCTGTGCTTGCACATACACTCGTACACTATAATAGTGTCCTGCGCAAATGTCTAGTCTCCGTTGAGACTGTCCGCTGTAACCGAGATTCGGTCTGAATAATATTATTATTAATTGACGGAAGAATGGTTGTTTTTTAAAAAAGAAAATTTATTTAATATGCAAGCTTGGGATGAGGTTTATTTTGTATTTTCTTTCGTAAGTTATTTTGCTGTCGGTACAAGGCTATAAAACTATACTCCAAGCTAAACAAGATGGAATCTTGACATAAAATCCTATATATGAATAAGATACCGAAAAGAAAATTGTATAGTTCATTTAGATTAATCATTAATTTCGCAATTAGAGTTTTGGACATTTATTTAACTGTTGTGTTCACTGTTTTTGCCATACTTCACATGTCATCATCATAAAGCTGCCCATCACCTATATTAGTTTCGCTCTGTCGCCTCTTACGACCCCCACGGAATGATTTAGGGTCCTTACCACTACACAGTAATTAACAATATATTATTTACTAAAAACTTTTAATTCATGCATATTATTCACTCAACTATACTCATACATAATATTTAATTTACATCATCATCATCAATACAGCTCTTCACAAGTCCAGTGCCGATCATAGAGTCCTAAACCTTTTTTTTTCATGGGGAAATAAATGCCTACGCATACCTGCCACGCGGAGGCAAGGACGGGTTATATCGGACTCGCACCGACTAATACCCCATGGTGCTCGCTACCTTCGCCGCATATTGGCAGGGCCACGAGGACGCTTTCACACACATCCGCGGCCCCACTAGCACTGGCCGCCCCATGGCATTCCCTTCTCGGGGAGGACTTCTCCCTATTTTCCTTCTCAGGCAAGGCGCTTCAGGAACATAAGACACGTCTTCCTCCACGACCTCCAACGCCACCTACGTAACGGGCCCCCCGAGTCCGATACGCGGAAGCCATGGGGCTAGGAATTTTAAGCGCTCGGTAGCACCCGCTTTCCTGACCCCAGTGGTGGATCTGGCCTTTGTCTCTGCCGCCAACCAAGTTTCGGCCGCGGAGGGTAGAGAGAGCGTTGCCTCGCAATACCGACACACACTCCTCTTTCCCCGCGGCCGCACCACCACTATATCAACGGTGCGGCCTCGTCAGTGTCGCGGAGGATAGAACGAGTGGCGCATTGCCATACCAACACTTTTCTTCCCCCGCGACTCCATCTCGGGAGCAGCGATAGGGGAGGTGGCACTCCTTTCGTCGCAGCCCACCGACACTTATCCGAAGTGGGCTTGCCAAACCCACTCGGAGTGGCCACCTTGGGCCAGCCCTACACCACGGGCCAGCTAAAGGGTTCCTCCCCTTGCCGTGAATTACAAGACGTTGCAGCAGCCTCCTAATAATCGAATAATCTTCCTGCATAAATTCCAGGTCTATCTAATTATAATATTATAATAAACATTAGTTTATTGTAAATAATATGCGTGCATAAGAGAAAATGGAACCGGTTATTGGATTCTCTCAAGCTCGTTTATTCATTTTGTGTTATGTGTAATTTTTATCTCAAAACTTTATACTTTATGGAGCAACCTAATATTTATTGTATTCTTTTACAGGGCACTGTCTGAACAATATATAGAGATGAAAGAATGCTATAATTTATTGGTTATCATATTTTTAATTTTCACAAGCGTTTTATCATTTGGTAAGAAATTATATTACAAAATTACCAAAAAATAAAGACAGTGTTGCGTAAAGTAGGAAGGCACCTGGAAAACCAGTCTTTAAATAAATACGGTGCTATTTTGATAAAAGTGGCAAAGCAGAAACTTCCAAAAACACCGAAAGTCAACGGATGTAACTCACTCGTTAATGATGACGCCATTATTAATGGACCGCAATTAACAGCTAAAGAACATGGCACTAGTAGAAATAGACATATATACATGTTGTCAGACATTATATAGTGATAAAATAAACAGAAACATTATACCTTACCAACATAAGCGCCGTTTGATGGCTCCGTGGCTCAGTGGCTTAGCAATGAGTTGCAACGCTAAGGGCCGCGGGTTCGAATCCCGCACGGAACAAGTGTATATCCTAAAAATAATTGTTCCGGGTCTGGATGTTGTCCTTGTGAAATTTATGTATGTAAACTGCCACCACAATACAGGAGAAAATCCTAGTGTGGAGTTAACGTGCTTTAAAAAGAAAGAAAGAAGAAGAAGCGCCCGCCACTGTTACTCCATCAAGTATAAGCATACCTATATATGCTTGGGAATCAGATTTGTTTTTTTTTTCATTATATCAAAAGCATAAATAGTGAGAGTCATCAAACCTAATTAACTGTATAAGCAATAAACTAATATTGACAGTAACAAAGGTATATAGAAAGATTTTTGAGATATCATTTTCATGTAATTTATCAAACTCCTTCCTTTAGCTTTTCCTTTATTGTTGTTTCGTATTCATTTGTTATAATAATTCAGTAGATAACTAAGATCTTTCTCAGACGTTGCACTCGTCCCTTTCAGCCAGTGATGTGCCGATGCACATTCGTCGTATCGCCCTTTGCTAGTCAGCCAGACAGGTGATTCAGGCCATATAAAAACTGTTACTAAAATATAAGCAGTTGAACTACCAACTAAAGCTATATACCTCCAGTGAAAAAATGTGTCAAGGCTGTTGGATACCCAAACCCCCCAAAAGAAATGACGTAGATTTTGTTGTCAAAAATATTCATCGATACTGAATGACGAACGACGGTGAAGAATGTTCCGTGATGATCATGATACTGATTGATGAGTGACTTGCAGATAAAACTCCATGCTTGACTTCAGTTTACAATAGCTGTATGATTGATCGTCTTGCAAATGTATAAAAATATGAAGCCACGTATGGCTATTACTGATATAAGAAGGAAACAATGCTTTCTGCATAAATATCTTGGAAGTACTGTTAATATAATTATTAATAACATTCCACAGTAGCTCTGTGCTGATGCTGTCAAAAGAAATAGACCAAAATTGAAATAGACCAAAATTTAAATACACGGCTATTAAATGGATATGAAATCTTTTTTTATAGGATAGGGTGACAAACGAGCACACAGTCTACCTGATGGTCAGTGGTTGCTGTGACTCATAGACATCTACATCTATCCTCAATAAAGAATCAAAATGCAGATGCGTTGTCATTCGTGAGGACTAAGATGGAATGCCCCTTTCCAGTAAAAAAGGGTCTCCGGTTCTCTACACTCACCATACGAAACACAGCAATGTTAAGCTGCTGGTATTTTGTGAGAGCGTGGAAGTATCCCCGGTCGAGCCGACCCTTTTGTGCCACAACTATACTACTGATATAGCTGCAGCATGGCTCTATCACGTATAAAAAAAAAATCATGAATCTTAAGACGTTTTTAGGACACAAGTAAATGTAGATGATCAAGTATTATTTCGTTTGCTTACAAAATGTAAATATTTGTTAGATTCAGTTTTAACTTCGAACAACCAGACGGTCGGCGGCGGCGAAGCAAACAGTTTGCTTCGTCTCTCGTAATGCGTACAGCAAAAGAATGGAATAATTTGCCGGCGTTTGTCATTCTATCCGATTACAATTTGGATATCTCCAAGGCTAGAATAGACTTTTGTCACGCTATACAGTGCGATTTACCTTCTTGGGCTTCATCGCCACTTACCACCAGGTGGTGATTGTAGTCACGCACTTGTTGATGATAAGTTAAAAAAAGATATTGCGAGAATTAAAAGAGTTTGCACGTCATATTCTCATTCTGTTGCAACATATTCTGCGGATATATAGCAAATTAATTGTACTTACACAACCATGACGCCATTTCTTGACTTACATCAGTAGAATTTGTATCACAGTGGATTTGGGCTATTATCAAGGTTGGAGAACCCAAACATAGTCCCAGAGTGAAGAAATTTGTCCAGACTGTGCTGGAAATTAGAATATGAAATCAAATATTTTTATTATATTTAAAAATAAATTTCATACAGTCCTACACCCCGCGGTATAGTGCCAAGAAAGCTGGCTGAGTTTCCTAGCTGAATTCTTAAATAAATACTTTTTGAATGAGAAAAAGTCCATTTCTAATGTCATCAGCGATGATGACAAGTTACAGACACATTACTTTTACTGCACGTGGACCCCACGGAACAATAATCTGTTCAACATATGGCACAAGGATGTAGTCATCTATCAGAAACTCATATTTTACACATCTCTGAAGGTGTTTTCGACGATATATACTTAACTTATCTTCACGCACAATCCCTGACGGGGTAGCCAGAGAGAACAGATTGCCAAGTGTCACGATCCTTACATACCTCTTTCGCTTCTTTCAGATTCATTATCTTCTTCATACATGCACGTCTAGGTATGAGCAAACTGCTCGAAGAGGGGAGGGTCAAAAGTACTCGGACGATATATGTATATATTATTATCTTTACACCGGCTGACTTTTAACCTTGATGAAAAAATACATAGGCCTCCCCCAAGCAATGCCACAAAACACGGTCCTGAGCCACCTGCATCCATCGACTTCCTGCATGTCTTACCCGGTCATCACTAAATCTAGGGGAGGGTCGCCCTACACTTCGCCTAACGTTACGAGGCTAATAAGCCGAAAGCAACAGGCTAGGCATAATTTTAGCCATTAATAAATCGAATGAATATATGTCTTAACAACTGTAATCGACTACACCTACTTTATATATCCATCTAAACCGCAATAGTTTGATTAAAAAAAAAATCCTATTAACGGATCATTAGTCACTTCATTGTCTCTTTCAAGAAATTTATCTTTAAGCATAATTTTGTAGGTACAAACATAATATTTACTTACCTGTCGCATTAGCAAAATCAACTCAATTTATCATTTTCATTATCTTTCTTTTCACCTACTTCTTTACACAGTTGTGTGCTGATTTCATTGTAGTTTTCCATTGTGATATTGTAAGTTATTAATCATTAGTCTTTAATAAGATGTTATTCATACAGGCTTTCGTTCCATTGCTACCTCAATTCTGTTCTTTTATCTGTTACAGTAATGGCATCTAAGTACATAGTTAAAAATTTATATGAGGCAAATAAATAAGTAGTATTTTAAATGCAGTAACGTCACTTCTAGGTATTTATAACTATCCCGTTTATTTTGCGTTAACTTATAATTAATTTTAAATTGTTAACCATTAGTATATACCATAACCATAGTATAGTAGTGATTGCTTCGTGTAAATTAAATAGCATTTAAAATTAAATTTACTTAAAATTGAAATTAAATAACATGAATGAAAAGATGTTTTTCTATCTACGTCAGCATAACCGTACAGTGGCGGTGTAAACATATCCACTACTCCACCTAGTCCCATGGTTGTCGTAATGGGCGACAGAGGGTAATAAACAAAATGGCAGCTGCATCTTCTTGTTAATAACTCAAAATATAAAAGGCTGCCGACTGCCGTTGTTAACCAACTTGCTAAAGGAAGCAACTACGATGTATAATATCCTCTCTATGAGGCAATTTATGGGGAAGGCATATTTTCGAAAGTGGAGTTTTGATATGCTATAATGTTGTGGTAATAATCACCATCATTACAGATCAATCACAAACCCATAGTTTACTTTCACGCACGACAACTACTTTGCAGAATATGCTGTCATCAGCTGTCATGATTTTTCTAAATGATATTATAACGCAAGCAAGTACTATTATATATTATACATTAGAGAGGCGTGGTCGGTTAGCGGCTAAGCGCGCGTGGTAAATTTCACCGTGGTTTCGATCCGTGCCGGCACCAATGAAATTGTTAACTGCATTGCAAGTGCCGGTTTACCACGTTCTCGGCGGTGAAGGAAAACATCTTCTTAGAAAAAATAAAAATAAATATCTCGAAGACATGTTGCGAAGTTCGCCAACACGTATTGGGGCAGCGCGTCGGACATTTTCTTTCCTTAAAACCATGGACGTATAAACGTCCATGCTTAAAGCCCTCTCAGAAATGAGAGGAAGGCTGTGCCCAACAGTTGGACGTATATAGGCAGTAACTTTAACTTTAAGTACTATTAATTTTTTTTTTTTTTAGGATAAGGGTGACAAACGAGCACACAGTCCACCTGATGGTAAGTGGTTGCTGCGGCCCATAGACATCTACATCTATCCTCCATTACAAATCAAAATGCAGATGCGTTGTCACCCGTGAGGACTAAGATGGAATGCCTCATTTCCAGTAAAAAGGGCCTCCGGCCACCTGCACTCACCAAGCGAAACGCAGAGGTAAACCTCTACTTCACGCTGGTTTTCTGTGAGGTCGTGGTACCACCCCGGTTCGAGCCGGCCCATCCGTGCGACAGCAAAAGCTGCCGCGTGGAAAAATTTATTTTTATTTTTATTAATTCATATATTAATAAAAAAGTAATAATTAAAAATATGAAATGTACAGTAAAAGTTAGAACTCACATTGAATAAAACTAGTTTTTCGGATTTTAATGCGTTTTATTAACTTATTTTTATTCCCGACGTTTGGAGTAATTTACAGCACCCATTGTCACAACGAACCGTAAGAATTAGTTTCATTCAATAGTAGTGTTCGCGTAAACATAACAAATTATGTAAGAACTCACACCTTTTGTTCTTTAGTCTGATTGTGAAAACTTGATAGTGCGTAAACATTTATAACCTTGATAGCGGCAACGTCGCCGTCGCCTTCTTTTGTACGCACAGTTTGTTAACCCTATCGACCTTCACCCAGTGCAAAGTTACTTAACTACATGATGTCTAAAAATAACTACAACAAAATTTAATTGTTTTAATTATTTTGTATCTTTGTTGCAGTAATTTTGTATATTTATTACAGTTACTAATAAAAAAAAACTAAAAGTTACTCTCGTTATCCAATCCAAGTAAACTAAAAAAGGTGCACGAGTCAAAAATACCGATCCTTTCCCCCCCCCCACTCCCCTCTCCCTATTTTCGCAATTTCTCGAATATATCTTAAAAATGTAAGACCTATAGAAGTCTTTTATTATTACAGCCTATTTTTAGGCAGTGCTATGTTCAGCTGTGGACAAAATGCCCCATAGATTGCCTTATATAGTTTTTGCCATAGTTGCCACACTTGGCAGGCGGGTTGGCAACCGCAGTTTTTATAATTTTGAGTTGTTACCAGGAAGATGCTGCTGCCCATCATCTGTGTCGCCTCTTGACGACACCCATGGGACGATATGTGGTAGTGGATATTTTACACTTTTCTAAATTTCCAATTAACCGTTTAGATTCCCCTGCAGTTGTGTAAAAAAGCAACGAACAGATTTGTTTCGGTCAATAAAGTCGATGTGAATACGCAATGAGTGTCCATCAAAGAACAGTTTATTACACGCAGTTTGCAAAGCAGGTAATCTACAATGATAATGCGTTTTATAAATTACGTGCAATTAAATGTACAGTAACACATAACAGAATCTATGATATAGCACTGTTATGAATGACAGTAGAAAATAAAAGATAATACAACGTAGAAAGGGTCGAACTCGAAATTCCCACTGGGTTTTCGGCACAAGCAACTAGATCAGTCATTCTGTGAGTCTTAGTCAGTGTCACGAATAGTGTTTCTGTCCGATGCGGTAATAAGAGCTAATAATCTTACGTTCAACAGATGTCACACTGAGATTCAATTAGAAACTTATCTGTCTCTATACCTTAGAAACCGATAAACTTGTCTTTAAATCTAAGAAATAATTTGTAATTAAATACACAAAACAACACCTCAGCGGTTTATTTTTTTATTGAAGTTATACTTTTTTGGGGCGTTTGGGAAAAATGACGAGAGAGAATTTTTACGATGCGCGCGCACACCGACACCTAAAAACGACAGCATGAAGTTGGTACGATGCGCGCGCACACTGTCACTTAAAAGCGACAATTTCAGTGGGTATTTGTCTCTCAAGTTTTTTGTTTTGTTACGATAAAGAAGTATAACTTCCTACGTATACACACTTTTTTTTACACATTATGAACCTTTTTTTTTATATCTTCTACATTAAGAATATCCGTAGTTTAGTGTATTGTAGTTTAGTATTATATAGTCTAATTCATGTAAAATGTAACTAATAGTTGAGAAAGAAACTTTAATCTTTACAATTTTCTAACAAATTAACTTCTCTCGTTATGAAATCTGTCAAATATTCCACCTCATTCGTAAGTGGCGCCGCCATGGTGGCAGAAAAGTAGTGGATGCTCTCATTATTGAAGTAGAAGCTAAGAAGGTTCTGTTGTGGAAAGGCTGTCCTGCATCACATCGTGATGTTTGGTGCTGCTGTTCATTGCTTACTTCATCTATTTTAGTTTTATCTTGTATTGACTAATAGTGCTTTCGAAGTACAAAAAAAGAGCCACACTGGGTTTCTTGCTGGTTCTTCCCAGGACAGAGGCTTTTTCCGAACCAGTGGTAAGAGCATTAAATGACCTTCAATATGTAAGTACTCTTGTAATCTATTCTATTCTGTTTTCCATGAATGTGTTTTAAAGCTGAGTTGTTAACATGAATATATTTCTACAATTATGAGAAACTGAAAGTTATTTCTAATAATTTCAATTTAATTTATTTTTTTATAGAACAAAGGTGGCAAACGACACACAGCCCCATCCATTAAGAATCAAAATGCAGATATGCGTTGTCAGAGAACTGAGATGGAATGCCTCGTTTCCAGTAAAAAGGGTCTTCGGTTCTTTTCACTCACAATACGCCACACTCATTTATGGTCATTTATGGATCTGAAATTCCATTTGTATGCATAGAGTCATCGAGAGTTTAAATTTCCCTATTTTTTGAGGAGAATTTTCGAATCGGGCAACCTATATACACAACTATGCTGACGCGAATAAGACGGTTGGCGCAAAAGTAAAACATTGCTTTCGTGCACACTACCAGAACGATTTTGGGCCGATTTTTATGTCATTATTACAAAGTGACGCGGAATTTGAACATCTATTTCTTATTAGTTACACATCAAAATTATACTTAACTGTACTTGCACATTATACCAGGTCGCCACGGCACCTACTTAAGTTTGCGCAACGTGTTTGTGTAGGTGTAAATTAGACGCGTAGACGTGAGTTTTTTTATAGTATAAGGGTGATAAACGAGCACATAGTCCAGCTGATGAAGAGGGTGCTGTGGGCCCTGAGAATTAATATGGAATGCCTCGTTTCCAGTAAAAAAAGGTGTCCAGTTCTCTATACTCACGATATGAAACACAGCGGCATTGAGCTGCCATTTCATGGCGATATTCTGTGCGAACGTCGTTCTTACCTGACCGAGCTACCCATTCGTGCTACAACCATAATATAGCTGCAGCATGCCTCTACTACGATGCAAAGTTCTTGAGTTCCGAAGTTTCCGTCAATGTCGGTGTTCTGTTCTATATTATAATTAGAATAGTTACGACAAAAAGGAGCAGTCAACAAATAGCAATTATTATAATTAACAAATAAAAATTTCACGCCTGTTATCCAGAGGGACAGGCAAATACTTCCATTTGACACGCTCCTGACTCACCTTTCTTGTTTCTTTCACATCCACAAATCTACGCATACATGCTCGTCGGTTAAGGGTACTCTTAATTTAGCCAATATAAATTTATCGCCAAATTGGTCGATACACATCATCCAGGGCGTTTTTTGCCGACTCTGCCACTCAATTATGGCAAGAAAAGTATGAAATTGTAAACTTTTATTTTCAAACATGACTGGAATTCAAAAATTCAAGATTAAGTACTTTTACAAAGCATTACAAAACGTTTGTAAAAATGAAGCCGCAACTGCAGTCCTCAGGAATGTGGTAACAACCGTTAGAAACGTAAAAAAAAAGTCAAACAGTGAAATGTTTAACTAATTTCTTTACTACTAGCAACCCGCTTCGGCTTCGCATGGTTGGGATCGATTTATGTTTTTAAACGTGGAGCCATGCTGCAGCTACATTAGTAGTATAATTGTAGCACGAATGGGTCGACTCGACCGGGGAAGGACCACGCTCTCACAGAACACCAGCGTAAAATAGCAGCTTAACACTGCTGTGTTTCGTATGGTGTGTGTAGAGAACCGGAGACCCTTTTTACTGGTAAAGAGGCATTCCATCAGACGACTAACCTCATGGGTGACAAAGCATCTGCATTTTGATTCGCTAACCAGGATAAATGTAGATGTCTGTGGGCCACAACAACTACTTACCATCAGGTAGACTATGTGCTCGTTTGTCACTCTATCCTATAAAAAAATGTGGCGTTAATGAGACTTAAGATAATCATCAAAGAGTATTTTATTTCATCATATCAATATTTCGATTAAAAAAAAACTTCAAGTTATTCAGATAAAATGTAGCCTACATTGCTCCTGACATTGCTCTCTATCTGTTAGTGTAGTTTCATTACAATTGGTACAGCTATTCCAATAATTAGTGCAAACAGACAGACAAAAATTAAAAAAAATCGTCATGCACATAACCATTCAGCTCAATAAAACGCAGTTATATATTGCAGACAGACACTGCAAATGTATTTATATGTATAGACTATACTAAAGAAAATAATATAGATACAACGCAGCTCTCTCGTAACTTCCTACATCTCAGCAAAATACGTCCAGTTTCATAACATCATATCATTACTTCACAAATCGACGTTATTAAGGTTACGCAAGTGAGATTGATGTTTATTTGCTTTGTATGAGTCCTTCATTGCCTCATGTTCTATTTCAAGTATGTTTCTATATATACAACGTGTAACAAAAACCCTGTGGTTCCCGTTAAGTGCGTTATCAGAGTCAGTATTCAGACGTAAAGAAATAACTTTTTTTTCAAAAAACTTGAACATTAAAAAATTTAATTTTAATTAAAAAAATTAATTTGCAAATTTTATGTGGTTTTATTACCTGTAACTGATACGAGCATCGGCGAGCATCGGGGTCTTTCACAATCCTCTTATTCTCCGGATAATGCAGAGGTAATAAAACTACTTAAAATTCGCAAATTCTTTTTTTAATTAAAAGATTTTTTTTAATTTTCAAGTTTTTTGAAAAAAGTTATTTCTTTACGTTTTTATACCGACTCTGATAACGCACTTAACGGGAACCACAGGGTTTTGTTACATGTTGTATAATAATCAAGAGTTTTTTTGAATTTTGTACTAAAAAAAATAATATACCACGATTTTTTTCATATTCTTACATTGTCATCTATCAGGTTCTGATCTATGTTTAAAATTTCAAGCCTCGAACTCATCGGGAAGTGCTCGAAATTTGAATTTTTTTTTATAGGATAAGGGTGACAAGCGAGCACACAGTCCACCTGATGGTAAGTAGTTACTGTGGCTCATAGACATTTATCATCGATGACGAACCAAAATGCAGATGAGTTGTCACCCCTGAGGACTAAGATGGAATGCCTCGTATCCAGTAAAAAGCTGCTATTTAGCGCTGGTATTCGGTAAGAGTGTGATACGTCCCCGGTCAAGCCGGGCCATTCGTGCTACAACTTTACCAGTAACATAGCTGCAACATGGATCTACCACGTCAAAGAAATAACAGAAATAACAGATACAGACAGACAGATGAACAAGAAAGTGACTAGATAAAAAAATGCTTATAAAATGGAAATATTTGGCTGTGACATCGAAATAACTGGCTACTCTTATGCTCATTTTTAAAATTTTTGTCTATTCATCTGTCTGGCCTTGTTTGTGATGAAACGTCACGAACAAACAGAGAGCAATAACAGGCAATGTCAGAAGTGATCGAAATTATATTTTATTTAAAAAACATGGAGGATATTTTTGTGAAATGGAAAAATCTAGTAAAATAAATATTTTTTTTACTTATTATAATCCAGTGCTTGACCACAATCCCACCTGGTGGTAAGTGGTGATGCAGCCTTAGATGGTAAATCGCACTGTCTTATCGTAACAAAAGCCTGTTCACTCTCGCCTAGATTGTATTCGGACGGAAAGATAGACATTACAAAAGTCGAAGCAAACCTGTTGATTCTAATGCATGGAACATCGACAACTTGAGTGAAGATCTGCCGACCACCTGATCGTACGATGGTGGGAAAGAAAGAGATTATCCTAAAAAAGTATAGTTACAGGTTATTAGACATTCCCTCTTAATTTTCAGAGGTGATAACGCATCTGTAGCTTTTGTTTGAAGTTGATTGCCCGTATCCATTGACTGCGGAAGTCATTCAGCATTAGTGTGACCTGTAAGTTTATCATATAAATTTCTTAGAACTATAATATAATACACTGACTAATAGGTAGTATGAGTACATTGCATAATCAAATGTAATATTAAGTTCTACTGTAATAATTACCTATTAAATAATCATAGTTAACGTACAACCGGTAACATTCGTGCGGAGCGTGAAACGCCCTAATTAACAAGACAATCTCTATTAACTTGTTCTTTTATAGACTGCATTTAGTTATGTTGTTCCTTTAGATTTGACTTTCCTGTTGCATTTGTTTAATATTGGCAACTTAAGTACAAATGCATTAATTCCTTATTACAGCTCATCAAAGTTAACCGCTGAGCACAAGCCTCAAACATAGATTGCCTCAGAATCGGGTTTTTTCATAATTGTCACGCTTGGCAGTGAGTTGGCCTTATAATGTTTCGTTTTTAGGGTTCCGTACCCGAAGGGTAACCAACGGGACACTATTACTAAGCCTCCGCTGTCCGTCCGTCCGTCCGTCTGTCTGTCAGCGGGCTGTATCTTATGATCCGTATTAGGTAGACAGTTGAACAGTTGAAGTTGACAGTTTTCACAATTTGTGTATTTCTGTTGCCGTTATAACAACAAATAACAATAAAAAATCATCATAAGTGATAAAGGTGGTTCCCGTACTAGAAACGTGTTTTACGATGGTACGGAACCGTGCTTGCGCGAGTCGGATTCGCACTGGCCTGTTATTAATTTTTAGTTCTTATCAGGAAGTTATGTTTCATTTCCCTTTGTCGTATTCTACGACACCTACGGGATAGAATTTATTAATCATTATTACACGGTTTGTTAAAAACCTTTCAGCTCGAGTTACGAAACCGTTTTCAGTGCCTAGAAGACTGTAATGAAGTGGACGATATGAATGACAAGCTCGTGGAAACTGTCCATGCGGTCGGAGCTAAGTTCTGCAAGACCCGCCGCAGAAGAACACAAAAACTCTCCGATCACACTCTTAATCTCATGGCTTTTAGACGGGAGATGAGGCTACATTCTTCATCAGATTTGACAGCATACAGGCAACTGAACAGACAGATCTTCAAATGCATGCGGCGGGACTTACGCAACTTCAATATAGCTCGTATTGAAGAAGCGATCGAGCGGAACCAAGGCCCCAAAATCTTTGCCAGAGACCTGTCTGCCAGAAAGAGCCAACTGTCAAAGCTGAAGACCGAATGTGGCAGCATCGTTTCCGGGGCACCTGAGATTTTGAGTGAGATTGAGAGGTTCTATGGGCAGCTGTACACGTCATCGTTGGAGCCACACGCAAGTGTGAGTAACGATCCAAGAGCGAGTCTTATCCGACACCATTCCGAAGATATCCCGGACGTCAGTCTGAGCGAGATGGCTCTCCAGCACCTTAAAAACGACAAGGCCCCAGGCGAGGATGGAATTACAGCGGAGCTTCTGAAAGCGGGTGGAAGACCGGTACTTGAAGTCCTTTAGAAGCTCTTTAATTCCGTCCTCCATGGTGGCATTACACCGGAGGCGTGGAGCAGAAGTGCGGTGGTCCTGTTCTTCAAGAAAGGTGACAACGCTCTCTTGAAGAACTACAGACCGATTTCCCTTCTGAGCCGCGTCTACATGCTGTTTTCGAGAGTTATTACGAATCGTCTCGCGCGCAGACTTGACGACTTCCAGCCTCCCGAACAAGCCGGTTTCCGAAAGGGCTTTAGCACCATAGACTACATACATACCCTACGGCAAATTGTACAGAAGAGTACAATTTGCCACTATGTCTGGCGTATGTGGACTATGAGAAAGCCTTTGATTCCGTCGAAATTTGGGCGGTGCTGTAGTCCCTTCAGCGGTGCCAAGTTGACTGTCGGTATATCGAAGTGCTGAAGTGTTTGTACAGTAGGGCTACGATGGCTATCCGAGTACAGAACCAGAGTACGAAACCCATCCAATTGCAGAGAGGTGTAAGACAGGGTGATGTTATATCCCCGAAACTCTTCACCGCTGCATTGGAAGACGTTTTCAAGCTTCTGGACTGGAAAGGATGCGGTATTAACATCAATGGCGAGTACATCACTCACCTTCGATTTGCCGACGATATAGTCCTTATGGCAGAATCGCTGGAGGACCTAAGCACTATGCTCAATGGTCTCAATAGTGTCTCCCAACGGATAGGTCTTAAGATGAACATGGACAAAACAAAGATCATGTTTAATGTCCATGTCACACCTATGCCGGTAGTTGTTGGGAGCACTAAGCTCGAAGTTGTTGACGAGTATGTTTACCTGGGACAAATAGTCCGACTAGGTAAGTCCAACTTCGACCGAGAGGTCAATCGACGGATTCAACTCGGCTGGGCAGCGTTCGGGAAGCTACGACACATCTTCTCGTCAGACATACCTCAAAACCTTAGAACGAAATTGTACAACCAGTGCGTGTTGCCAGTGATGACTTACGGAACTGAGACGTGGTCCTTCACTGCTGGCCGTTTGAGGAAGCTCAAGGTCGCTCAGCTAGCTATGGAGAGGGCTATGCTCGGAGTTTCTCTGCGTGATAAACTTAGGAATAAGGATATTCGCAGTAGAACCAGAGTAACCGACATAGCCCAACGGATTGGTAAGCTGAAGTGGCAGTGGGCCGGCCATATAGCTCGAAGAACCGACAACCGATGGGAAAGAAAGGTTCTCGAGTGGCAGCCTCGTGCCGGTAGGCGATGTGTAGGGCGTCCCCCCACGAGATGGAGTGACGACCTGGTAAGACATGCAGGAAGTCGATGGATGCAGGTGGCTCAGGACCGTGCTTTGTGGCATTCTTTGGGGGAGGCTTATGTTCAGCAGTGGACTTGTGAAGGGCTGTAATGATGATGATGATGATGAACTCTGCCTGGATAGTCCGCCATTGCGTAGAAAACTTCTTAAAAAATTCAAACTTTTTAAATAATATGTAAAATTCTCGTGTCGCGGTGTTTGTTACGAAACTCATTTGAAACGGCTGAACCGATTTGTATGAAATTTTGTGTGCATATCGGGTAGGTCTGAGAATCGGCCAACACCTATTTTTTAAACTCCTACATGATAAGGGTGACCCACCCCTAAATATATTTTTTTAACCATTTTTTTATTTTTATTTTATTATGATTAAGCATTGAAAAATACATAAAACTTCAAATTTTCACCCTTCTACGATCAACCTCTGTTTTAATCGCGATTTTAAAACTAAAAAATATTTCCTAGAAATAATGTATATGGCAAAACAACGTTTGCCGGGTAAGCTAGTAATATCTAAAATAGTCTTATAATAACATAACTAAAATGTAAATAATAACAAATATGGTTCGTGTGTGTGTTTTTGTTGTTTTTGTGAGTGCATATTTAGGTGATTTCATCGCATAAATCCTCTATATCTTCATAATTTCATTTAGATTGCCTTTCTAGGTTATATATTTGCCGTAGTTGCCATTTTTAGACGGGTTGGCAACCGAAGTTTTTTTTTAATTATATTTATTACGAAGACGCTGTTTTCATATTATACTATTTCAGTTTCCCTCTGTCGCCTATTGAGACACCAACAGGAGTGCCAACTACGCGGCAAAGTGAAATTTAGGTGGACTGGTAACTCTTTTGTCACTTTAGTACAATAAAAAAAAACAACAAATTTATTGAAAATTACACAATTTAAAAGTAAAAGTGTTAATAGTGAGACAGTATAAGTGCCAGGTGATGGTTGAGGTATCCGTAACTTGCCCTCGAATCGTGCTTGACGCGGCTATACAAACGAGCCATTTTAACACAAAACGGTTTTCCGCAATTTTTTTAATATTTTTTTAATTATTTCAAGCCACAAAGGCCCACATATAAATATACATGGATACAAATAGAACTTATAAACTAATACATAAGTATAATTTATAATGTCAACATACACACAGAAACACACACACACACACACACATATATATATATCCCGCTGGGGTTCTTGCTGGTTTTTCCAGGGACATAGGTACTTTTCGAACCAGTGGTAAATAAAAAATGATACTCTCAGTCAGTATTATATAATAATCTATGTTGAAAAAAAATTACTATATTGTATACACTACCTATTATTACTATGCTTTGACATAATCTGGTGGGGGCATTTGGTTAAAGTTTACTAAATAATTAGAAATGTTTAAAAACAATAATAACCGTATAACGTAATCAAAGGTAACAGCGAACCATTTGTGCTCCGAGTATTTTTGTAAATATTCTTGTACGAATTTATAGTATTACACAGCGTTAATATTTTCATTCTCAAAACTTATTTTAGCGACATGTTCAAGAGACTGAACAAAAAGTTTCAGATTACGGAACTATGTCACCCATCATAAACCGTCTCCTAACAGTAGTATATCAAATCAGACTAAGTTTGAGGTGTGTCTCCAGTGACAAACGAACTTACCGTCCAAAGAGACTACAGATGGATCGTCACCTCTGAGGACTTAAATTGCCCCACAGCCTGTTATTATACTGGTTATCAGGCCGGAATACGGCAAAGGAGGCACTGCTATTTGGCGTCAGAAAGACTAGAGAACGTGAAGAGAGAAATAGAGCAAGAGAGTGGTACCCACCCAGACGAAATCCTAGCCAGAAAAAGAAAAGAAGTGTCTTACCACCGAGTAGTACGTGACCACCGTTGACGTGAATACAATTATAGTGGATTTCAAGTATTACGAACTTGGTTGTAGCAACTATTTGCCTATAGAGACGTTAAATCTAAGTCCCTTGAATTTAAAGCATATTTTAGTACGAAATTCATATGGCTATAGCGACTTCGGATGTAACGCCGGGTTCGGGTGTAACGACTGTTTTTAATGAATCATTTGTAACAATTCCTAGAAATCCCATGCAGATATTGCGACCGGAGACACAAAGATTTCTTTATTTCAAAAACATTTCTTATCTTTTGTTTACATCCACACAGATGGTCACCAGGTATGGAGACCTTTACCTTTTGTTTATAGATATCAGCTAAGTAGGTAGGGAAGCGTGTAAGTTTCGGAGTTAAATTATTTATGGTTCAGTTACAAAGTGATATTCTGAGTAGCATCTGTAATGTATTGAATTTGTTACCTTTGCCTGTAACGACTTCCGGATATAACGACGAAAATAGAGTGGTCCTTTCATTGTCGTTATACCCGAAATCCACTGTATTTTTACTAATAAATAAAAATATATTAGCTTTTAAAAATGTAAGCGATAGCTATTCCAATTAGTACGAAAGAATCGTTTTAAGTGTGGTTTTAATTAGAAGTTTTACTATAAAATATTACAGCAGTCTGTATATTTATTGTTGGCGGTCTCATAACCTTTTATAATCACTATCTAATTTTGAAAGTGATTGTATTTTATATACGTTTTATAGATGTGTTGTTTACCACACAGTTTTAATCTGTTTTAGATTTTTAAAGGTTACACAATTTTGTGACTTTCACTAAAACGGAATTTTATAATAAAGTTAATATAAATAGTATATGAAATGACATATTACATAATCCTAGCAACAATCTAGTTATTTCAAAACAAATTAGCAATAATCTTATAAGAAAATTATCATCATAATATAGAAGTGGTAAAGATCAGACTAAACTGAAATATTTACGAATAAATTATATGTAACCGGGCTTTAAATATTAAATTTATCAATGATATGTAAATTTCTGTTTTGTAAGCATAAAAAGTTAAGGAGCTAAGCGCCCTTCGTAAATGTCACATTACGCGCCGGATAAGACCGGACTCGATCCCCTTTGGCACCAATCAAATTATTAATTGCAGTTTTGAGTGCCGATTTACCACGTGCCCAGCGGTGAATGCATGTTGCGTATCCGAGGTAATAATGTGCTCCAGATCGAATTTCGGTCATGGCAGCCGGTCTCAACTCAGAATAGCCAACTGCGCAGGACAAGATTACTGCCCAAGGGTATTTCGCAAGCGCAAGTTCACTCTCTATTCCATCGCTGTAATAGTCCAATGGGACGGAAAACGACACGACCGACGAGAGATCGGGTGCAGTACCAACGGCTTTGCGTGCTTTCCGAGCCACTGGGGCGAAACACTTCCAACTTCCTAACTCCGGCCTGCTAATGAGTATTTCTTAACATAAAAACCTAATAAGTTATTTTTGCCTGACCCGGCATTCGGAACCGGGACCTCATCGACCACTGGAATAACGAGGCAGTCATGATCGAGTTATGAAGTATTTCGAGAACACCTGAAGTCCGCCAACACGCACCGGAGTAATGCGGCAGGCTAAATTGCTCCAGAACGATTTCGGAAATTAGAAAAGACCTATACCCAGCCGTGGGATGTATATAAAGGCTCTAACTTTCTATATTATACTTTAAGCACGAGATGATATAGTCATAGTATAAAGAGAGGCCAAGTAGGTTAACTCCGGCACAATCCGCGATATAATTGCCTACTGTCTCAGGGTTGTTACTGTCACCAAATCATTAGTTTAAAGTCCGGCCCTATATATAGGCATCTATAATAAAAAAATTGAATAAAGCTACTAAAATATTGTAAAATAAAACATCGCACAATAACATAAAATTACTAACGCCTGCCTCTTAGGCTGTAATCAATTTTTTGTTCTGTTGTTATTATTCGAACTTTGCTCTATTTATCTGATTCACAATTAGTCAATTACTTATTTTTAATTACGATTTTATAACCGTAAGTAGGTACTTAGTTACTTTTCTTCCTCTGTCTGATAGACAGCTAATACAACAAAAATAAGTAAGTAGGTATCTCACCGTCAAGTAAAAATTATATGCTATAATAAGTGACTCGCTTACGTGACCCGCGAACCTCGTGCGGTGATAGCCTCGACTGGCGCATTGAGAAATACTTCGAGATTGTGTTTAAGTGTGCGTGCGGCGCCTCATAGATACTATGGCGCACACATACAAGCCGCGTGCAGTGCGTTTGTATGAAGATAACGTACTTCCCCTGTTTTTATACTATGATATGGTAACAGTAACAATAAGAGATTATGTTGTTTTTGGTGTACCAATTGATGCCGTAAAATGACAGTATTCATTGTCATATCACATTCATAATAATTACTTTAGAATTATACTAGAAAAGACACAATTAACAACCTGTGCCAGGATGACTAATGTATCTGAGACATGGTCTATCACTGCTGATATATAAGGAAGTTGAAGCTCACTCAGCTGGGTGGAGGGAGATAAACTCGGAGTTTCTCTGCGTAATAGACTTCAAAAAGAAGATATTAACAGAACAAATACAGCAAGTAATGTAGCCCGACGGATCAGTAAGCTAACATAGCTCGAAAAACCGACAACCGATGGAGAAAAAAGGTTTTCGAGTGGCCTTGAAACAGTAAGCAATGTGTAAGGCGCCCAATATATGGAGAGGCGACTTGATAAGAGATGCAAGAAGTCGATGGATGCAGGTGGTTCAGGACCGGGCTTTGTGGCATTCCTTGGGGGCCTATGTTCATCAGTGAATTTGTGATGCGCTGCCGTGATGAATTATGACGAAGTATTCTCTTTATACACAAAATTTTATTTCATGCCGTTCACATGTGCAAATGTAGGAAAAATTTTGCATGCCAAGTGTTCTGCCTAGAAATTCGTTTAGGTAGGCACCTTTTTTGTCGCCAAGCTGCGGTGCGTGGACTGTTGTGTTCCTCTCTAAAGGGTACAAAGAACCAATGGATATAATTATTATAGCTATGAGGCAATCCATCTTAGTCCTAAGGTAACAACGAACTTTATTGTTTTTACTTTCATGGGCGGCGGTAGCCATTTACCATTAAGTAGACTGACTGTACGCATGTTTGTCTCTTCAATTTTATTTAAATAACTAGCTGTTTCCCGCGACTTCGCCCGCTTTATATTGGGGGTTTTAATTTTTTTTTCGAGGAACCCTAATTATTTTTCTAAAATAAAAGTAGCCTACGTTACTCCTTATGACATCAGATATCTGCCAGTGAAAACTCCGTCAAAATCAATCCAGCCGTTTCGGAGAGTAGCCGGAAGAAACAGACAAACAGACAGACAAAAATTTTAAAAAGTGTAGTTTTGATATAAGTACCGTTTATACTTTCCTATGCATTTAGTAAAACACTGTAATTTTGACATTACAAAGAGACACTTCAATTTTTTATTTGTATAGATGTATAGATCTATACAAGATTGACAAATGAACACGCAATAAAAATATGTTAAAATTAATTAACTATGATCCTCGTAAAAATAAAATGTGGTGTGTATAACCTAGTTTGAAACGCAGAAGAGGAATCGAATATGCAATATATTTGCATACTCATTTGCAAACCTATGAAATGCATAGGTTATTTTAATAAATTTGATTGCGGTCATTCACCACCATTTTAATTTTATGAGAAGTTTTGTTTATGCTAATGGCTAAGATTGAGGTTGCAATAACGAGATTTTTGCTTAGGTGTGTTTTTTTTTTATAGGAGAAGGGGCAAACGAGCATGCGGCTCACCTGATGGTAAGTGACTACCGCCGCCCATGAACAACTGCAACACCAGGGGAATCGCAGATGCGTTGCCGGCCTTTTAAAAAGGAGTACGCTCTTTTCTTGAAGGTCCCTAAGTCGTATCGGTCCGGAAAAATCGCTGATGGTAATCGATTCCACAAGGAAGTCGTGCGAGGAAGAAAACTTCTTCTGAATCGCACAGTGGTGGACCGCCAATCATCTAGATGATATGGATGGTATCGCAAGTTCTGTCGCGATGTGCGATGGTGAAATTGAGCGGCTGGAATTAGTCCGAACAATTCCTCAGAGCACTCCCCGTGGTAGATGCGATAAAATACGCAAAGAGATGCAACCTCTCTACGCAGTGCCAGTGAGTCAAGCCGATCAGAAAGAACTCGGTCGTCGTCGATTCGAACCGCTCTGCGCTGGATGTGGTCAAGTGGAAGGAGCTGGCACTGGGGGGCCCCTGCCCAGAGATGGGAACAGTATTCCATGTGAGGCCGAACCTGCGCCTTGTAAAGTTGCAAGCGGTGTGCCCGCATGAAATACTGTCCCGCTCTGCTGAGCACGCCAAGCTTTTTAGAGGCCAATTTGGCCTTCTCTTCCAAGTGACCACGAAACTGCACGTCACTCGATATGTTGACACCGAGGATCCCGATACTGGCTGAGGAAACAAGGGGAGTGCCTTGAAACTGAGGAGATACGACAAAGGGAATCTTTTTAGCGGTAAACGCGCAAACTTGTGTCTTATGGGGATTGAACTGGACTAGATTTAGTCGCCCTCAGTCTGAGGCTTTGTTCAACAAAGTCTCGACTTCAGACACAAGTTTGTTCCGGTACTCGGCGACGTTTTCCCGAGAAATATTGGCACGGCCGGTGTATAAAGCATCACCAGTGCTGTCGTCTGCATAGCAATGAATGTTACTGGTTTGCAACATATCATTGATATGCAGAAGAAACAGCGTTGGTGATAGCACGCAGCCTTGTGGAACACCAGCGTTAATGGGCTTGTAATCGGGGCATGCACCGTCTACTACGACCTTGATCTCGATCTCGATCTGCAAGAAAGCTGGTGATCCAATTGCACAATTTCTCGGGAAGCCCATAGGAAGGCAGCTTCGAAAGAAGCGCTTTATGCCAAACCCGATCGAAAGCCTTCGTTATGTCCAAACTAACGGCCAACGCCTCCCCCTTGGACTCCACTGCCTCCGCCCATTTATGGGTCAGGTAGACCAGAAGATCACCAGCTGAGCGACCTCGTCGGAAACCGTACTGGCGGTCACTAATCAGCTGGTGATCCTCAAGGTACCGCATGAGCTGGCTGTTAATAATCGTTTCCATTACTTTGGAGAACAAGGAGGTGATGGCGATAGGCCTGTAGTTGGACGGATCTGAGCGGTCGCCTTTTTTAGGGATCGGGTGCACCAAAGCTGTCTTCCATGAGTCCGGGACTACGCCTAGGGAGTAGGAGTACCGAAAAAGACGCGTTAAAACCGGTGCCAACTCCGGAGCACACGTCTTCAATACAATAGGTGGGACTCCATCAGGCCCACTCGAATTTTTGACGTCCAGAGAGAGGAGTGCTTTACGCACCAAGCGCTGTGTAAACAGCACTTCCCGCATGGAGCACTCACACCGCGGGATGTTCGGCAGTGTGTTCTCCCCGTCATCTAGAGTCGAGTTGGAAGCAAAAAGAGAGCTTAGCAGATCGGCTTTCTCCTTTGCGTCATGGGCCAGTGAGTCGTCCACCCTGTGCAGAGATGGCAGAGATGGCTGACAGAAGTTCCCTTGGACAGCCTTGGCGAGAGACCAGAATGCACGTGTTCCCGAAGGGAGGCGAACTAGTTTCTCGCCAATTCTGCCGATGTGCTCTGACTTTGCCTTGGCAATGACACTTTTGAAGGACCTGGAGGCGGAATTGTACTTTTTTTAAGAGAGCTGGTGTTTACATCCCGGGACGTTGATGCGTCAGCCCAGGCCTGGTAGCACTCCTGCTTATAGCGTGATGCTAGTTTACAGGAGCGACCAACCCATGGCTGGGATCTGCCTCCGATTGGCACCACAGAGGATGGAATAAAAAGTTCCATACCCTGAAGTACCACATCAGCAACAGAATCGGCAACAACGCTGGGATCTTCCGGCGAGAAGCAAACCCGCCCCCAAGGGTAGGATGCAAAAAAAGACCGCATCCCGTCCCAATCGGCCGACCTATAGTGCCAAACACGGCGGCAAGTTGCAGATCGCAACTGCGATGCGAGCGTGAGTGGCACCGTACTCCGGATCAGACAATGGTCCGAAGAGCCCAGAGGGGCATCGACGGAGATCTGATATCCGTCCGGATGAGGTCAGCAGAAGGTCCAACAGGGACGGTACATGGTCTTCCACATCTGGGATCCGTGTAGGCGAAGTAACCAGTTGTGTTAGACCATATGCCAAAGCAAAGTCATAGACAGATCTACCCGCATGATCGGTTAAACGAGAACCAAGCCATTCAGCGTGGTGGGCGTTGAAATCACCGAGTATCACGATCTCTGCGGATGGGACCTGTTGTAGCACGGACTCTGCAGCCATTTGGACGTGGTCGATGAGTCGGTCTGTGTCGGCATTACCGCTATGGGACCTATAGAGGCACCCGTAGACGCGGTGATGGTCGTCGCTGTCTACGCCATAGGATGGACAGGTCCGTACCTTCAAGACTGCCGAGGCGTCGAAAACAGATGTCCTCCCTGACGTATACGCAAACTCCAGCCCGGGGCACAAAGGAGTGTTCAAATTTGTACCCCGGGTAAGAGAGATATGAAGTATCAGCCGGAGAGGACACCGGAGTCTCGGTTAAAAAGAGCAAGGCCGGCTTTCGCCGTCTCTAGATGGTAATGGACAGCGTTAAGGTTGGAATGAAGTCCCTTGATATTGCAAAAATTCACGGATAGCGTGAAAGGGGTCGCCTTGGTCTTATTGCTCAGCTTGCCCCGAGCAGTATTAGTCGCGAGCGGAATTTTGCCCCCTCCCCCCCCCCCAGAATACGCGGGGCAGCCTGAGCACCTACGCCCAGGAGTGGAGTGGTTTGGTCGTGGATGCTCAGCGAGGGATTCTCCAAGGGTGCTGGTACCCTCCTGGGGTAGTCTTCTGTTCAATTCCAATACCATGTTGATGGGGGGGGGGGGGGGGAATTGGGCCTCCGGCCACCTGCACTCACCAAGCGGAACGCAGAGGTAAACCTCTACTTCACGCCGGTATTCTGTGAGGTCGTGGTACCACCCGGGTTCGAGCTGGCCCATCCGTGCGAGATGCAAAAGCAAAAGCAAAAGCTGCCGCTTAGCTCTACCACTGTTAGAAATCCGAAATCCGTGTGTATCGAAAATCCGAAACTGTTCGTTATGTCGAAAATGTAGCTAAAATTGTGTTAAGTCATTGGCAAGTACCTTTCTAACTTTTTGGGATTAAACATGTGGTCAAATGTGAGTCTCCGGCATTATATTTGTGTCGCCGAGTAGTTGCGGTGCAGGTTATCTAACTTCCCTTTTTTTCTTATGAGTGTTAAAGTTACAGAGTGTGAAAAATGCCGGAAAGACCTATAGTGTCCCGATATACCGTGATATATCAGATATAAAATACTGATACAGGTGGCTTAAGAGTAGCGTAAAACTAATAATAGACGCATAGTTTGCTGGAGATGCGTCTGTAGTGTTGTTGGAACGATTTGACGAAATGCAGACAAAAAAAACAGCAGAAATTTAAGAAGATTGCGATTTGTTATGAAAAAAGATGACAAGCAAGACAAAGCATCATTTTATACGTGGTTGAGCCATGCTGCATTTATATTAGTAGTGTAGTTGTAGCTCGAATGGGTCGGCTCGACCGGGGAAGGACCACGCTCTCACAGAATAACAGCGTAAAATGGCAGCTTGACACTGCTGTGTCTCGTATGGTGAGTGTAGACAACCGGAGACCTATTTTACTGGAAAAGAGGCATTCCATCTTAGACCTCACGGGTGACAACGCATCTGCATTTTGATTCTTTATTGAGGATAAATGTAGATGTATATGGGTCACAGCAACCACTTACCATCAGGTGGACTGTGTGCTCGTTTGTCACCCTATCCTATAAAATAATAAAAAAAAGCAACCACAGTAAGGTAAGTGGATGCCTTGGCCTATAGACATCTACAACTATCATCGATTAAAATCAAAATGCAGATGCGGTTATCCCGAGGACTAAGGAGTGTCTCGTTTCTAGCAATAAGGGATAGCCGGTTCTCTACACTCATCATACAAAACACAGTAGCAGCAGCATTATTCTGCTGGTTCACGCTGGTATTCTGTGAGAATGTAGTCTTACCCCGGTCGAACCGATCCATTCATACTTCAGCTATGTATAGCTAAAATAGCAGCAGCTTGGCTCCACCACGTAAAATTACCATTTTTCAATAAATTATATAATATTTTTAAGAATTTTTAGTGGTTTTTTTATTATTAAAAAAAACAGAACGTTTATGTAATCGAAGCATTTCTGCCGCTCGTTAGTGTGGTAATTTGCCGCCAATTTTGAATCCATACCGTTGACAGCTCATTATTAGACGATGACTCGACATTTCCCACTTACGATTTCTTTAGACTCTAAGTAAGCATCGAAATCTGTTGAAAGACTTTACATATGCATCAGTTTGGACCTTATTACCTTATTACTTAATTAATATGAGATCTCAATGGATCGATTAATTATTGTACCATTTGTTGTAAGTTCTTTTTAATAAAAACGTCTATAGATGTTGCGTGGATCGCACTTGATACTCGGCAAGTATAATCTAGGCCAATGGTTCCCAATATAAATTACTTCATGCCACTTTGACAAGTAGTACAAGCTGCCTTGTAGCTGAAATGGTAAATATGAAATAGAAATCATATTTTCGTAATTTATAAATTAACTTCCTTATTTTAATCGAAAATCATACATTCCCTTAACCTCCACCGCAACACAAGTATTAGTACGTGGTAGAGCCATGCTGCGGCTATATTACTGGTATAGTTGTAGCACGAATGGGTCGGCTCGACCGGGGAAGGACCACGCTCTCACAGAATACCAGCGTAAAATGGCAGCTTGGCACTGCTATGTTTCGTATGGTGAGTGTAGAGAACCGGAGACCGTTGTTACTGGAAAAGAGGCATTCCATCTTAGTCCTCACGGGTGACAACGCAGCTGCATTTTGATTCGCAAGCGAGAGATAGATGAGGATGTCTATGGGCCACAGCAACCACTTACCATCATGTGGATTGTGTGCTCGCTTGTCACCCTTTCATATAAAAAAAACAGCTCAAGTTCAGGTCCCACAAACAGCGTTGTAAATGTTTTAAGTGAGTGTACAAGGGTTGCTCCTTGTACTCAAAATCACCAAACGGTATTCGTTGAATTCATACTTGTTTACGCACTACCTCTGCACATCCCGATGAGGTGGTGGACTACATTTGAATTACATTGTTTAAGACTTTTGCCCTTACCTTATTCAAAAGTACGTACCTTATTCACGTAGACCTGAAGGTACGCGCACCACACTTATTGGCAAACAATGATCTAGGTTCTAGGTTATACAGCGCTTCCATTTTCTTTAAATTTATCCTTTTATAGCATTTTTATCGTAATACCTACTAATAGAAAATAATAACTCTATTACTGGTGTTATTTTCTATACAAGCTTTTATCTGCTTTTTTATTAATTTATTTAAACACTGGGTGTTCTCGCGACTTTTGCCCGCGTGTAATTTAGGGTTTTAGTTATGTTGCGCGGAACCCTAATTATTTTTCTAAAGTATAAGTAGCCTAAGTTACTCCTTATAACATCCAACGTTTAATTTTTAGTTGGATTTTTAAGCGCTAGTAGAACATACCATAACCTACGCAATATATTTGTATGCTACTCAATGCGCTCTAGACAAGGACACCCTACGAAAGATTTTTTTGTCGCATGCATTTGTGCGATTCATATCATGTACAGTTGTGGGCTTTTATAAGCTGATGAAGATAAACACTTTCGTTATTACAGTACCTACTCACTTTTATCTTAACTGATGTATAAAGCTATGAATGCCATGGTTCTTAAGAAAAAATTCTCACAAACAACTGCACCGGAAGCGGATTATATTGTAACATAGTGTAATATAAAATGACATAATATGAATATAACTTTGTTCTTTTTGTTTTCCTATCTTAAAATCTTTTTAATGCTCATTACGTAAATGAACTTATCACTTTCGCATAAAAGTACAGAGGGTACGTAATAATCTAACAATGGATTAGTATTACGTATACATATATTACACGATTTTAATATAGGATAATTTCTTATTACTTTAACGTGGTAAAGCTATACTGCAGCTATATTATGGTTGTAGGATGAATGGTCGGCTCAAGACAACAGTTCAATGTTGCTGTTTCGTATGGGGAGTGTAGAGAACCGGAGATCCTTTTTACTACATACGAGGCCTCCTCAGTCCTCAAGGGCAACAACGCATCAGCATTTTTAATTATAATACAGGATAAATTTAGATGTCTATGGGTCGCAGTATTCAGTTACGGTGAAACTGCACCTTTTTAACAGACTTCACAAAAAGGAGGAGGTACTCTCAATTCGACTGTATTTTTTAATTATTTTGTTTGTTACTTCAGAACTCTTTTCTAGGTGAACCGATTTTGACGTTTCCTTTTTATTTGAAAGCGTGTGCTTCTCACGTGCTCTCATATAAATTTGACAAAACTCACCTAAATATTTACGTTCATAATTGTAGCTCGTATGATCACACTGCATGTGCATGGCCCACATTAACAAAAACAATATGAAATATCTAGGTATCACGCTTGACACAAATTTAAATTTCCACAAGCACATCGATTTACTGTGTGCTAGAGTTCGTAAATTAATCCTCCTCCGTAACATCAATGACTTCGAATTGATAAGACAGGTCTATTTAGCTTTGTACCAATCCATATATTTACATATACATATTGCTCCCACTAGAACGTGCTCAGAGAGCAGTTCTAAGGGTAGCCACTTTCTGTCCATTCAGGTTTCCTAAACATATAGTGTACTAACTGTCCGTCGGTTGTTTATCCTGAACATCATATTAAAACAGCATACCGAACTTCCATTTAACTTAAATTACATAGATAGGAGAAGAATGGACTTACGTTTGTGTAAACCCTTAAACCAACACGCATTTGTGAACAGATTTTACATATTTTTAGGAATATTTCTATATAACAAACTCCACAAGTTACTAAAGATATATATTGTTGTAAGTTATAAGAAATGTAATATATATATATATATATATATATATATATATATATATATATATATATATATATATATGTGTGTGTGTGTAATAACTGGAAGGGAATTTCCGAATAAATTAAATTACGAAGACACAGAGAAGTTGTTAGAAATTCTAAAATAGTTTGTATTTATTGTAGGTAACTAATAATTGTTATTTAGTTAAAGTAAAGTAAAGTAAAATATACTTTATTGTACACCAAGGAACATATTACAAAATTTACATCTTTAAATGGACATATTATTTTGTTTATTATATATCATAGTTTAATTACTTAAATTGTCTAGTGTCCTACATTATTAAACCATAGTGCAAGTGATGATCTGAAACAAGTGATGATACTCAACCTAGTTCCGGCAGGCAGCTAATATTATAAACTTGACTTTTGAATTTTTATTTTGTAGATTCTACATTATTAAGGTACACATAGTTTTAATCTTATTATAGCATGTTATTTTTTTTAGACTTATTGTTACTTTATTTAATTGTAATCATATTTGTTCCTGTATGTAAACATGAGTAATTGGAAATGAAATAAATAATTGTCCATCGTTTGCAGCCACACACACTCGGATACATCGCCTGTTAGGTACCCAGTTCATGTCTTCATGATTCTAAAAATACCATTAACTCTTGTTGCAGGAAGAACCTAGTGCTGCAACCAGTAGACAGGGAGGAGGACGTCCACTTGTTTACGTACAGAGACGTAAATAGAACACACGTGTCGGTGGTGCTGGCCCAAAGTGTGGACCACTTGGTCGACAGCGACTCACCTCAAAATGTGGTCAAGTTTCGTCTTGGATGCGATTTTGACACTGGCGACGATCTTGTAAGTATCTACAGAAACTGATTCCTTATTTGCGCGTCAACAACGCACTCCGTAGTCTGTACTTTGTACACGCACCTCTGACACTCAGTCAATTTGTCTATAATATATGCTTCTGACGATGATTCGCCTCTTTAAGTATGCTATGTATAACTAGCGCTTGGGTGGGATTATTTAAATTTTTTTGAACAATCATCAAATTTAGGTACCTTTATCTTTAATATTTTGTCTATTTCTCAGCCATTCCGAAAGTTACAGAAACAGACAGACCGACAGACAAACATTTTAATGTTATTCATGTTTTAATAGCATGCAAATAACCCCAGAATTTTTACGTGGTAGAGCCATCCTGCAGGTACATATATTATGGCTCTAGCACGAATGGGTCGGCTTGACCGCAAGAACCACGTTCTCACAGAATACTAGTGTAAAATAGCAGCTCAATGCTGCGTATGATGAGTGTAGAGAACCGGAGACCCTTTTTACTGGAAAAGGGGCATTCCATCCAGTCCTCAGGGGTGACAACGCATCTGCATTTTGATGCTTAATCGAGGATAGATGTATATCTATGGGCTGCAGCATCTACTTACCATCAGGTGGACTGTATGCTCGTATGTCACCCTTATTCTATAAAAAAGCCAGTTGTTTCAAAGTTACAGACAGACACCTCAATTTTTATTTATGTGTATGCAGATATCAACGCAAAGGGTTATATACCGCCATCTTTTGGACGTCATAAGTACTTCTGTGATCTGTGCATTAGCTCTATGTAGAACGGTAAAGTAATAGTGCTCTATTAACACCCAAAAGAATGGTAATCTTATTGTTTCTTTTTACTAATTCTGCCACAACATGGCACACACAAACATGGAACTGTTTCAAAAGGTGTAAGAAAACTGAAAAGGATTCATTTTCAAATATTGCTAGAAGCTTTTAATTTTATATGGCGATGGAAGTTAATCTGTAAATCCTTGACCTTGGTAATTTATGGGACGAAATCGAAGCTCGGCTAGCATACTGCATAAGATACATGGATAATCAAAATACAACATACAAATACAACCTTCAATATCTTAATAATATGACCTTGTAGGCTTGTACCCCATACCGATGAATGCTTTTATTTCATGTTCAAAATTATAAAAGCGAAAATTGAAAAAACTAAACTGAATAAACTAAGTAGCATAATAAATGGGTATTTTAAAAATATTTAAACTGTCAAACATAATAGATAATAATATTATCATTATTTACCTAATTACATTAAATTAATATAATAAAAGTGGCATCTAGTGCCATAAAAAGTAGGTTGCAAAAAATTACAATTTTGATATGCGTCAGTGACATCTAGTTTCGCAATATAATTTTTCTCGTCACATTTATTACGTATATTACTTACTGTTTACTACTTTAAGGTTTTATACGATAGATGTCAGTTGGTAAACCCTGCTGATATCTTTATAATTTACTCACTAACAGTAAGTGTAGCATAAACATAATTTAAAGTTTTACCGAGAGATGGCGCTATAACTTTATTTTAATGCGGAAAAGTAAAAGTTGTTTAACTTGGGAGTTGTAAGTTCTAAAAATTTTGGGCACTATAGAAAGACGCTATCTGTGAACCATATATTGAGATCATAATATAATGGAGAATATTTATTAGCCGTCTATTGGCGAAAAAGGAACCAACACCATTGCCTTCACCGGAGACAAGTTGCGGATATAGTTCCTTTAGGACGTAATTAAATATTCATTAGGTATATTAATTGTTTTGTCTAGATTTTCCGATCATAAATAGCTTAACTGATGCAAGGGAGCAACATAGAAAGTGCGGAGCGTCATAACATTCACTAACCAATAAATATAAATACACTCACATAAAGAACAATGCTGAATTATTTGGAAGATGGGTAGGTACCCATATGATCCCCGCCACAGAGACGACTACTAATACATGACAAATATTACTTAATTTTAATTTTTTGCTTATTATTTTAAATATATAAGGCAAAAATCTAAAAATAATCAATTTATAATACCTAGTTCGCCTGACTGAATAGAACTGATAAGATGAAGTAAGAAAGTATTATAATAATGAAGCTGAAGTGGCACTTGGTCGGCCACATAGCTCGAAGAACCGGCATTCGATTATAAAGCAAGGTTCTTGAATGGTAGCCTCGTACCGATAGGCGAAGTGTGGGACGGCTCCCCTCAAGATGGAGTGACGACGTGGTAAGACATGCAGAAAGTCGATGGATGCGGGTGGCTCAGGACCGTGTTTTCTGGCATTCTTTGGGGGCCTTTGTTTAGCAGTTGACTTGTGAAAATTTAATGTTAGGTATATTTTGTAAAGAGAAGAAATTAACGTTAAACTTTGAGTATTTTTAAAAAGGCTACACTTCTTACAAAAACATATTTTAAAAATGTTTGCGTGTTAAGTTTTTAGCGCTAACAAAGAAAACTTAGTTTAGTAGTTATTTAGGTGGACAAAGACTCTTTTGAGGCTAAAAGTATTAACGGAAGGAACGTCTTTGTACTCGTAAACCGTGTTGATTTTAAATGGGAAAGTTATAATTGAAATTTTACTTGAACATACATTTATACGTTGTAGAGTCATGCTGCAGATATATTAGTAGTATAGTTGTAGCACGAATGGGTCGGCTCGACCGGGGAAGGACCACGCTCTAACAGAATACCAGCATAAAATAGCAGCTTAATGCTGCTGTGTTTCGTATGGTGGGTGTAGAGAACCGGAGACCATTTTTATTGGAAAAGAGGCATTCCGTCTTAGTCCTCACGGGTGACAACGCATCTGCAGTTTGATTCTTTATTGAGGATAGATGTAAGTAGATGTCTAAGGGTCACAGCAACCACTTACCATCAGGTGGACTGTGTGCTCGTTAGTCACCCTATCCTATTAAAAAAAACATGCAGTTTTTCTCAAAATGTTTTCCTTCACCATATAGCACTTGGTAAACACTTAATATTGCAGTTAACAATGAGGGCATCCACGACTTTTTCTGCCACTAGGGCGGCGCCACTTTACAGTGAGGTAAAATATTTGACAGATTTCATAGCGGGGACGATAATTTCCTAGGAAAATGTAATTTTTAACGTTTCTTTCTGTATTATTAGTTATATTTTATATTAATTACATTAGAAATGAATAAACCAAACTATAAATATAACTAAAAACCGATTTAAAAAAAAAAGAGTTATAAAGTGCATAAAATTAAAAATCAAACCACTGACGCAATGTGTTATTGTTATGTATTAATATAATACTCTAGATAATGATAAACTATAATTTAAAATTAATTTCTCAATTAACTGACACTGTGTAACAAAAAAATTTACCTCAGTCGCTATTAGCGACATCTGGTGAGTGGAAGATTATTAGCCCTCATTTGATAGGCTTTTTTGACATTTGAAAGGGACAATTTTAGCGTAGTTTATTGAACGACAGTTTAAGTTTATATTCATACAAAACATCTAAGTCTATCTCCCATTTTATCTACTGTGGATATTATATCCACCGGTGTACCCATGCCCGAAGGGTGGATAAAACTAAGCGATGGGATAAACGTTTTCTCTTTTACCCGGGGATAAAATTGTCTCCTGCCCATGCTAGCCCTGCAGGGGGTATTTGTATAACATGTATACCTGAATAACTATTTTTGAAAAGAGACACCTAGGCCAGGAGTAATCTAGGCTATATTTTATTCGAAAATGTTGTACTTTTTCGACCGACTTCAAAAAGGAGACGGTACACAATTCGGCTGTATGTTTTTTCATGTGTGTTACCTCATAACTATTTTCTAGGTGAACCGATTTCGATGATCCTTTTTTGTTTCAAAGCTGGTACTTCACATGTGGTCCCATATATATTTGATCAAGGTTTGACCAATAGATTTTGAGTTATTCTTAGTAATTTATATTGAAGTCGGTTATACAATATTTTTAATTTTAAGTTATTTATTACCGTTATCGTTACAGTCTATTAAAGTCCACTGCTGAACATAGGCATCCCCATAGATTACGTCATAGGGGGATATTTGCCATAGTTGCCACGCTTGGCAAGCGGGTTGGCAACCGAAGTTATTTATTTTTAGTCGTTATTATGAAGACGCTAATGCCCATCTCCTGATTTGTTTCCCTCTGTCACCTCTTACGACACCCACGAGATGTAGGGTAGTGTACATTTTTACCCCGCCACTACATGATAACAGATTTTTAGTGAAATAGAGAAGTAAATAAAATAAATGTCGACCATTTATTTTATCAATTGATGATGATTATCTTTAAGCTAAAAGGTGACACAATTACATTAATAGACACCGCCCAGGCAATGCCGGGGTGTGTTGGTAGTCAAATCTAAATAACACCATATTAATAAATCTGACCCAATCGAAGTCGGGACGCGGCGCTAGTCTGAATAAATGAATAACTATTTGTTTAAAAAAATATCTCTGTCTGTTTGTTCGGGCTTCAGAATGTTTTACCGATTGTGATGAAACTTCCAGGTCACATAGAGACCAATTCCAGGAGTAATCTAAGCTATAATATGTTATTTGAAATACTTGGAGTTTTTTTGTGAAAAGGAAAAACTATAATTTAAAATTAAAAATTTTGTACAGCCGACTTCAATATAAGTGACTTCAATATAGGTTATTTAAGAATAACTCAATAACCATTGGTCTGACCTTGATCAAATTCATATGGGACCACACGAGAACTATCAGCTTTCATATAAAAAAGAATCATCGAAATCGGTTCGCCCAGTACAAAGTTATGAGGTAACACACATAAAAAAAACATACACCCGAATTGAGTACCGTCTCCTTTTTGGAAGTCGGCAGAAAATAAATGGTCAAGGATGATAATTTTAAATAGATATCAATCAAGCGAAACCGGGAGGGGTCGCTAGAAAAAAAAACTAACGTCAGACTAATTGAAATTAGAACGGCTAATAATCGTTATGCATTCAAGAAGAAAGTTCGCGAACATTTCTTAAATAAACTAGCAGATTCATCTCATTTGTAGTATCTATTTATGTACCTATTTATATAAATATATAATATATGTAATTTATTATTTTTGTGTACATAATTTATATATAACACTAAGCATATATACGTGGTAGAGCCATGCTGCAGCTATATTAGTAGTATAGTTATAGCAGGAATGGGTCGGCTCGACCGGGGAAGGAACACGCTCTCACAGAATACCAGCGTCAAATAGCAACTTAACACTGCTGTGTTTCGTATGGTGGGTGTAGAGAACCGGAGAGCATTTTTACTGGAAAAGAGGCATTCCAACTTAGTCCTCACGGGTCACAACGCATCTGCATTTTGATTCGCAAACGAGGATAAATGTAGAGGTGTATGGGCCACAGCAACCACTTACCATCAGGTGGGCTGTGTGCTCGTTAGTCACCCTATCCTATTAATAAAAAACATGCAGGTTTTCTCAAAATGTTTTCCTTCACCATATAGCACTTGGTAAACACTTAATATTGCAGTTAACAATGAGGGCATCCACTATAAAAAAGCATATATTAAATAATTATTGATTTTTAAGTTTATGTATATATTATATTGTTTTATATTTATACACTTTAATTCATATTCTTGTCTATTAGCGTACACACCTACTTTATATTTTTATCTCTGCATCACCTAAAGGTTGACTGGTAGAGAATGCCTCAGGCATTAAGTCCGCCGATGCATGATATTGTATGAAGTTAAAATAAATAAATAAGTAAGCCCATTTCACCTTTACAACATGAGTTTTATCTATTTAGTAATGAAATAAGAAAAGAAAGGAGCAATTTTACTTTCATTAAGTTTAACCTAGGCCTGCCCCACAGATTGCCTCATAGGGGAATATATGCCAAAGATGCCACGCTTGGCAGTCGGTTTGACAGCTACAATTTTATTATTTTTAATCAGGAAGATGCTACTGGCCATATTCTGTTTCATTTTATTCTGTTGACTCTTACGATATCTCGTGGGGATGACAATTCTTACACCGTCACAACACGGTTTGCTTTCGTCAGAGACGTAGCGTGGACATTATAGACGTGGGCGAAGTCGCATTAGCAAGGCTCCTTTTCTTTTGTTACCAAAATCAATCCAATAGATGTATCTTTATGCTTTGACACGACATACTTACTCATAGTTAGTTCCTGACAAGTCTCGTATTCCGTCAATCTAACAGTCGCGGTCTTTAAAGGTAGTTACAATGGCCCCGCAATAGCACTTAAGAGAGGCTTCTTGCGAGGCGCCAAGGAAACACGCTTTTAAATTTGTGACATTGTTTTTCGTAAAAGTAAAAGTCGTAAAAGTGATCAAATTAATTAGTTTTCTATGGTCCGCTTCGCCCATGCCTAGCTACGCCACTGGCCTATCTTCAGCAGTGATATTTGTTTTCAGCATTACATTCAGAGCCATTACGCAAAGCAAATTATTTTGACCACGTCGGTGACAAACGAGGATACTGTCTACCAGATGGTAAGTGGATGCGGTGGATGGTGTGTATCGTCGATTAAGAATCAAAATGCATGTGAATTATTACACCTGAGTACTAAGATGGAATGCCTCGTTTATAAAACGGAGCGACGTTTATTTTCATAGCCACCATTCGAAACACAGCAGGTTCAGGCCGCTATTTTACGCTTGTATTCTAAAAGAGCGTGTATCTTCCGGTCGAGCCGACCCATTCGTTCTACATTTATAATATAGCTACAGCATGGCTCTACTACGTATATATTATAAGTACTACAAAATCCATCCAACTGCACAGGGCAGGATTATAGTGCCCAAGTGTAAGCGCAAACACATGTACTCCCTATTCCTTCCCTCTTATAACCCGTAGGGACGGCAATCAGACACGTCCGTAGACAGATCAGGACCGACCGCTTTATTTATTGATTTATTTAAAACCTCATATACACATGTGGTATATAGGCGGACTTAATGCCTAAAACATTATCTACCAGTGCTGTATGCGCTTTCCGAGGCACGGGGGTGAAACATCGCCACCTTCCTGACTTTGGCCTGCTGCTCAGAATTTTTTAACGGCAATACTCAATATCTGTCACGGCAAATAAAAACTTTTAATTTGTCTGCACATAAAAACTGTTTCAAAAAATTACAGGTGAGAAAGAAAACATTAATTATTCCCCGATTACTAGATATTTTCATCAGAAAATTAATCGTATTTGTAGTTTTCCATTAAGTCTAATATATTTAATTTTCTAGTAATCGGGGATTAATAAATGTTTTCTTCGTCTCCTTTAATTTTTTGAAAAATTGAGGTTCGCTTCTTTGCGGCGTCAACGAATAATTGCATACAGATAAACGAGCAAACCAACGAGGAAGTCGAGCAGGCTCTGTAAACAGCATACTACGCCACACAGTCGTATTCTAGGCCACGTCCCTAAGACGTATCCGATGCCACGGACACTTATATGTATACACGTTGGGATATTATAACAATGAAATGTTCATTGAATCGCGTTATAAATTTAATAAGACTGTGTAAAGGGAATAGAGCAGCGCGCATTTCCCGCATACGTACCGGCGGCCTTCACCCGTTTCGCTTTGTTGAATTATTTGCGGGCCTTTGAAGCCTTCCGTGCCAGTGAGATGCCTCTGTCTTGTACACGGTTCAATGGAGGCAATACGTACAGTTGTTAAAACGTAACGATTTTCGCGTAAACAATTTAAATGTTTATCTTACCGTTACCTTTACAGCCTACTAAAGTCCACTGCTCCCCCCCTCCCCCCCATAGATTACCTCATAGTGGGATATTTGCCGCTTGGCAAGCGGATTGGCAACCACAATTTTTATTTTTAGTCGTAGTTAGGAAGATGCTGCTGCCCATCTCGTCATTCGTTTCTCTCTGTCGCCTCTTACGACACCCACGATATGAGGTAGTGGACATTGTTACATCTCCATCCCACGGTTTATCCTTAAGAACAGTTATTTAATATTTCATGAAGCGTTAAAGAAATCCTAGCGTTTGCGATCCGTCGTGTTATTTAGCAAACGACGATCTTGTGACTGAAAAATTGCAGTAAGAATTTGAAATAGATTTTTTTATTCAATATAGATTATTTCTATAAATAAAAAATGAATTGCTGTCCGTTATAACCAAAAATTTTTTGGTGTGTTTGAGTGGCATCCTAGATGGTTTAGATTCTGTTTTGGACCCGGTGGCGCTATTGTCGAGATTCATATATCACCACATAAAACAAAACGCTGTAGTGAAAGGTTCTTTGCTACCTAACTTGTTTTTATTATTTATATTCGTATTTTATTACAATAACCATAAGCACAAAATAGTATTTTATTTATTCTTAGAATAAGAATAACATTTTTTAACACAGTAAAAAATAACAAAATAAAAAAGGAAAATAACAAGTGCGCCTCCGGGTGTACCGACACTATCTTCGCGAACAGACTATAATCGATTTTAAACTCACTTTGCGTTTAGCTAGAGACTTGACATTTTGAACATAGCTTAAACTAATTCTAATGTATGAATATGAAAAAAAGTCGTGGTATATTTTTTTACATTTTATGGTTAAATATTTGAGAAAAAGAACAGTTTACAAACATTTTTTAGTGTAGTTTAGTTTACGAAGGGCTGTTTTCCGCAACTCCACATCTATGCGCGCATTTTGCGTGTGGGCAGGAATAATGTGATTATTCGAGCCATGAGATCTCCCCGTAGAAGTTCAACAGTCCTTTAATGTTGCAAGCAACTTCGGGGAGTGATCCCGGCGTGCCGAGATGTTTAGCCCTGTACGTAGCGACCTCCGGACATTTCAGTAGCACGTGGGCCGCCGTTTCTTCTTCCTCCATACATGCCCTGCACAGGGGACTATCCATTACAAATATTTAATAAATTACACAATTAATAAGTAAGTCGTAATAAAATAGCTTGAAAGTGAATTTCTCATTCCTAGGGGTTATAATCATCTATACATTTCTAAACTAATAAATTCCTTTGTGTACAATCTGTGTTTAAGAAAGAATTTGAAACTGGCGATGGAAAAATGTTGTATGCTCAATGATGTGTCTTAAAAGCGTAATACATTGCGCCATAAATGAATTATTGACTTTGTAGAATCGAGTAACTGGCACTATTAGCTTGTTCCTCCTATCAACAGAATGAATTTCGCTTTTTTTAAACTTATTATATTTTTGTGTACATACGTTTTCGTAAATTTATTGAAAATTAAGTTAATATACTAATTTTATTAAAATGTTATCTCAGAAGCGCTTTAAATTTTAAACCGTATTTTAATATTATGGCTTTCTTCTTCTGCGAAACAAATGTAATTTCAGTGCCATTTTCGTTTCCCTGAAGCAAAATACTATAGGTACGACATTATACTATGGAAATACATGGCTAAAATTAACTGGTCTGACAGTTTCATATTAGTATATACATATATTTTTATATCATATAGGGTGATAAACGAACGCATGAAGATGTAACCAGGATTAAGAAAGAAATGGTTTGGACTCGTATGAAAAATAAATGAGGGAAGAGTGACAAAGCAAAGTACAGAAGTTTTCCATAATTCAGAAGTGCGTGTCGAAGTCACAAGGGACACCCAGCGGTAGTTTATAGACCAATTTGGCAATTAAGAATACCTTTAACCAATGAGCATATACGCATAGGGAAATGTGAAAGAAGCATGAGAGGTGTGTCAGGATCGTTCCATAATGAAACCGTAGCATCTGCCTTCGCCTCTGGGTGACAAGCCCTGTGCTAATTTTATGTACGTAGGTACGTAAACGATTTTTAGGTGCTAGTAGAACATACCTATGCGCTTTGCGCTCGGCATGCAAAAAACATAATTTAATACTTCGTATTTGAGAACTCTCTTATTGGCGCGTGCCTATATCAGTGATACATTACCCCAGAGAGCCAGAAATCGGGAGCGAGGAATATCTCTTTGTATTTTACACGAACCTAGAGTACGTAGGAATTTAAATCCGTTAACCTATTGGACTCTAGAAAAGAACATAAAACTAAACGGATCTATATAAAAATACAAAGTAACAATGTTTTATAACATTTAAAACTTCACAGACTTTAACTAAAAACTTTAACAGTTTAAACTTTAACAGTCCACCTTGTAAGCGAATGCTGAGGCCCATAGACACCTACATCTGTTCCCGATTAAGAACCAAAATGCAGATGCGTTGTCACGTCTCATTATGTCTTGTTATCATTAAAAAAAGTCTTCGGTTCTAGTTCAAATTACAGCTGCAACATGCAGAATCACTAAGTAACTTCTTTACTTATATTTACTTTGTCCCCAGATATCGGCTTTCTTGTCGGTGACCGTGTACATCGAGGATGTAAACGATAATGCGCCAACGTTCCTGGACCTTCCCTACAGGGTTACGGTGGATGAGCTGACACCCACAGGTAAATAAACTAAAATAATATACTAGTTAAAAGTACAACTTTGTAATGGCTCGCAAATTCTTATAATTTATAACATTTAAAAAGGAATTGTTCTGCAAAAAATATATTATTGACCTTGGCTAGACCATAGATCTGACTAAGTTAGCTCTAAACAATGTCGAAACCTGAGAGGTTATCCGACATTTTTTCACCAAGTTATGCCCCATTCATAATTCATAATTAGCGCCATCTAACGTATCTAACGTGGTACTACCAGTATTTTTTTAGTTTTATTACTTTACTATAATACAATAAAAATGTAATGAGGGCTAATAATTTTCTTCTCACTAGATGTCGCTAGTTGACACTGAGGTTAAGTTTTTTGTTACACAATGTAATTTAATTGAGAAGTTGGTTTTAATAAAAGTATTATATTAATACACAAAACAATGTGTCAGTGGTTTCAGTGGTGCTCTTTAATGTTTAGCACATTTTTAACTTTTTTTTTTATTTTTCTACTTTTATGAATATCTGTAGTTTGGTTTATTTATTTTAATCTTATTAATATAAAATATAGCTAATAGTACAGAAAAGGCAATAACCTTTACATTTTCCGAACAAATTAACTTCCCCGCTATGAAATCTGTCAATAATTATTATACATCTATTTCTACTAGCGCCGCCCTGGCAGAAAAAGTCGTGGAGAAAGAGCCCTCATTAATGAAAATTGTTGTCTTCTATTTTTTTTTAAATGTGGATAAAGTAATATTTTTATGATTGATAACACATCTAGACATGAATCGAAAATACTTTGTCAAAGCGCAAACCTGAAAGTGTGATTGTTTCTCATTAAAGTGTACCACAAAAATGCATACTTTGTGGGATAGTGCAGGGCTCGTTTCGTTCGCCCTGATAATTTATAATACTGTAACTGTGCAAATTTTATAATATAGATTTTTATAAAAGAGGTGGAGGGCATGGACGGAATAACAACTTTTGGGAAGCTTACTTGTTTTCATAGAAATAAGAGTGGCAAACGAGCACACTTTTCAACTGATTGTAAGATGCTGTGGTACTAAGACACCTCTAATACAGCTCAAACCTGGCTCTACCACGTAAAATTTGGTATTCATAACTTGTGTATTGGGTATTGTATATTAGGGTAGCCAGAATGTCGAGCGTTGGCTGGATTCTCCTAAAACTACAAATTATTTCTAGACACCCGACAAAGCACAAAAATTCTCGACAAATTATGTTCGTTTTATTACCCTTATCATAAGAATTTAAATAAAATGTTATACGGGGGATGGACGAGCATTATAACGTTTCCGTTTGTTTTTTTAATATTATGTTAATGCAGTAAGAACAAATGCCATTTTTTTTATAGGATAGGGTGACAAACGAGCACACAGTCCACCTGATGGTAAGTGGTTGCTGTGACCCATAGACATCCACATTTATCCTCAATAAAGAATCAAAATGCAGATGCGTCGTCACCCATGAAGACTAAGATGGAATGCCTCTTTTCCAGTAAAATGGGTCTCCGGTTCTCTACACTCACCATACGAAACACAGCAGCGTTAAGTTGCTATTTTACGCTGGTTTTCTGTGAGAGCGTGGTCCTTCCCGGTCGAGCCGACCAATTCGTGCTACAACTATACTACTAATATAGCTGCAGCATGGCTCTACCACGTGTAAAATGCCATGGCATTATAAACATTAAATTCACCGGGCTAATTAACTTAAATAAAAAAAGAGTACTTACTCTTTTTTTACGTGAAGTAATTAACGAGCAATTAACAAGTATTTTTCTGATTAACGGAAAAAGAATTACAGTTACAATGAAACAAACAGCCAGTTATCACTGCAAAGCAAGAAACCTACCACGACTAGATTCTGGACTGTCTTGAAGTAAGGATATTTTTAATTTAAGAAAATTGTTATCCCACACTAGTATTTTCTCCTGTACCGCAGAGGCAGTTTATATACGTAAATTGCACAAGCACAAAAATCTATACCCGGAACAAATATTTGTAGGCCACACAAATACTTGTTCCGTGTGGGATTCGAACCCGCGGCCCACAGCGCCGTAACACATTACTAAACACATTACTGCCACGTCACCACGGAGCCGTTAACTATATTTTAATTTAAATTAAGATATTTTATTCTTGGTATATATACGAGATTGATCACAGTCATCTACCGTTCAGTCAGAGGATAAATATCTTTCATTTATTTCCCTTAATCGACTCTTCTATCTCTTGTCGTAAGATTAATCTGTTGCTCCAATTTCGTCTCTACACATGTCATTGCTCTTTTTTCAGGTCTTACAATTTTCAAAGGCATCCGCGCTTTCGATCGGGACAAACCTAACACCCCCAACTCGGACGTTCAATACAGCATCACTGACGGCGATCCCGAAGGACGGTTCGCTCTGGAGAGCTCCCACAAGCCGGCGCTGGTGTTGGCCAAGCCGATCGACTACGACGCGGGCGACAGAGAATTTTTTTTGACTATTACAGCCTCTGTATGTATTAAGCATTATATTGTTTGATAGGTTTCTAGAAGATTCATGAAATGTTGCGTAAATATCTTAATACCTCTGACTAAATGAGTGATGTCCACACTAGGATTTTCTCCTGTATCGTGGAGGTAGTTTACAATCATAAATTGCACAAGGACATACATTCAGACCCGGAAAAATTATTTTTAGGCCATACAAATTCTTGTTCCGTGCGGGATTCGAACCCGCGGCCCCAAGCGCTGCAACTCATTGCTAGGCCACTGCGTTATGGAGCCGTCTAAATTTATAACTAGATTCCCTGTATTAATACTGATTTACCTCTGTATAAATTCAAAACGCATGTATAAAGAATTCTTGTGAAGAAAGGATTTTATAAATTAGATGTCTATTTAAAAGATTCAATTAGAGATTAGAATGATTTCTTAGACTTTCTTTTACTTAGGGTTATATTTTATGAGGTTAAATTGTAACGGTTGGGGGAAATATAATCTACTGGTATATTCTTACCGCGTCATCACACAAGATCTCCCCACAGTAGGGACTTGTTGAAACGATGGTCAAAAAGTGCTTTGCAAAAGCCATATTTGAATAAAGATATTTTGATTGAAATAGTTTGACTTTGCATGATCACGTGTATCACCTAACGAAACTTTTGCATAGTGGTCTTTTTTATAGGATAGGGTGACAAACGAGCACACAGTCCACCTGACGGTAAGTGGTTGCTGTGGCCCATAGACATATAAATTTATCCTAAATAAAGAATCAAAATGCAGATGCGTTGTCACCCGTGAGGACTAAGGTGGAATGCCTCGTTTCCAGTAAAAAGGGTCTCCGGTTCTCTACACTCACCATAGGAAACACAGCAGTGTTAAGCTGCTATTTAACGCTGATATTCTGTGAGAGCGTGATCCTTCCCCCGTTGAGCCGACCCATTCGTACTACAACCATAACATAGCTGCAGTGTGGCTCTACCACGTGTTGAAGCGATGGTCAAAAGTGCGTTGTAAAAGCTAAATTTGAATAAAGATATTTTGGATGAAATACTTACTATGACTTTGCATGTGTACGACCACAGCTGTATCATGTACCAAAATAGGTCTCAAGCAACCGGGCCAAACGGTATCTGGACTCGATCGAAGCTGTAATAAGGAAAGAGCTGAATAGTATATTGCATTAATGAAAACCGAAGTTCAAAATATCGCGAAAACGTGCTTAGTGACCAACAAAATATTAAAACAGTGTGGCATTTTCTTGTCAGCTTAAAATCGAGGAAAGGCTTGGTGTGAAAGCAACCTTAATTATATGCTGTTAATTTCCTATATTTATTATACTATTTTTTGCTCATTTCCATCGGATTTCCGGAGAAATGAGGATATCTACTGCAGAATCAGAGTAACCGACACAGTCTAATGGATTAGTAAGCTAAAGTGGCAATTTGCCGGCCATGTAGCTCGAAGAACCGACAACCTATGGGGAAGAAAGGTTCTCGAGTCGCAACCGCGTAATGGTAAGCAAAGTGTAAGACGGCCCTCCGTTAGATCGTGTGAGGACCTGGTAAGGAATACATAATATAACATAATCGAGGGATGCAGGTGGTTCATGGGCGTGCTTCGTGGTATTCCTTGGGAGAGTCCTATGTTCAACAATGGACAGGTGAAGGACTATAACGATAATGGTGATGTTGATGTTTTTTTTTTTGCTGTCGTAGCTTGGCTTGGTATGCAAGCAACGGGAGTTGGGTCTCCGCAGCACTCCCAATTTTTTTTGATTTTTGTTAACGCCAAGTATGTTATCACAAAGAAAATGGCGTGGAGAAAACCTGTATGCCAAAAATATTTTGAGGATATGTGAAGTACGTCAACCCGCATCGGGCCAGCGCAGCAAATCTTTTCTGCTTTAGAATCTCATCCACACCAGTCCAGCTGTTAGTTGTGGACCAACACATGGCATAGAAACACTGTCTTTTTTAACTTAAACGTTTCTCGTTTCGAACAAATCTATAGACATAATTTCACGTTATATCATTTTAGTAAAAGTGCCATTTCAATATCATCACCCTCATCATCATTTTGGCCCAAATCCACTGCTGAACATAGGCCTACACCAAGGAACGCCATAAAAAATGTCTTGAGCCACCTGCATCCACTAAAATTCTGCATGTCTTACCAGGTCGTGATTACGTTTTGAAACTGAAGTAACAAACAAATTCATAGCCCACTTGATGGTAAGTGGCCACTACAGACCATGCGCAGCTGCAATCAACTTCAATCAAAGAAAGCTAAGATGCGTTGTCACGTCTTAGGATAAAGTTTAAATGCACCACAGCCTGTAATCATACTGGCTCTATAAGCCCTTCTGACAAAATAAAGCAATGTATACACTGCTACTTGGTGGCAGAATTAGGTTAGAGGGTGTTACTAAGTTACCATGTAGAAGCCCTGAACATCGCTTATTTTTTTATTAAAAAAACTTTACTTTCACACTAGCATTTCCTCCTGTATCGTCGAGACAGTTTACATACATAAATTTCACGAGGACAACCATCCAGACCCGGAACAATTATTTGTTGGCCATACAAATACTTGCTCCGTGCGGGATCCGAACCCGAGGCACTCATCGCCGCAACTCGTTGCTAAGCCACTGTGTCAAGGACCAACAGTTATTGTAACGAGGCTGCCGTGTGCGAACCTTTCGTTTTTTCGGTTGTCGGTTCTTCGAGCTACATGGTCGGTCTATTGCCACTTCAAATTACATTTCAGTATAACAGGAAATTTATTTCCAGGATCGTGGATCTCCACCTCGCGCGTCCAACGCTACGGTGCACGTCATTGTAGCGGACAATGATGACCTGCCTCCCAAGTTCACGCAAGACGTCTACAGGACAAGTTTACCCGAGTTCTATCCGTTGCTGGTGAGTGTATCTCGCCATATGAAATTATTTTAGTTACGAGTATATAACTACCATCCAGTGGATTTTTGTAAGTGGTGACAGGGCGAAATGAAACTGAAGGTGAGAAGCAGCACCTTCCACAACTTAAAGTAATAAAAAACTGAGGTAGTAACCTTCTGCCAAGAATAAGATGGAATGGAATGAAATGGAATGGAATGAAAAGACACGGAATGGAGCGGAATTTAATGGAATAGATTAGTATATTTTTATTGAACACAGATTACAAGTATTATTACTCAATTGAAAGGTAGATCCTTCACTCAAACAAAAGTGTTTGAGTGAAGGATCATCTACCCTTGTGAAAAGAATCAGTAAGAAACCCAGTAAGAATTTTTGTTTATATAATATATCAGCATGGTATTGCTCCCACCACATTTCCAGGGATTATTATTAATTATGTACTATTTATTAATCCTTATTAAACAAAAGAGTTTTTAATAGATACGTATATTTTTTGGAACTTTATTGACTCTTCGGAGTTGTGTAACTATTATTGGTATTAATAGCTTGTGCTTGTTTTTAGTATTTAAAGCATGTATATCAATGTTTTTAATAACGCTATTATTGTTTTTGGGCACATACATACGTATATTCAATTTTTATAAATTTATTGCTAGGCAAATTTAATATATTTATTTCTTTAAATATTTAGAGACCCCGTCGGATTTAGACTATAAATAGCTCTTAAGGCTTTCTTCTGCAATATAAATAGTAACAATATAGCAAGATATTATGGAACGGCATTACGCCATTATGCTGTGGAAAAAATTGTAATATAACTATCTATCTATTTCACACAAGTAAGGCTCCTAGTCTTTTTATAGCATATACTCGTACTACAGAACAAGTGTGGTAACTAAGGCAAATATCTATCCAGGAGGCAATAAATTGGGAAGACCTATCTTCAGCAGTTAACTTATGAATGAATATAATATTTACAGGGTTATTTTTCTTAGAGTACGCGTATTTTAAACTTAATTTCAAATATATAAATAATGATATGCCGTTATTGCAGTTTTTGGAAATACGAGTAAAGAAAGCTTCTAATTTTATTTGAAACTATCCCATATTGAATGTGATTTATGGGCAATAACTAAATGTACGCGCGCTCCTCTGTGTGCAATTCTATTATGTAACATTTTTGACGACCGATCGAGCCTTACAAATGTGTGCGTGCGTAGTAAGATTATGCATTATCACGCATTTTGATTTTAAAAGATATAAAGGAGTGTTTGAGATTTTTTAAATAAATTTTTATTTTTACTTAATCATTTATATACTTACCCTAAATTTCTTCTTCTGAACTTTCTCTGCTAATCGAAAATAACCCTCTGTAGAAAATCGGTTAAGTACAAGCTTGCCCTTCCTGAGGCATCAGTAGCCTTGCCTAGCCTTCAAATTGGAAGAGTCATCGTTCTGAGTTATAAGTCTTAAAGTAGAATTCTTTAAGGTTGAGTTTTGGGTATGCGTGACACTGACGCGCCATGTTTACCTAAAGCATGGGTATGTATGACACCGGCGCATACTGTTGTCCTTAATATGTAAGTTGTGTGTGTGTGTGTGTGTGTGTGTGAAATCTGAAACTTACTTTACGACTTTGCGTACCGTGTAATAGTGTTGTAAGAATATCTACTATCTACTCTTTATCTATCGTGGGTATCGTAAAAAGCGACAGAGGGAAACAAACCATTAGATGGGCAGCAGTGTCTTCAATAAAACTGCGGTAGCCAGCTCGCTTGCCAAGCGTGGCAACTAAGACCATTAGCCCTATGAGACTACCTATTGGTGAAGTCTATGTTCAGCAGTGGACTATAAAAGGCAGTAATGGTAATGGTATATAGTGTGTGACGCCGGCGAGTACTGTTGTCAGTTCGGAGTAGCGTGTGTGACGTGTGCGTGTGCGGCAGGGGCGGCGCGTGCACCGCGAGCTGGTGTTCCCGGCGGCGGTGCGCGCGTTCGACCGCGACGCGGGGCTCGGCGCGCCGCTGCGCTACCAGCTGCTCGCCGGCAACGAGCGCGGCTACTTCTCGCTCGGACCACTCAACGCCACGCTCTTCCTTGATAAGGAGATCGATCTGGAAGCGGAGACGTTACCCGGTAAGTTCACGTTCAGAGAAGTTAGGGAAGAACCCGATCTGGAAGCGGAGGTATTGCCCGATAACTTCACATTCAGGGAAGTTAGGTAAGAGTCCGATTTGGAAGCGGAGATATTGCCCGGTAAGTTCATGTTCAAGAAGGCTAGAGCCTGATAAAGTCATAACAGGAAAAAAATGCACTACCAGGTAGGTTAAAGACCAATTAGTGAGGTTAGAACTCGCTGAAGCCACGACAGGGACAAAAATCTGGACGCAAAGGCTTTACTAGGTAGGTTGAAGTCCTTCTAATCAACGTAGCATATACTCAACAATACTATGCTTTACTAAGTAAGACGTCCAATAACCACGTATAGTGATGACAGCGTACGAGAATCTACTACCCACTTCCTCCCTTCATATGTGACTATGGAAAATGCCAAAAAAATCAAGCTTCAAAGGTACTTACCTTATATAAAGCGCAAGTCCGGTTGTCCAAGGGCTACTGTTGTCACATATTCACATATGGGCTTGTGCTGCAAAATACCACCTGACAGCGTTGGACTGAGTTCAGAGACGTGCTAAAAGGCTCATTGGTGACCTTGACTTGGTTGAAACCAACCTTGTAACCTCGAGCACACGCGCAGAGTATCCACCTCCGGTCTGAGCAGGGGTGATGTGGCGGCGCTGTCATCACGCTACAAGCGAAAATACATCAAAACCTAAATCGCGCTGTCAAAGTTCCGAAATAAAAGCGGTATATATAGAATAGCTCCGAACTACCACTCGGCGCGTTGGCCGCTCCCCGGGCAGAATACCTTGCCCGGCGGGAGTTGTTCCCTTTTCCTTTCACGGCTACAGAACCAAACGGTTTGCTTCGACTTTTGTAATACGTACAGCAAAGGAGTGGAATAATTTGCCAGCGTATATCTTTCTGTCCGAATATAATTTGGGCGTCTTTAAAGCAAGAATGTATAGGCTTTTGTTATGCTATGATAGTGCGATTTATCATCTATGGTTGCGTCACCACTTACCACTAGGTGGGATTGTGGTCAAGCACTGGCTTTTATAATAATAAGTAAAAGAAACTTGATGTGACCATTAATTTAACGTGGTAGGGCAGGTAATTTATGGTTGTAGTACGAAAGGGTCGGTTCGACCAGGGGAGGACCACGCTCTCACAGAATACCAGTCTAAAATAGAAGCCTATTGCTGCTGTGTTTCGTATGATGAGTGTAGAGAACCGAATACCCTTTTTACTGGAAACGAGGCATCTGCATTTTGAATCTTAATCGAGGATATGTGTCTATATATGTCTATGGGCCTCAGCGGCCACTTCCCATCAAGTGAACTGTGTGCTCGTTTGTCAGTATTATTCGTTTATCATCCATGTAGTAGTAGAGGATTTTGACAGGCTGATAATGATGATCAAAATACTAACGTGACTAGGCATTATCTCATTGGCATTTCTATCTTACGAAACATTCACGAGACAAAATAAGCTGTTATGTCGTTGCCTATTCTGCTGTTTTTATACAGAATAAGGGTGACAAACGAGCATACAGTCCACCTGATGATAAGGATGCTGGGTTCGCGGTCTAGTCGATCTCTTCTTGTTATAACCACAATATAGCTGAAACATGGCTCCACCACGTATGGAAATACAAGTAAAAGGCCAGTTACGTGGGCTAAGCCCACTCAGGACATGTTATCTTTAAAATCACTGGTCAAAGACCTTTAGATTGATATAAAATAATAAGTAAAAAGTCCAAAGTCCAAAAGTATTAAGAAATTATGTTTAGATAATGCGAAACTTCCTGCTATATATTATGAAAAATTACAACTTTTAGTAATTATCAGAGGATTTTTCAGGACTACAAGCGAATGAAGGTTATTACAATCACCTGCGTTGTTTGTAGAATATATATCAATTATTATTTTTTTAGTTTTATAGTTTGGGTTCCAAGTTCATAGAACTAACCTCCTCATCTACTGCGAGTAAAAGTTCATCGCTCGTTAAAGGTCACACACAAGCTGAAAGACTTGCCATCGTTTTGCAGGTGAATAGCACTCGCATGTGCCTCGCAACTCGTCACTCACTCTAAATGATTTGTTTCCGTTACCTATACAGTCTATTAAAGTCCATTGCTGAATATAGGCCTTCCCCAAAGACATTAAAATTAATTTCGTGTTATATTAATTTAATGCATTATTGTATTATCGACGGCGGTGTGTCTTTCCTAGTGTAATGGTACTAGAATAGTGGTGTTGGGATTAGGTGATAGTGTACGCAATTGAGAAAGGGCCGGACGTACTTTTGCAAACTACGTAAGACACATAATTTTTAATTTTAATCTGAACTAATTAATTTTAACATCTTTGATATAATTGACATCCCCAAAGTAACGTTATCATTCTATTTTAATGATGGGTGTCAATAGAAAAAGCTCCGTGGCACAATGGCTTAGCAATGAGGGTCGTGGGTTTGAATCCCGCACGGAATAAGTATTAAGGCCTACAAATAATTGTGCTGGGTCGGATGTATGTCTTTGTGTAATTTATACATGTAAACTCCTTCCACAATATAGAAGAAAATCGTTCGATCTTTTCAGGGAACACCTTCGTCCTTCAAATCGAAGCAGCGCAAGTCGACAATCCTCTCAAAACCGCTCAAGCACGTATTGAAGTAGAGATCCTTGACCTAAACGACAATTTGCCGGAGTTCGAAGTGGATTTCTATAACATAAGTATCGTCGAAAATTTACCCAACGGTGAGTCTTTTAACCTTGTCTTTTAAAATTTTAGATAGCTGATTATTGTGAAAAAACATTTTTTTTCGGACACATGTAACGTCGAGGACGTTTTACAAAGAAATGTAGACAAAACGCTACGTTCAAGTAACGCTGAAACCATGCTCAACTTCTCGATACGCGCTCACGCACACATCTATAATTATTCTTTCTAACACGCCGTAAAAATCCACTGTTAGTCGCACCGTGTTGTTGATTGTAAAATTTTTACAGTATCTACATTCTCTATCAGTCCGCTGTGGGCATTTGTTTGCTATAGTCGCATTGTTTTTGCTCGCTGAGCAGTCTTACCTCTGGAAATATTTCGCGCTATTGTGAACCTACTTACATATATCGTGCAACGGTGAATTGGTGCATACGATAGTGTACCTTATTTAACTTGGAGGAAGATATAATTCAAGAAGATAATGAGTTTAATAAAATTCAACCCGAGATAAGTAATTTTGAGGAGTCGGAGATTTGTTTAATAGAGAAGAATACTACACAACCTAAGAAGGAAATGCTTGAGGAATCTAGTTCTAGAGTTAGTCGTAATAAGAGACCCCGGGTGGAGGTTGAGGAAGAAGGGTGAATAGCGGTAGGAAGAAATGAAAAGAGATTGGGAACGAGGATTGATGTGTACATACATTAATAATTCCTAAAAGCTACCGAAGCAATTCGCGCTTGCTAAATTATTAAGGTCATATAACATTAGTAGTGTTAGCCGGGTAAAATATGTAAACCCCTATAAAGGGTTCATACAGTTTGAAAATGCAGAAAGCGCTGAGGAGTTGATCAATTGCAAATCTTTGCAAGATTTAGGTTGGAGATGCCAAAGACCATTAGAAGCTATTAAGAATGTAGAATTGGACTTGAGTAAAAAAGACATGCTAGAATTTATTTCAAGCAATTGTGAAATGATAACGGTAAAACGTTTAAAACGCAGGAATAAGGATGGTAACGGTTAGGAAGAAAGTGAGTCAATACGTCTGGGGTTCAAGGGTCCCTCAATACCAACGTGTGTCTACATCTACGGCTTAAATGTCGACCGGTACGTGTTCTCAGTTACCCAGTATTCGAGGTGCTGGCGATTTGGACACTCCTTGCGTATTTGTCCAAGCAAAAATGTTGTGTGCCCTAAGAGTGGCAAGGGTTACGCTAATTGTGAGACTACTTTATATAAATGTGACTCGCATGGGGGTGGCACTGTTATAACCCATAAATCCGTTTTTCGAATTCTATTATTTAAGTAATTTGTGTAAAAGTGTTCAACTGTAAATATATTGATTATATATTTTCTATCTACCCAGTTATACGAACTTCTCAAAGTGACTGAGATGAAATATTTTCGTTTAAGACGAGTAAAAAACTTGTACTTGGTGACTTTAAGGGCCACCATTCCAGCTGATATTGTAAGACTGATTTGATAGGAGCAATATTTTTGATTCTTTGTTGGAAAATAATTTTGTGTCATTGATTGATAGTCGAGCCACGCGGGTTAAATTTGTCAACGGGAATTTGCAGGAATCTTCCTCTGATATTTCTATTGCATCTTCGGACATAGCCTTGCACTTGAACTGGAAGGTAACTAATGAGACATTAGGTAGTGACCACTTAATTATTAAGATTTATATTTCTTATAGCAACAATTACTCCCCATTTATTCAGAGGAGAAACTATAAAAATGCTAACTGGGATGGATATCTTAAGTACATTAAAGATAATCTCTCAAATTATAACCTGCTTGTTGATGACCCACAAACAAGTTACAATTTGTTCCTTAGCATAATTAAAGGAGCCACTGATATTCACATTCCTTTGTATAGATTTTGTCTAGATCTCTCTCAACATTTTACTTTCAAACACTATTTTTAATTATAATTGAATTGGAATCCTAAGTTATCGAAAGCAATTGCAGAAAGACATCTAGCCCTTACATTATTTCGAAAGAATCCCACCTCTGGTAATTTGAACAAATTGAAAGATAAAATCAGAATTTCACAATTATTACTACGACAGGCTAAAAATAAATCATTCTCTGACTTTTGGTATTCAATTAATGAGGCTACTTCTGTAACAGTGGGTTTAGAAAAACCAAGTCTTGTCTTGATAACCTTAGCAATTTAGTTTCTATAATTCAGCTGGGATTTTCGAAAGATCAATTAACGGTAGGTTGCTTTATTGACATTGAAAATGGTTATAACAACTTGGATATTAGAGCCTTATTTTTAAATTTAGATCGCTTAGGCGCTGGTGCAAAAATCTGCAAATACATATGGGCATTTTTAAAAAAAAGACAGTTAAGCATAAACGTTGATAATAAAATAATATGTAGATCTACAGGTCGTGGCCTAGCCCAAGGAGACTTCCTCTCACCTATATTATTTAATATCGCTACTCTTCATATTTGTAAACAAGTTTCTAATGTTATGATTTCTCAGTATGCTGATGATTTGTCAACGATGTGTCTGAGGAACTGCAAATAGCATTGAATAAAATAAGCAACGTGCTTATTGATCTGGATTTGGACATTTCAACAACCAAAACAAAGGCATGTTTCTTCAAAAAAGGCATCAATAGACCAATAGACAACATATATTGCTAAATATTAATAATAATGTAATAGAGGTAATCATTGCTGTAAAGTATTTGGGGCCTCCTCAGTCTGTTTTTTAAATTTGACCTCCAACTCTAAATCTATCAAGTTACAATGGAAACCGTCACACTGTGGCGTTGAATATAATGAACGGGCAGATGTCTTGGTTAGACAAGCTATTACTGATGGAAATGAATATAATATACTTACTCCCTTATCATACAGATTGCATTTGGTTAATCAAAAAACAATCCTACAAATTATGAAAAGAATATTTTTGGCTTACGCTCTAAAGAAAAAGCTATCTGGTAAAAACGGTCCAGCCACATCCCCTCAGAATTCCATGGATTGATAGTTACATGTCACCAAGAAAAGATGCAGTAGTGATTATGAGGCTGCGTTCTGGACACATTCCATCCAAGAAGTTTGCTTTTTTTATGAATAAAGTCTCGTCGCCAAACTGTGAACAATGCGTTGTTCCCGAGGACTTAATGCATGTCTTGATGGAGTGCAATGCTGCTTTTCGAATAGTGTAAAAATATTTTAAAAGAATTTTCTGATTGTAACTTTATTTTATCCAATCCTCATTCCGATGAAAAAAAATTATTGGTTAAATTATATAACATAATATTTTCCTGAGATCAGTCAACTAGATAATACTTTTTTCATTTTTGTTTGCTTATTAAATTGAATATTATTTAGTTCTAAATGATGTCAAATAGAGCGACATAATCATATTTTGAATAAGCTCTTAAAATAAAGATTTAAAAAAAGATTCTCTATAGCTTGTATCACTTTATTTATATTGTTAATGTTTATTACGAAAAGCCTGAAAACGTTATTTTCGTGCATTATTGTAAAATCTAAATCGCTCAAATGTTCTTTTTCTAAACTTCTTTTTTTCGACAACTCGTTTGCCAAGTATAACAATCTGTTTGCCAAGCATGACAATCCGTTTGCCAAGCATGGCCATCTGCTTGCCAAGCATGACAATCTGTTTGCAAAGCATGACAATTTGTTTGTCAAGCATGACAATCTGTTTCCAAAGCATGACAATTTGTTTGCCAAGCATGTCGATTAAGGCAAAAATCTTCCCTGCAACTACGACTTTTACAGGCTGATGATATTTGAACGTATTGGCAACTGAACATAGTATTTGATTATATTTTTCACTGAGTTGTCATAATCCTGTGTTTTAATATTTATTTTATAGGATAAGGGTGACAAACGAGCACACAGTCCACCTGATGGTAAGTGGTTGCTGCGGCCCATAGACATCTACAACTATCCTCGTTTTTTTATAGGATAAGGGTGACAAACGAGCACACAGTCCACCTGATGATAAGTGGTTGCTGCGGCCCATAGACATCTACAACTATCCTCGTTTTTTTATAGGATAAGGGTGACAAACGAGCACACAGTCCACCTGATGATAAGTGGTTGCTGCGACCCATAGACATCTACATCTATCCTCGTTTGCGAATCAAAATGCAGATGCGTTGTCACCCGTGAGGAGACCTATTCGTTGTATACAACAGTTTTTGCGCAAAAAGGTTGTCTATAAGAAATCGCTTCCAGAGCGATAATACCTATTTTGAAGTAAATTATAATATACACACAATTATATGTACATTATATTTTACATAATTTACTTAATTTTGTTTTCGTTTTACCGCGATGGACTCTTAAACTACTGAACAGATTTCAATGAAATTTGCACATTGTGTGCATTTTGGTCCAACTTGAGAGATAGGATAGTCTTTATCTCGCTAAATGACCCTCAAAAATTTTTATTGCGAATTTAAGGATTTTTATAGGAAGGGTCGTTGGAAAAGGCGGAACAACGTCTGCCTGGTCAGCTAGTATATATATATATATATATATATATATATATATATATATATATATATAATTGATTTACTGATTAAGTTGGTGAAAGTGAAACCAGACAATTAATGTATGTGCTTTTCTTTAATCAGGTTTCAGCGTTCTCCAAGTGGTGGCAACGGATAAAGATCAAGGAGACAACGGAGAGTTCACGTACCAGCTCAGCGATCCAGAGGGAGCGTTCTCCATTGATCCACGAAGCGGCTGGCTTACTGTTAGGAATCAGGTACGATATCAATGTAGTTTTGGTAAATGATTTCTAATATTTATACAGACTGTCTCTGGTCTAGTAGTCGTAAACGCGATTACTGAGCATGAGGTCCTGGGTTTGAATCCCGGGTCGGGCCAAAATCAGTTATTGGGTTTTTCTGTCGAGAAATACTCAGTAGCAGCCCGAATTCAAGCATCGTAAAGCCGTTGGTCCTGCGCCTGAACCCTCTCCGGTCGTGTTCATTTAACTGTGAAAGTGACGCAATAGAGAGTGCACCTGTGCTTGCGCATACACTTGGGCACTATAATCCTGTCCTGCGCAGATGGCTAGTCTCCGTTGAGACTGGTCGCCGTGACCGAAATTCGGTCTGGAAGACTATTATATTATTACAGCCCATTAATCTTATGTGGTAACTTTCTAACTCACTTTTGTGTTTAACTAACTTGTCCTTAGACCCAGTTTAGGACAAAGTGTATTGTGAATATAACTTCGTCCTAGTTGCGAATTTTCGAATGCTTGTATGGACTAATCCTTGACCTTTATACAATAACCATACGAACAAAGTTTATGTATAAATATATTTGGGTACTTGGTGGTTAATTTCTAATATAAACTAGCTTTTTCCCCGTGGTTTTTCTCGCGTGCGTTTTGTTATACTAAAATATTTAGTGTTCCATGCCAACATTTCGGATTACATCGTTGTCTGTCTGTCAAAGTTCGTGATTTCTCAGATATATATAATAATAATTAATACCTTACCGTTTATTATCGGTTATCGCGTATTCGTTATAAATAAAATTCGTCGTGTCGTATAAAATAATAATTCGTTCACTTCGTAATTTTATTGCATTATAAATGTAAAATTTTTATTAATTCAAAAATAGCGCCATTTATCGAATTCAGATTGTGTTTTTTTTTTGGACCCATAAATTGTTAGTTACTTCACTAAAGCGCGAACTATCTGATCCAAGCAGAGATGTGAACGATTTTTTATTAATATTGTATGTATTGAGGCTTATATTTTCGGTTATAAATGTCCTGTTTTTGAAATAAAGTTTAAAGTACAATAAGTATTTCTAGCTTAGGAGATATGAGTGATAATTATTTCTCTTGGTTCTTTTCTTTTTAGGGTATCAAGATGTAAACAGTTATTGAAGTTAACTCTTTACATACTATCAAAATGGTCATCAAAGTGGTTTTTAGCAGCTTAGTGGCTAAAAAATATTTTATCCGCTTAGAGAACGCTGACCAAATTATGAATTGATGTGATGTTTTAAAAATATTTTGTTTTCATCAAATTGTGCAGATAAAGTTTGTACCTACTAAAGATGCTAAAGTTTTTCAGTTACCTTGAAAGTAGACACTAGGATTTAAGTAAAAAAGCCTGACCAAATTTCAAAAGAAGTTAACCATTTGTGTCAAATTAATAAACAATTATTTTAAATATGAATCGAATTAATTTTAACATTTTGACGTGTTAGCGTCGTGGAGCTTAAGAAGTTAAGTTATCGAATTGTCGTAATAGATCTTGCAGAGAGATTAACGATCATAGACCACAGAGTTCAGTTAACTTTTAAGATGATTAATTTGCATGGAATGTAGTTATCATGAATTCTTTTACAGACAGTTTTAGACAGAGAGCAGCACTCTTCCCTAAGGATGAAAGTGTACGCAAAGGAAAAGAACCCGAGCGTAGTCGGTACGTTCTTAGACAAGCAGAGGCTCTCAAAATGGCGTCGCAATCCTAACATACGAACGCAGCCTCCCGCAGATAAGACCACATACGTATTTCCGGATAAAATCGGAACCAAGACCGAGAATATCGAATACTTCGAAGACGACCATCAGCTAATGTCATTTGTGACAGTTGAAGTTACTTTACTCGACGCAAACGATAACAACCCGGTTTTTGTTCCGAGCAACCTCTACGAATTTACCGTAAAGTCGAATGCGAAAATCGGTACACACATCGGTAATGTGAAGGCTGTGGACCCAGATTTAGGGAGGAACGGGATAGTGTTTTACGATTTGCAGAGGACTAGTAATTTGACGATTACTGCACCGTTTCAAGTGGATGCGAAAACCGGTGTGATTACTTCAGCAGAATCACCGATATTGGAAGGAAGGCATGCCCTGTTTATCGAAGCGTCCGATCAACCAGCAAATCCGAGCGAGAGGAGATATTCATTGGCTGTGGTAACGATAGATGTTACCAGATCAAATATTGGTAAATATATATTTATAGTTTACGAATATTTTACATTTAAAACTTATGTACCGTCTTCTTACAAAAATTAGCTTATACTGCGGGTTTGCGCAACTTTATCTGCCACCAGGGCGGTTCTACTTTAGAATGAGGTGAAATATTTGACAGAATTCATGAAGGGTAAGTTAAATTATAAGGAAAATATAAAGGTTATTGTTACTTTCTAAATTATTAGTTAAATCTAATTAATATAAATTAATTAGATTAAAATGATTGAATTAAACTACAGATGTTCTTAAAGGCAAAAATAAAAGTTAAAAAATGTGTAAAAAATCTAAAGAACAACTGAGGCAGGTTTCTATATACTAATGGAAATTATACTAGAAACCGAAAAACTTATATTTGAAACGCAGCTTTTCACTTATGGTAACTCTGTAACAAATAACGTCACCTCAGTCCCAACTAGCGACATCTGGTGAGGGGAAAAATATTAGCCCTCATCAGTCACAGGCTTAAAACTCGCTTTTAGAAAGTTGGCAGCTGACTCATCGACCACGTCCAAATGGCTACAGATTCCTTGCTATAGCAGATCCCATCTGCAGAGATCGTGATCCTTGGTGATTTTAACGCCCACCACGCCGAATGGCTCGGTTCACGTTTAACCGATCATGCGGGGAGATCTGTTTATGACTTTGCCTTGGCATATGGTCTTACATAGCTTATTGCTTCGCCTACGCGGATATCAGATGTAGAGGATCATGCACCTTCCATATTGGATCTTCTGCTGACCTCTCATCCGGACGGTATTAGGTCTCCGTCAACCTCACTCTTGGCTCCTCGGATCATTGTCTAGTCCAGAGTGTGGTGCCACTGATGCTAACGTCGCGGTTGCAATCTGCAAGCTGGCGCCGTATTTGGTACTATAGGTCGGCTGATTGGGATAGGATGCGATCTTTTTTTGCATCCTACCTTTGGGGGCGGTTTTGCTTCTCACCGGACGATCTCAGTGTTGATGCTGCTTCTGTCGCTGATGTGGTACTTCACGGTATGGAACTTTTTATTCCATCTTCTGTGGTGCCCATCGGAAGCAGGTCCTAGCCATGGTTTGGTCGCTCCTGTAAAATAGTATCACGCTATAAGCAGGAGTGCCATCTATCGGGTCTGGACTGATGCATCAACATCTCAGGATATAAACCCGAAAGCTCCTCTACCTTGACATCCGTCAACAAGCCGAGTGGGCCCGATGGAGTCCCTCCCATTGTGCTGAAAACGTGTGCTCCGGAGTTGGCACCAGTTTTAACGGGTCTTGTCCGGTACACATACTCCTAGAATAGAACTATAGTATAGTAGTATAGTTGAAATGGACTCGAAACCTGAGAGGAAAACTACTTTTTCAATTGAGATGGATTTATTTTTTTGCATCTGTTGGTCGTTTTGATTGTTTTGCTTAGTGTGTGCATAAATGGAAAGTGTAACGAAGGCTTATCATTTTACACTCGCTAGATGTCGCTAGTTGGGTATGAGGTAAAGTTATTTGTTACACAATGTTATTTAAATTCGCAAATTGCGTTTTAAATAAAAGTTTATTGGTTTCTAAAATGTGTAAGTAAATACATAAAAAAAGTGCCTCTGTGGTTTGCTCTTTAATTTATTTGCTGATTTTTTTAAATTTTCTATTTTTAAGAATACCATAGTTTGGTATCCATTACTAATCAAATTAATATAAAATATAACAAGTATTTCAGTAAAAAAACATTTAACTCACATTGTAAGAACAAATTAATTGTCCCGCTATAAAACCTGTCACATATTTCACCTCTTTCCTAAGTAGCACCGCAACGGTGGTAGAAAAAGTCGTGGATGCCCTCATTGGTTGGAACCAAGGCGTGGAGGCTAGTAAATATTAGGATTATAATGTATGTATATATATATATATATATATATATATATATATATTATGTATATAAATATATAAAATATATACATGAACGCATTATGCACGCACGCACATTATGATATTGTTATATAATATACCACAATTATTTCAGATAAACCAGATTTCATCGGGGCGCCGTATGAGTTTTGGGTTGGTTCAAATGTTGGTATTGGAACCAGTGTTGGACAAATTAGAGTCAATGAAGCCATGGAGAAATCTGAAGTTTCTTATGATCTCCTGCATGGATATGAAGAAGGAGGTAACGCATTAAATAATTATTTATACACAATCTAATAATCTTTTATTTATGGTTATATTTGGTTATCCGAAAAGCTTAAGATTTAAAAAAAAATAACGAAAAGTTGGTAAAATAAATGGGCTATCTTAAACTTGATTCAAACCACATTGATAGAACCTATCCAGACGAAGCTGGGGCGCGTCGCTGACGAGTGAACGAACAAACTAACTGACAGTACACCTGATGGTAAGTGGCCACTGTAAGTTTAGGGTCAAAAAGTGTGCCGCGTTGGCCCTATGAATCACATTATTCGAAATATTTGTTTGTTTCTTACATACGCAGGTTTTCACGATGTATTCCTTCACCGCCGCACTGGTAATTGGTAACTGGTAAATCAGCACTTTTTTTAAATCGTTACTCCTGCACTAGGATTTTCGCATACATACGAGTAAATTGCACAAGGACAAACAACCAGACGCAGAAAAATATTTTAAAACCATGCAAATCCTCGTAAAATGCGGAATTCGAACCAGTGGTCCTAAAGTGGCTCCGTGGCGCTGTAACTCTGCGCCACGGAGCCGTCAATTAACAATTTCCTTGGTGCGGGCATCGAACCCTAAAATATTACTAAGTACTAATTATTTTTTTCCAGTACCGTTCGCAGTAGAGGAGCGCTCTGGAGTCATCACAGTGATACACGAGCTATCCCAATTCGATCGTCCCATGTACGAGTTTGAAGCGGTTGCCATACAAGACAGGATCAACTTGACTATATCCACCAACGCGACGGTACACGTTGTGGACGCCAACGACGAGAGAGGCATTTTGTTGAAGTAATGGACTTTGATCTTTACTTAAAGTTTACCGTTACAGCCTATTAAAGTCCACTGCTGATCATAGGCCTCTCCCATAGATTGCTTAATAAGGGGGACATTTACCATAGTTGCCACGCAAACGTAGTTTGTTATTTTTAGTCATTATTAGGAAAACACTGCTGACCATCTGATTTGTTTCCCTCTGTCGCCTCTTACGACACCCACAGGATGATATCGGGTAGTGGATATTCTTACACGGTTAAAGTTATTTAAAGTTTACTTTCCTTATATATTTAACTAGCTGTGCCCCGCGGTTTTACCCGCGTCATCACGTGTCCGAGGTGCATGACATGACCTAGTTCAAGCATTTTATAACGGCTAGGGTTTAAGCGTCGTTAAGAAATGTAATGATTGATTGATTAATTCTTTAGTAATATTACGATAGATGTCTCAAACCTACACGAAAATGTAACTTTTTTTAGAATGAGGGTGAGTCACTTTTCAAGGATTAAGAATCAAATCTAATAAAGTATACCATGTCTGAGGACTAAGACGAACTGCTTCGATTGCAGTAAAAAGTGTCTCCAGTTCTTTATATACATATTATGTATATATGTACTCACCATAAAAAACACAGTAGCATTAAGCTGCTATTTTACGCTGGTATTTTTTGAAAGCGTGTTCCTACCCCGGTCAAGCTGACCTATACGTGCTACAACCATAATATAACTGCAGAGTGGCCCCACTACGTGTAACTTTACATAATCAAGTTTACCTGGTTCGATTATTATATGTCATTATGAAATTTTAAAAATTTCAGGGGTACCCAATCGCCAATCGTATTTCGTGTAAAAGAAAATGTGGCAGGAGCTATAATCGGACAAATATTCAACGTCAATAAAAGTGCGTCTTCAATAAACAACACTGGAAATATTAGATTCATAATTGCGAACCAACAAGATGTCACAGATGATATTGCAATTGGTAAGATTTTATTTTTCTTATAATGTTTTCTTGTAATGCTTATATCCATTTTAACCTCTGTTTTAAATTTGTAGGCCAAGATGGGACTATTTATACTCAGAAACCTCTTGATCGAGAAAAGAGAGACGCTTATAGAATGACAATAATTGCTGAATTTAACAGCGGCATCGTATCTGGCGCAGGAATTTATCAAGTCAATATTTATGTAGATGATGAAAATGATAACCCACCGATATTCGATATGCCCGTTTATGAAGGTGTCATAACGGAAAATGCAAAGAAAGGCACGGAAGTAAAAATGACAAATAAAATTAGAGCATTTGACGCCGATATTGGTCACAACGCAGTTTTTTCCTATACTCTATTTGGAGACGGTCACGATTTATTTCATGTGAATGAAGACAGCGGAGTAGTTACTTATATTGGAAATAAATTGGATCGAGAAGAAAAAGGTTTGTACATATTAAAAGTAGTGGCTAGAGATAAAGGTAGTCTGAAATCAGAGGCAAAACTTACAATAACAGTTCTTGATGAAAATGATAATGAGCCAAAGTATCATCAAATTATTATACCATTGGGAGAGAATGTTGATTTGTTAGAGAACGATGACAAAACTGATGTAAAAATATACAGAGAAAGGCAAAACGATGTAAATAGCGGAGTAACAAACATAGAAGTTAAACCAAAGAATAAGTTTTTAACCACTAATGCAAAGGGCCCGTTGTTTACGGTTCCAGAAAATGTTGCGATTGGTTCGACAATATTAAAATTAAATGCGATAGACATGGACAGCGGTGCAAATGGTCAAATACGTTACGAATTTGTTTCAGAAACATTTATGCCTCCAAGGGCCTTGTCTGGGAACGCATTACAAGTTAAAAGATTTTTTGTGATAAACGAGAGGCATGGACATGTTGTCGTAGCTAGAACTTTACCTCCGGAATCAGAATTTAGATTGAATGTTTCTGCTATAGATGGAGGAGAATTGAGTGATCATATTACTATTAGAGTATTTGTTAAAGATATCAATGACCATTTCCCTATGTTTAAGAAATCTTGGTACAATTTTAATGTAGAAGAAGCTCAATATAGTAGACGAGTGTTGGGAAAAGTTGACGCAACAGATGCCGATTTCGGCCAAAATGCTAACTTAACGTACTTTTTACAGCCTGATAGTAAAGACTTGCCATTTGAAATTTCGCCCCTGAGTGGAGTTTTAAGTATAAATGGGGAACTAGATAGGGAAAAAGAAGATAAATATACCCTTACAGTAGTTGCTAGGGATAATGGTTTCGAAAAGAAATTGACCTCATCAGTTAGTGTAGAAATACAAGTACTAGACATAAATGATAACTCGCCTAAGTTCTACGCTTTTGATGAACTTTTAGAATGGAAACATCCAGAAGCATATAATTTATCGAATCATAACTTTGAATCGGTGATGATGATCCCTGTATATAAGGCAACATTGAAAGAAAACGCTCCTGTTGGAAGTGTGGTTACGCAGGTATACGCAAATGACTCCGATTTTATTGGAAATGGGAACGGATTAATCCTGTACAGCCTACCGCAAAGGAGGAACCAAATGAATATTTTCACAATCGATTCTAAAGAAGGTATAATCACAACCACAGGAAGATTGGACTATGAAAGTCAGTCTGTACATAATGTTACCGTAGTTGCTTCAGACTTAGGCTCTCCAAGTTTAAGTTCAACCGCTATAGTTATGTTAACAGTTCAAGATGTTCCAGATGAGATAGAAATGTCAGACAAACCTGTTTTTATATCACGGTACTATGAATTGGAAATAGAAGAAAACGTCCCAACTCCCGTAGAACTCGTTACCTTAAATTTGACGGAATACTATGAGAATTACAAAATGAGATATTTCATTCTTAACGAAAACGACACCGATATTAAGAAGACATTTGTGATAGATCCGCGTAATGGAACTTTATATCTAGTCCGGAGTCCAGATAGAGAGATAAGAGATATGTATGAGATAATAGTTAGAGCCGAAAGACAAAAAATTAGTAGAGAGATGCCGCATATGATTTATCCTGTTTCCGATGACGTGCTGGAGGGTATGACGAAGTTTGATGTAAAAATTATTGTAAGGATAAAAGATGTGAATGATAACGCACCGAAGTTTATTAACGGTGGGCGTCCAATGGTGACAGCAATTCCAACTACTGCTTCTTTTGGATATGAAGTTATACGGCTACAGGTAGGTTTTTTTTATATACACAAGAAATCATTATGTTCTTCTTAGATTATGTCTAATTCTACAGTACTAATACTACCAACAGTAGAGTATAGTACAGTACCAATAGTATCAAGAATAACAGCGTGAAATAGCAGCTCAAGGTTTCTGTGTTTCGAATGATGAGTGTAGAGAACCGGAGACCTTTTTTACTGATCATGAGACATTCCATTTTAGTCCTCAGGGGTGACATCGTGATTCATCATCATTATTAAAACCCTTCATAAGTACACTGCTGAACATATGCCTCCCCCAATTAATGCCACAAAGCACGGTCCCGAGCGACCTACATCTATTGACTTCCTGCATGTCTTACCAGGTCGTCACTCCATCTAGTGGGGGGACATCCTACACTTCGCCTACGAGGCTGCCACACGAGAACCTTTATTCCCCATCGGTTGTCGGTTCTTGGAGCTATATGGCCGACCCATTGCCACTGCAGCGTATAAATTCTTTGAACTATGTCGGTAACTCTGGTTCTACTGCGGATATTCTCGTTTGTAAGTCTATCACGCAGAAAAACCCCGAGCATAGCCCTCTCTATAGGTCGCTGAGCAACTTTGAGCTTCCTCATACGGCTAGCAATAAAGGGCCACGTCTCAGATCTATAGGTCATCACTGACAAGCTGCACTGGTTATACAATCTATTTTTGAGGTTTTGAGGTATGTCTGACGAGAAGATGTGTCGTAATCTTCCGAACGCTGCCCAGTCGATTTGAATCAGTCGATTGATCTCTCGGTCGAAGTTTGATTTTCCACGTCAGACTATTTGTCCCAGGTATACATACTTGTCAACAACTTCGAGCTTAGTGCTCCCAGCAATTACCGGGATTGGTGTGACATGGACGTTAAACATAATTTTTGTTTTGTCCACGTTCATCTTAAGACCTATTCATTGGGATACATTATTGAGGTCATTGAGCATAGTGCTATGGTCCTCCAGCAATTCTGACATATGGACTATGTCGTCAGCAAATCGAAGCTGAGTGCCAGCATGAAATACTGTCTCGCTCTGCTGCGCACGCCAGGCTTTTTAGAAGCCAATTTGGCCTTCCCTTCCAAGTGACCACGAAACTGCACACTATTCGATATGTCGACGCCGAGATTTCCGATGCTAACTGAGGCAGCCAATGGAGTGCCTTGAAACTGAAGAAATACGACAAAGGGGTTCTTTTTAGCGGTAAACGCACAAACTTGTGTCTTCTGGGGATTAAACTGGACTAGATTTAGTCGCCCTCAATCCGAGACTTTGTTCAGCAAAGACTCGACTTCAGACACAAGTTTGTTCCGGTACTCGGCGACGTTTTCCCGAGAAATATTGGCACGGCTGGTATATAAGGCATCACCAGTGCTGTCGTCTGCATAGCAATGAATGTTAACAGTTTGCAACATATCATTGATATGCAGGAGGAACAGCGTTGGTGGCACGCAGCCTTGTGGAACACCAGCGTTGATAGGCTTGAAATCAGAGCATGCACCGTCTACTACGACCTTGATATTCCGATCAGCAAGGAAACTGGTGATCCATTTGCAAAATTTCTCGGGAAGTCCATAGGAAAGCTTCGAAAGAAGCGCTTTGTGCCAGACCCGATCGAAAGCCTTCGCTATGTCCAGACTAACGGCCAATGCCCCCCCCTTGGACTCTACTGTCTCCGCCCATCTATGAGTCAGGTAGACCAGAAGATCACCAGCTGATCGACCCCGACGAAAACCGTACTGGAGATCACTAATTAGCTGTTGATCCTCAAGGTACCTCATGAGTTGGCAGTTTATAATGGATTCCATTATTTTGGAGAAGTAGGAGGTGATGGCGATAGGCTTGTAGTTGGACGAGTCTGAGCGGTCGCTTTTTTAGGAATCGGGTGGACCAAAGCTGTCTTCCATGAATTCGGGACTACGCCTTGGGAGTAGGAGTACCGGAAAAGCCTTGGCGAGAGACCAGAATGCACGGGTTCCCGAAGGTATGCGAACTAGCTCCTCGCCAATTCTGCCGATGTGCTCAGACCTTGCATTGGCAATGACGCTTTTGAAGGACCTGGAAGCGGAATTATACTTCTTTTTAAGAGCGCTGGTGTTTACATCCCGAGACGTTGATGCGGTAGCACAAGTCCGGTAGCACTCCTGTTTATAGCGTTCCATCCTTCCTATCTGCCTGTGAATATTGCTTGAAATAAGCCTCCCACGTTGTATAAAACAATTTTTTTTTATTTAATAAAGATTATATATTATACTTCTTGAAAGTCATTCTTATGTTTAATTTACCACTGGTTTAATAAATACCTGTGTTCTGGGAAGAAGCAGCAAGAAATCAAAGCGAAACATCTTTATTGAAAAAAATAGCATGGAGAATAAGTACCAACTGTCTCACACCACTTGCTTCCTGCCGCTGCCGGTAATAATATTACTGTTATTTTTGACGTGGTCGAACCACGTTGCAGCTGTGTTACGGTGGAAGTTTTTTTTTGAGCCCAGGAGCAATGAAAAGGACTACCCTACGGGAAGCGGGGAACGCAGGTGGTGAATGCTCTAAACATACCACGACAGCTGACTGCGTGGTTATGTGGGACTCACTGTGAAACCTAAGTGCCTACCCACTAAACACCGCCTGTGAGACTGGCATTGGCTTGGCCTTTCTGCTGAATCAAGAGCGACCCCCTTTAAGGAAAAGTGGGTGTGGTGGAAGTATGAATAGGTCGGCTTATATACGGCAAGACGACGCTATCACAGGATGTAATTGTAATGCTCCCCCTCCACATGTAGAAAAGAGGCCGTCTATGTCCGAAATTATATGAAATTTACGTGACAAGATTAAACAAATATATTTTTATCTTTCCCAAAGATACCTTTCTTAAGGCTTACTTGTAGGTCTTAGTTAGTTATAGGTCTTGTATACGTTGTTAGGACCCTTATTTACGTTGTGTTTGTTTAGCAACCTAGTTCTTATAAGTGTCTTTTGAATATTCACTGGAGCAATCAAAAGTTAGTATTCATTCTTATAAGTTTAAAATAATTATTATTATAGACCCAGAAATTATATTGTATGAATAGTGTACAGTCTTAAGTATTCTATAAAAAAATCGGTGAGTGGCTGGGTTGTGGACGCGGCCGTATTTTATGTTATTAACATTTACGAAACAAAACGACCTCAAGTGCTATGCGTCACAGTCCTCACTCAAAGTAACCAATTCTTTGATTCTTTAGCTATCGAGTGTTATTATTAAATTTTGGATGTAGATTATAGATATGTAGCTACAACACCAAAGTGTATGCCACGATTTTGTTATGTCAGTTTCCTGAATTACCTTTTACTGTAGAATCTTTAAAGACCTATTTACCTGTAACGGTGATGATGATGAAGTAATTATATCAAGTTGTTACTTGGGTAAGGCGGTGGACGCGGACGCCGGTCTGAACGCGGAGGTGCGCTACCACTTGATGAACTCGGCGGGGGGGCGGTTCTCGGTGGAGGCGGAGAGCGGGCGCGTGCTGGCGGCGGGCGGGTTCGCGCGCGACGCGGGCCGCGTGCTCGGCTTCGACGTGAAGGCCACCGACCGCCGCGGCGCGGACGACGGCCGCTCCGCCATTGCCAATGTCTTCGTGAGTACACACGCACCCACATGCGCACAAGCACATTATTACTTACTCACTCACTCACACTTCGGCGTGAATGCCACCGACCACCCCGGCGCAAGCGACTGCCTTCCTCTATCGCCAACGTCTTGATGAGTACACACGCATACACACACGCACACGTTAGTAAGTTATCTAATGTGAAATCACGCAAGCATACACACACACACACACACACACACACACACACACACACACACACACACATACACACGCACAAGCATTCGCACAATTAAATGCACACGCATGTGCACACGCACACGCACACGTACACTCGCGTCCTTAACTAAACGTCTGTTGGTCATCTTTTGGTCAGCCATCGTATCATCTTTAACTTTCTTTATCGATCGAATCTTCGGTTAAGCACGTCATTTGGCAGCCTTCACATTGTTTGTTATTAGTGAATGTTTTCCCGTGGTAAACTACTTGGGCCCGTAACTAACAATATGGGGAAGCAGAATACCCCATTGTTTCCGACAAGGTAGTATAGCATACACATACATATGTCTTTATTATGTAATTCTTTCAAACAGCTTATTAATGACGGCTCACAATTCTCTTTTCTCCACTTATTGTTATCATTTTGATTGCTGACATTCAAACGATTCTATCTTATAGAAACGATGATCTGCTTATTCCTTAATTTAGTTCTAGACCAAATTATGTTGAATGGGGAGGGAGGGGGGAGGGGGGGTAGTTCCTTTTTCACTTTAAACTAACGTAACCGATAATAATAACGATTTTCCCTTGTATCATGGAGGCAGTTTACATTCGTAAATTGCAATTACTTCTAGCCCATATAAATACTTATTCCTCTTTTTCATTGTTGTTCTCTTAAAATTTTGTTACTTGTCCAACCTAAAACACAAATTTTAACTTTAAATAACACAAAAATTACCAATATATAACAATCATGTCACTTTTAATGAACAGGTATACGTCCTAGACGAGAGTAAACAGCTCGTCCTCGTCGTCGGAGCGAAACCTACGGAGGTGGAGAAAGAGATGGCGAACATCACGCGCCACCTCTCCAACATGACCGGTTATGACATCCGCGTGCGCAGACTTGAAGCTAGTGCGAAGTCTTCAATGGATGGACATGCGTAAGTAAAATTATATCTTCAAGCAATGGCCATTTTTACCTCAAGAACCCCAAATCTGGTAACTTCATCCAAAATACATACATCGCGCAGTAAGTTACGGTCCATTCTCCTTAACTCATTTAGTCAACTGCAAGCGGTCGAGATGACTAGTTCTATGTTTTGTTAAGTAATACTAAGATGTTTTTAAAGTATAGATACGTTATACTCGCTCTAAAATGGCAATACAAAAGTCAGGTAATTGCCCGACTCGCATTCAGTCGGGCACGCTCTCGCGTCGCGGCTATACCTTCGCTACAGCGCGTAAATCTTCTAGTTATTCGTGGTAAAAATGACTTCCTGTGTTTTTAGGTGGTGCATAAATTACACGACAACTGTTAGAGACAAGAAAAACGTCTCATTAATATTTTGAATATAGATGTTTTCTTCATAATTGATTTTATTATTTCAAAACTAACCGCTAATGTAAACTTTGACGCTAGCTAGTGTGTTCGTTTTCCATATCGGTATGTCACGCGCTCGCGCCAATGAGCACTAAGCAACAGTCAATACGCAACTAATGATGTATATTCGTCTTTTTCTAACGATAGGTATGCCCTATCATTTGTCTCTTTTTGTTAGCGCAAGGTGTCATAATAAATAACTGTATGTAGATGTTGTACTACCTGCGCCACTTTAAAATACAATAATGTTAGTGTGTAACCTGTCTGTCTTTTTTAATACGTCTTTGAAGTAATAACGTTGTTTTCGACATCCTACCACTGATTTTGTTAAATGTGACTCAGAAATCTGTCGTTATTTATTTGCGTACTTAGTCAACGTGATTTGATGTTAATTTCAGATAAGTATGTAACTTAAGAACGTAACATAAGAGCCGTGGCAGCTCAGATGATTAGTGTTCGCTGTTAATTTCACAGCACGCGAGCAACCCGGATTCGATCCCCGCCGGCACCAAATTGTTAATTGCAATTTTAAGTGTTGATTTATCGCGTGCTCGGCGGTGAAGGAAAGCATCGTGAGGAAACCTGCATGTCTGAGAAATAAGAAAAAATATTTCAAAGACGTGAAGTTCGCCAACACGTTCTGGGTCAGAGCGGCGGAGGATAGATGTAGATGTCTATGGGTTACAGCAACCACTTATCATCAGGTGGACTGTGTACTCATTTGTCACCCTATCTTATAAAAAAAAAACGACGGGTTGCACTCCGGGAGTGCCGGCAGAAGTGAAAACTTGAATATTAACGTTGTGCATTTTTGATATTTTGGAATGGCGGAGATTATTTATTATTATCTTATTTCATTTATTTTCATTCGAAATTATTTGTTTGGTAAACCTACACCGCACATGTGCTTATTGTGATGTTATGAAAATATAGGTTAATGCTATAAAGTATAAACATATTACAAATATTACATCTATAATGTGTAAGTACATATGTATATATATATTAATAATTTCGTCAAGTAGTACAGTAGACTCGATCGAAACCTAATCTTATACTTATACTTCCTCTCCTACACCGCGCCGGCTGTCTACTCTCCGTCCGTCTTACGAATTTTCGATCAGGACACGTGACCTGATGCGAGTTTAACATTTTTTACCCATTACAAAAAAAGTGCACAACGCCGCTAAAGAAGTTTTCACTTCAAAAACTACATACTCCCAGAACCGGCCACCACATTTACCGATAGCAAAGCATTCCACCTTCGTTTTGTTAAGGATGTAGGTTTCTATGTCTTTGAATATCTCAATTTTTTTCTGTTTTTTTCTCATATTTTCGTTAATGTTTTTCATCCCGCATATTTTAAGGAAAAATTATGATATTATATCACTCATACCCTATCTCATTCCACGATTAATTTAATAAATCTTTTAATTCATTCATTCAAAACAGCCCATTACAAATTATTATGTATATTTTAATTTTATATCATAATTCCTATTTTGTGTTAAAATGCGAAGTTGATTATTACTGGAGACCGTATCGTAACTACACGTATTTTATTATTGTTGCAGGACCGAAATGTACGTTTATGGCATTGATCCGTTGTCGAATGCAATTATAGACATGGAAGTATTGCAAAAGTGAGTATTAAATATTAGTTATCAAGAGGTTTTTGTTAAAAACATTATATGAGAGAGCGGATGTTCAACTTCCGTAAGTAGTCCGTTTAAGTAGTCGAATTTGGACCGTAATTTTTAAAATTTATAGGTTTGTATATTAGATGAGCTGCATTTCACTTTCAATTGCACATTAATATGTAAAACACAGATATCTAATATACAAAATATAAAATGAATGCTAGTAATAAAAAAGGAATATTTGAAATTACACAAAATTCGCAGCTTATTTATAGTTCAATAATTTTAGCTAAAAACTTGGCAAAATTAATGGAGTACCTACTTTTATCTATCAAAATGTGTACGTTACAGAGCAGGTGAGCCGGTGTAAACAAAACCGTACAAGGTAGGGTGATAAAAAAATGCTTGATTAATTTGCTATCAATCTCTTATACATACAAAAGCGATGTCACTTACAGTTTCCGCGCAATCTGTCACGAAATATTAACATCTTTATCATTTATCTTTTTTTTGTTAGAGTTTACTTTTATCAAAAATACCAACTTCTTGGCAGGAAGATATGTATGACTAACGTAAAGAATACAATATGTTCTTTAAAAAGAGGTATAATTAAGTTGCTATGCTACTTTTAAAATTTAACTGATTCGGCCATTCAGTGAAATATAAATATTTGTATTTTAATTAAAAAAATTAAATGGAGTACGTCTATCTATTGGCGTATGTACATTATAGAGCAAAGTTAAATTTTATCCAATCTCCATACACCTCTCGCGTGAGAGTCAACCCTATATAAGTGATATTGATTTATATGTATGAGAGGTTGATAGCTAATTTATCAAGAATCATTTCGTACCTGCATATATTTTTCATGTGTAGTGTACGATTTTCCTTAAAACTGGAAAAAAACACATTCTAGGCACCTGGGGGAAGGGGGGATTTGATGCTCATCCGGGAGGGGGAGGGAAAGTGAATATACCGACACGTAAAATTACTCCATTCATTTTGCCAATTTTTTAGCTCAATTAAAATATTTATATTTCGCTGAATGGCCGGATCAATGAAATTTTAAAAGTAGCATAAAATTAAATAGTTTAGAAACAAATTATACCTTTTTCTAAAGAACATATTCTATTCTATACTGAAGTCATACATATCTTGGCGGTAAAGTTGGTAATTTTTGATAAAACTAAACTTTAATAAAACAAATATAAATGATGAAAAATGTTCATATTTCGTGACAGAATGCGCGGAAAACGTAATTGGCATCGCTTTTGTATGTACATATAAGAGGTTGATAGCAAATTAATCAAGCATTTTTTTCATCGTACCTTGTACGATTTTCTTTAAAACTGATAAAAACCGCGTTTCGGGAGACTTTCTTGGGCGCGGATGAGTGACGCTCACCCGGGTTGGGGAGGGCAAGTGCATAAAATTTAACTTCGCTCTATAAAGTGATAAAAGTACTCCATTAATTTTGTCAATTTTTCCATACATGGCTATATAGTACGCTTGAACTATTAGTCAATGTTTCAATAATTATTTGATGATAACATTATTTGTAGATTAAAATTCTTTGTGCGACTTATTGAACACAGATTATCAAGTGTTTGATATTAGTCTTAGGATAGTAAAATAAATAACTTTGTACTTACTCTGAGACATTGGCAGCGTGAAATTCAACAAAGGACATAGTTTATCCAAACGACAATAATGTGTTAATAATGTATGTTATATTTTGTTACACATTTAGCTTTCAGCACTCTTCTACTTCAATTTTAATTATGCATATTTTCACACTCCCCCGAGCGTGCAATATGCTTAACTAGGATAGAATGTCTCGTTTCCAGTAAAAAGGATCTACGGTTCTCTACACTTATCATACGAAGCATAGCAGCATTGTCTTGCAGTTTTATGGTGGTATTTTGTGCGATCGTCATAGTCGATTCGTGCTACAGCTCTATGTGACAAAATAATAAAACAATAGGAAAATTTAACAAAGATTTTATGTGGTACGGTATTGCTACAGCTATTTTATAGTTGTAGCACGAATGAGCGGTTCGATTCTGCTCAAAGAATACCAGCGTAAAATAGCAGCTTAATGCTGCTGTTTCGTATGTTGAGAATAGAGAACCGGAGAGTGACTACACTGCATCTTGATTCTTAACCGAGGATAGACGTAGATGTCTATGGGCACATACATAACATCTACGTCTATCCTCGTAAACATAAGGTATACAGCCGACCTTATGTTGCCATCTTTATTTTATAAAAAAACTCTTTGTTGATCAATCAGATCGATAATGAAGCGCGAGACGGGCACGATGTCGGTGGGCGGGTTCAGGGTGCTGGGCGTGGGCGGGCGGGAGGCGCGGAGTGGGGGAGCGGCGAGCGGGATGCGGCTGCCCAGCTCCGCGCAGCTCGGTCTCGTCGCGCTTGCCGCGCTCGTGCTGCTCGCCGCGATCGCCGCCGCGCTTTGTATTCTCTGCAAGACCACCAGGAGGTAAAGTATCACTAGCACACGCATAACACACACACACACACACACACACACACACGCACACACGCACACACACACACACACACAGAGAGACAGTGAGTCAGAAACAGAGAAGGAGAGAGATAGAAACAGTGACAGAGACAAAGAGAGACAGAGGGAAAGATAGAAGGATAGACAGAGGACGGGAAGAGACGCACACACATATTTTTTTATAAAATAAAAGTGAGGAACGAACTTACAGTCCATTTGATGGTAAATGGGAACTGCAGTCTATGGACACCCGCAGCCCACTTCAAACAAAGAAGGCCACATATGCGACGCAAATGCACACGCACACGCACGCAGCTGTGCAGTTACCCACCAGCGTCTCGATTGGCAAATTAAATTATGCTTGGTCTTACGATACACTTAGTTTAAATATATTTTTGAAAAGACATCAATGCCCTTAAAACTTACGACAAATTAAAATATAAAATCTTATAAAACATTCTCACATTATGTAAAAACTTATGTGTAAAACTTAAGTTAAAATTCAAACACGATTAAGTCAAGGTCACAATATAACCTTCAATGATGAGTAATTAGCTATAAAAAACAACAATCATTATATGTTTTGTATATAATACAACGAATTGTAACGCAAAGAAACGGTTTTTTGAATACACTAACTAGGCATTAAATACCTAATATAGATATATATATTAGGTGTTTAATATATATAACACACACACACACACACACACACACAATTGACGGGAGTTATCTTTCATCTCATATTTACACTTCAGTCATAAGCTTTAGGTGTTTTCGAAAAACGATGTTTTTATAATCAGACTCGATTTTTATAAAGATTTTTACTCTGTTACTAATACAAGTATATAGTTAGTTTTTGCCTCAAGAAATCAAATGAACTTACTAAAATTTACATGCGTTGTTATAATATTTTTCAATAACCATTTTTTTATATATAGTATAGGATGACAAACCAGCACACAATCCACCTGATGGTAAGTGGTTACTGTGACCCATAGACATCTACATCTATCCTCAATAAAGACTCAAAATGCAGATGCGTTGTCACCCGTGAGGACTAAGATGGAATGCCTCTTGTCTATTAAAAAGGGTCTCCGGTTCTCTCCACTCACCATACGAAACACAGCAGCGTTAAGCTGCTATTTTACGCTGGTATTGTGAGAGCGTGGTCCTTCCCCGGTCGAGCTGACCCATTCGTGCTACAACTATACTACTAATATAGCTGCAGCATGGCTCTACCACGTGAAACCATTCATTACAGTCCATCAAAACTCCACTTCTGATCATAGATCCCCCATAGATTTCTCATAGCGGGTGTTTTTGCTATAGTCGCCACGCTTGGCAACTAAGTCAACAACCGCTGTTTTTTAATTATTTTGAATGGTTATCAGAAAGAAGATGCTGACCATATACTGTTATTTATTACCTTATTAATCATAATAACATAACATCTAATTACAACTAGCAAAATATCGAGCTATAATTTAACAGAACTTTACAGAGTCTGTTATTAGACCAAGAAAATCAATAGTGAAATTATTATTTTTATAGCGCACTATAAATGCATAGATAATGAAATGGACATTCAGTTGCACTAAATAAAAGTTATTTACACAATCATAAAATGAAACTCAACAAAGTGTGGGATTGCAACGTCCCCTTAGTCGTAAAAGGCACTTAGAATTTGCATTGTTCAAATTCTCTTGCTCTTTATTTTCTTTCAAAGTTCGTAGCTATTTTACAGTTTAGTAACTAAATATACGAGAATCTATGGCATGATAGTCTTTAATTCATACATTACATCCTATAAAAGTTCACTGCTGAACATAGGCCTCCCCCATATATTGCCTTATAGGGGAGATTTTGCCATAATTGCCACGCTTGGCAGCCGCAGTTTTTTATAATTTTGAATTGTTATCAGGAAGACACTGCTGTCCAGTTTCCTTTTGTCGCCTCTTACGACACCCACGGGACGATGTGGGCATAGTCTTCAGGCAGCCTAATGTTACTGTCGTAGAAAAATATTATTACTACTTATAAACGTATAGATGTATTGCAACAAACGAAGACACATTCTTGATTGTAAGTGGATACTGTGGCCCATAGACAGCTACTGCTTGATTACAAAACAAGATGTAGGGTCGTTGCTCCCTCTGAGGATCTAGATGAAATGTTCGGTCGCCAGTTCAGGAAATTTATAAAATGCGTCAAGAGAGATGTCCGCCAACTCATTTTCATGTACCGATAGACATTTTGCTTTAAATGAGAGGTGCTTGTGTCAACCACGGAGCTCTTATTACCTCGCTACACTTTAAATATATTTAGTTAATCATTAAATATGTCTGTATATCTTAGAACTAAAATTCTCAAAATATACCTTTCTTTTCTCTTTATTTATTTAGGGGCTTTTACACTAATCATATCGACACTTAGTCGAAAAGAAATGTCATAGAGAAGAACAAGAATTATTGGTGTTTCATAACCATATAAACTAAAAACTTCTGAGCATTTAACAGTGGTTCTGCTAACACAGTTAAACAAGCTAATATATTACTACTAATATACTGTGTGTAATATTTATATGGTGGCACTACTCCGGAGGCGTGGAGCAGAAGTGCGGTGATCTTGTTCTTCAAGAAAGGCGACAACGCTCTCTTGAAGAACTACAGACCGATTTCCTTTTTGAGCCGCGTCTACGTGCTGTTTTCGAGAGTCATTACGAATCGTCTCGCGCGCAGACTTGACAACTTCTAGTCTCCCGAACAAGCCGGTTTCCGAAAGGGCTTTAGCACCATAGACCACAAATATACCCTTCGGCAAATTGTACAGAAGTCCGAGGAGTACAATTTGCCACTATGTCTGGCGTATGTGGACTATGAGAAAGCCTTTGATTCCGTCAAAATTTGGGCGGTGTTACAGTCCCTTCAGCGGTGCCAAGTTGACTGTCGGTATATCAAAGTGCTGAAGTGTTTGTACAGTAGAGCTACGATGGCTATCCGAGTACAGAACTAGAGTACAAACCTATCCAATTGCAGAGAGGTGTAAGACAGGGTGATGTTATATCCCCGAAACTCTTCACCGCTGCATTGGAAGACGTTTTCAAGCTTCTGGACTGGAAAGGACACGGTATCAACATCAATGGCGAGTACATCACTCACCTTCGATTTGCCGACGATATAGTGCTTATGGCAGAATTGCTGGAGGACCTAAGCATAGTGCTTCCCTTCAGCGGTGCCATGTTGACTGTCGGTATATCGAAGTGCTGAAGTGCTTGTACAGTAGAGCTACGATGGCTATCCGAGTACAGAATCAGAGTACGAAACCTATCCAACTGCAGAGAGGTGTAAGACAGAGTGACGTTATATCCTCGAAACCCTTCACCGCTGCATAGGAAGACGTTTTCAAGCTACTGGACTGGAAAGGAAGCGGAAGGAACATCAATGGCCAATACATCACTCACCTTCGATTTGCCGACGATATAGTCCTTATGGCAGAATCGCTGGAGGACCTAAGCATTATGCTCAATGACCTCAATAGTGTCTCCCAACGGATAGGTCTTAAGATGAACATGGACAAAACAAAAATCATGTTTAACGTCCATGTCACACCTAAGCCGGTAGTTGTTGGGAACACTAAGCTCGAAGTTGTTGACGAGTATATTTACCTAGGACAAATAGTCCGATTAGGTAAATCCAACTTTGACCGAGAGGTCACTCGACGGATTCAACTCGGCTGGATAGCGTTCGGGAAACTACGACACATTTTCTCGTCAGACATACGTCAAAACCTGAAAACGAAACTGTAGAACCAGTGTGTGTTGCCAGTGATGACTTACGGATCTGAGACGTGGTCCTTCACTGCTAGCCGTATGAGAAAGCTCAAGGTCGCTCAGCGAGCTATGGAGAGGGCTATGCTCGGAGTTTCTCTGCGTGATAAACTTAGAAATGAGAATATCCGCAGTAGCACCAGAGTAACCGACATAGCCCAACGGATTAGTAAGCTGAAGTGGCAGTGGGCCGGCCATATAGCTCGAAGAACCGACAACCGATGGGGAAGAAAGGTTCTCGAATGGCAGCTTCGTACCGGTAGGCGAAGTGTAGGGGGACTCCCCACTAGATGGAGTGACGACTTGGTAAGACATGCAGGAAGTCGATGGACGCAAGTGGCTCAGCATCGTGCTTTGTGGCATTCCTCGGGGGAGGCCTATATTCAGCAGTGGACTTATGGAAGGTTGTAATGATGATGATGATGATGAATATACTCGTAATATACAACTTAAATCTTAAAACTGTGCATCAATAATTCTATTTCTCTCTCGAACTTAACACATTCCATTAATAAATGCAATAATACGAGTATACCAGTGTTCTCCAGACCGAGTTTTGGTCACGGTGGCCAGTCCCACCGGAGACTAGCTATCTGCACAGGACAGGATAATAGTGCTCAAGTGTATACGCAAGCACCGGTACACTCTCCGTTCCCTCACTCGCATAATTCGATGTAACGGCAATCCAAAACGATCGGAAGAGATCAGGCGTATTGCCTCATAGTCAACATTCACGCCCACCACCTGCTTAGACTAATGAGACAGTTCCCTAAACCCTCTCAAAAATTAAGGATCTGTTTGATCTGATTGATCACAACATTTACTGGAATTTAGCATCTTGGATATATCATAGTGTCGATGGTAACCTAGTACCTCGGATAATATAGTATTTTGTTTTTTTTTATAGGATGTGGTGACAAACGAGCACACAGTCCACTTGATGGTAAGTGGATGCTGTGGTCCATAGATATCTACATTTATCCTCGTTTGCGAATCAAAATGCAAATGCGTTGTCACCCGTGAGGACTAAGATGGAATGCCTCTTTTACCAGTAGAAAGGGTTTCCGGTTCTCTACACTCACCATACGAAACACAGCAGTGTTAATCTGCTATTTTACGCTGGTATTCTGTGAGAGCTTGGTCCTTCCCCGGTCGAGCCGACCCATTCGTACTACACCTATACTACTATTATAGCTGCAGAATGGCTCTACCACGTTAGAAAACTGGTTGCAGTATGAATGGGCAGGCTCTCCCCGGTTAAGACAGAATATAACGTAAAACGTATATCGTAAGGTAAAGGTAATAGAGAATCGAATACCCTTTTAACAGATAACGAAGTAATCTTAGTCCTCAGTAATAAGAACGCATCTGCATTTACTTTCTTTAAGATAGATGTCTGTCTATAATTGACAGCATTTATTTATCATCAAGTCAACTGTGTGTTCGTTTGTCCTCTCTTACTTGAGCGTTACTTCTATATTAAAATTAAATGTATAAGTATAAACACACTGTAGTTAGATATATATAGAATTATGTACAAGGTAAGTAACATACCATTTTTACTATTGCTTTTCAGACATCACCATCATCACAAAAGAAAGCATGCGACTCATTATTTCATATAAATCACCTTAACTTCGGCTCAAAATCACGTACTGATTATTTTAAATGTTATTTATTAACTTAAATTAAGTTTCAAAACTGTAATTTTATTTAATTTAAAAATAAAGTATCTATAATACAAAATATTTTTTTCTTTACATCTCTAATTTCCTCAGATCTGAATAAACCCTATTTTCGTTAGTCATTTCATCTGCTGTTATTTCTGTTGATTGACTCCTGTTATATCTTTTGCCCTCACAGAAAACGCCACACACCATATTCCCAACAACGTCTTAATGCTTTCTCCACTGAGCACCTAAAAAAGTACGGAGGTCTCTTTCCATCTGGAGGCAATCAGTGCCAAGAGCTAAATCAATCCTTTAGTGAGGCTGACTCTTATATCGATGTTATGAACCATAGTACATTGAAGAAAACCTGTCCACACGGTAACACTGTGGAGGAGTTCGGGAAAGCGCATCAAAAATGCGTTAAAAGTCAATTTGGCGAAAGCTCTGATACAATTAATCAAAAGCATGAGAGAATGTGCATCAAATTCAACCAACGACCATTACAATCAAGGTGAGAAAAATTGTAAATTAAAATGTTTTTACCAACTTAGTCAACGGGCTAAAATTATAACAGATATCTCGCTTGCACTGGCAAGTTTTGAAACGATACTAGTGATATGCGCGTTGCAGTTTATCGATTAATATCGAAATGTCTCATTACGATCTAAAGCCCGTTGGTTCAGTTCGTAATGTTCAAAATGTTTAAATTTAATAATAACTCATTTACCAAGTATTTTCTGCTTCCTTACCACAAATTTTACACTAACCAAGCAACTTTACCGCGACTAGTAACATAATTCTGCCGACTACTTCCACTGCATCGCTTCAGTGTTCATTAAAAATTGATGAATACTTGAGTTTTCAATGAAAATAATCACCATTAATCGCCTTAAACTTATTGAAAGACTTTAAAAGATCCAAAATAACAAATTGACATATTGTGCTAATTTCCTTGACTTAACACTAACCATTAACTCTTATACCATGAACGAACAAACACTCCTTTAAAACACCTGTACACGTCCCAAAATAGGAGAGGACAGGACACTTCGATAACGTCAGTGAATTCCAGTGGGCAGGACTCGGGAATCGCTGAAGCTGTCAGGTGTCCCTGCGGGCATTCTACTACCCATACTTCAGAGGAGAGCAGCGGGTGAGTCTTTGAGCATAGAAAATAATAATTAGTTTTAATATAAAAAAAGTCTTTTGCCGTGTAGTGGCGGTGCGAAAGTAACATGGTCCCATGGGTGTCCTAATAGGTGACTATGAGGTATGTGACGAAGATCCAAAGGCATCTCACAGATTTTGATATTATGATCTCATTAACGCCAGTCGTGAAAAAAAACAGACCGGCGAAGTTTGGTATAGCGATCTTTAATCTGCCTGCTGAACGTGACCAAATCCTCCCTAAAATGAAGGGATCCATGTCTGATGAAGAAGAAGAAGAATCCCAATACGCATGAGGCGTCTTGTATGTTCTAAAATGTTGTTGCTCAATATTGCATTAAAGAATTTTTATGAATGGAAATATTAGGATTTTTTCGATTATTAAGTATATTTCTTTAAATTTCTCTAAGTTTCTCTCTCGGTTTAAGGGTTTAAATAGTAATAATAATAATAATAGTAAAGCGTCAGTAGCCTAATGGCAGATCGCGGACCGCTAACTCGAATGGTCGTGGGTTCGAATTCGCCATTCGACTACTGCCGTGAACCACTTTTAACACAAGCATAAAAGCTTACCAGAAGTGGTTAAAGGGAATATTAGTAATGTTTAGAGCATTACTAGTATTTTTTTAAAAAAGAAAACAAATAGCACTTATGGCCCTCTTCTGAAAAACAAAAATAGTTTCTAAATCACCCGCATTTCCCTATAGCAATATCCCATAAGACATTATGCTATGGAAATAACTGAAATAAACTAATCTAGCTGGCTCGACACTAGTGAGATATCTATATACTTGTTATCACTCATTATAGTATATAACCGTATTTAATGAAATATATTAGATAGAAATAGATCAATCACAACAGACATGAGAATCAATAGTTAACACTATTATGGTTAGATTATTTTCATAAAGTTAAAAGGAGTAACAAGCTGACTGAACTTCTCGTATTTGACTACTACTGCTTACGAATATCTACACAGCCTTTAAAAAGTCTCATAGCCTGTAACTACTGACATTATCTCATTATCTATGGCAGAAGTAGGAAATGGAAAGAACTTACAAAGACGTTTTCCTAATCCCTACATTTATTTATGTAAATGCAGCTGAAACTATAAAAAACCCAAGAACAATGTTGGTTTAATTTAACATTTATGTACTTTTAAATTACTATATTAACTTTTCCTAATTTTAAACAGTATGAAGACATTTTTTTAAGTGCTGGAAAATAAAGATATTATTTGAGCAGGATATTCAATGGGGCAATCGTCTACCTCAATCTCACCGCAGATGTTATTTGATATTTCGCATGCAGTCCATTATTGAATATTTTATGATATTTTAGAATTTAATGGAGGCCAAAAATTTTAAACAAGTATTCTCAAAATATTTGTTGATTATCTAATACTTAACATATTGTAAATTTCGTCTTTCGGATTTCTCTCTTCACAAACAATTGTTCAATGAAATTTAAGGAAGAAGATTAAAACCTAGTTATATTTCAGTTGCAGCTACGAGGACTCCCTAAAATCAAATCACAATCAAGAATCTCATCTTAAATCATATCGGCCCGATCCAGAGCCCCGTTTCCATCGGCGTGCTTCATTCGGTCAACAACCACTGGACGTGCGGCGATTCAACCACAGGAGACAGTCTTTCTCCGAAAACCTTCATAGGCATTTCCCCTCATTCGAGAGAATCGGATCTGATAGCAGAATGACTAGACAGATATCTTCTCCCAACGTGACTAGTGTATCTCAGCCATATTTTTTGGCCGCTAAAAAGAATTTACGAAGAAAAGAAGTAGTAAAGGAACCAGTGGTGGATTATGATCAGAGTGAAGCAGAAGATCAATTCGATACAAGACTGGGTAGAAGACTAAGTGGACAGAACCGTAAAAGAGGAAACTTTATGGAATTAAATGGACAAACAGCAGTGTTTGTTGCTACTCCTGCCGCAGCGGAGATTATGAGGAGACAGGGAAGTGAGAGACTCATGTTTGCTAGACCTTTATAGTAGGTTAATTATGCAAAAAAATATTAAAGAGGCTTTAATTTATAACTTGAAAGGGATTTAAGAATAGACATTTTAGAAGAATCGGACGGTAGAGAAATTATGAGAGGAGCATTTAAATTGGAAATTTTAACCAAACTCTAAAGAAGCTTGGAAATGATACCTCAAACTATATTGATACAATTTAAGCTTTACCGTTTCACATAACACAACAAAATCTTATACGAATAGTGTAAGATTTTTAATCAGCATTATACACTCATAAATATAGGCTTTTAGTATTCTGGTTGATGACATGCGCACTCACTCACTAGCACAATTGAATTGTGCACATAAACCCTTATTCATATTAAATAGTTCATTGTAAATAGTTAATATAGTTTCTAATATAACAAAATACAGCCTTTCTTAAGAATGTACACGCGTTTCGAGGTTTTTGACAAATAAATTTCATTAAATATATTATCTACCTAAATGCAAGCTTTTATACGAGTATGTATTGTTAGGATCAGACTGGATCTATCAGCAGCTCAGTTCCATGGTACCGTATATACTGGTCAAAATTACAAAAGCATGCCAAATTTCTGCTCAATCAGATGTCAGCAAATTCAAAATTTATTATAAATCTTGAATCAGAAATACATATGAAAAAAGAAAATTAAATAAAAGGTTGTAAAATGTGATTTGAAAGAAATGTTGTAAGTATTGTAAATATAAAAACAATTTCTATGTTTGTATATTTTGTAATAAATACTTAAATGATAATATTGATGGTAATTTAAATGTATTTTGTATATTAAATTGTAACTTTAAGTCTTAACACAACCTATATTTCTATATTGTTACCACAGTTCTAACGCTGTAAAATTGTAAGTTACTTTGAATAACATTTGTGAATATATAGTTTTTAATAATCACAATTATGTATATTATCATTGGAATCTAAGTCCAAAGAGAAATATTTGTGTATAGTACTTATTCTGATAAGTGCCATTTGGGATAGGTCTTATAGGTTCTTTGGAGCATATAAAGATCTTTGAATGTAAACTTTTACCACCTTTCTAGGGTAATTTGTGTAAACTTGTTGTAATATTTATGCTTAAACTGTATATTGTAATAATGTAAATAATTTCTTGTTAAGAAATAAATTGTATGAAACTTGTTCGACTTTCAATTATTTTGAAGAAGTACAACAATACAAGTACATTTGCTATAGTTGCCACACTTGACCGTCCGTGATAGAAGTACTAATTGTCTTATTAATTTGCAAGTGAAATCTTCCTGACAAATCCTTTACTTACATTTTTGTCTATGGACCATAACATCCACTTACTATCAGATATACTATATGCTGGTTTGTCACCAATGTCTGGTTTGGAATAACATAGAAATTATATGAAGGTTATTTAGAATGAAACTAGCTCAGGTATATAATTTTTTCATAACAATCAAAAAATAAGGATTTGTGATATTTAAATCAAAGAAATTGTTATCCGTTTCATAAATTTTAGGTACTAAATCTAAACCTGAGCATAGTATGTCAAAGCAAATATATGACACGAAGACATAAACAAAGACTACGGACAATACATTCGTTTCAGCAGAATTTCCCAAAAATTTCCAATCACTCTTCACGCACGAAGTCAGAAACATGCCGGCAGTCTGATTAATACGACCAATATAATACCGCAGCAGTTGAATTATGTCGGGAAACAAACATCCCTTTCGATTCAGTTTGTAAAAAACAAGACCGGAGTCAATGACTCGATTTATAAATGATATTTGGACTTCCACATTGATTTTCAAGTTTGATAGTAAACATCTGAAGATGAAATCCTACTGGACGGTTAGATTTATAAACTGTTTGTTGTAGAATATTTAAAAAATAATAATTTAGAAGCGACTGTAGCCATTAGTCTATTACTACAGTAACATGTAATAATATGCTGGTACAATATCGAATAAGTTACAAACTATGAAACTCTTAACAAACACAATTTTAGATTAATTCAAGTGGTTAACATTTTTTTTATAGAAATTGGGTGACAAACGAGCACACAGTCCACCTGATGGTAAGTGGTTGCTGTGGCCCATAGACATCTGCATCTATCTTCGTTTGCGAATTAAAATGCAGATGCGTTGTCAGTCGTGAGGACTAAGATTGAATGCTTCTTTTCCAGTAAAAACGGTCTCCGGTTCTCTACACTCACCATACGAAACACAGCAGCATTAAGCTGGTATTTTACGCTAGTATTCTGTGAGAGAGTGGTCCTCCCCGGTCGAGACGACCCATTCGTGCTACAACTATAATAACTGCAGCTTGGCTCTACCACGTACATCAAACATGGTTTGTGACAGGACCCATGAGTAACATGAATCGGGCAGTCATTGTGAGTTAGCGGACTTCAAATTTCTTCTAAATATTAATAATGGAAAATCTTCATATTTGAAATAAACTCTAAACAATATAAAAAATATAAACTTTAAATTAAATCACACTCATAAATTTGCTATATTACACAATTTATATAATATAAGAGTTTGTCGCGACATTTACATATTTTATAAAAAACATTATTCTTTTCTTCGAATTACCGGTTGACGATAGTCAATATGACTTATTTATATTCTCGATTAAGAATCAAAATGCAAATGCGTTGTCTGAATGTAGGCTAAGGTGAAATGCCTCGTTTTCAGTAAAAAGAATCTCCCGTTCTCTACACTCACTATTTGAAACAAAGCAGCATTAAGCTGCTATTTTACACTAGTATTCTATAAGAGCGTATTCCTTCCCGGGTCGAGCCAACCCATTCGTGCTACAACCATAATAGGGCATAAGTGCGGCTCTACTACGTAAATCGTCTGGTTTTGATTTTATAACTTAGCTTTATCGTTCTCACTGTAAGGTTTCACTAGTCGAACTTATAACTTAATATTATTTATATAACTTTCATATTAATTTCAAATTGAAGAAACCCTATTGTTCTTTTATTCCAAATTAAATTATCGAAAATGCATCTCTTTTGTTTCTGAGGAATTATCTCAAATTCAATATTTAAATTTGGAATTGAAGAAGAACTTCTTGGAGTATCTTGATTATACGCGAAGTCTGCAAAATTATTTCGAACTATAAATTGAATTTCATTTAGTATTTGCAGAAAAGTACATTCTGAAAATTTCTTTAGCTTTTTTATCTCGGATAATTAAGAAGGTATATTGAGTGTAATTAATCCTTGCCTTAGGGAATTAATCCTGAAAAGGGGTGGTTTTACAAATAGGATAGGGCTGGACATGTCTCAAGCAGTGCGGGCGGTTGGTCAGCCTAATTTATTATGTAAAAGCGTTGGGTTAACACTTTAGGAAATTTCATTTTGTATATAAGAAAATTAAAGCTCTTACAAAATAGTTTCAAAAAACTCGATTTCTCAGTTATCCCCATCTGACGATAGACTAATTTGTTGGTAGAGTATCTAATAATATCCCCAGACCGAATTTACGGCATGGCGGCTAGTCTCGACATGGACGCCATCTGCACAGAACGGGATTATAGTGCCCGAGTATATGCGCAAACACAGGAGCACTTTCACTCCTTCACCCTCATAGTCCAATGGGATGATTATCCGTCACGACCATTGAGAGATCAAGCGTAGAACGGTTATGACGTAGCTACGACTACTAGACCAGTACCACCAGGCAGTCAAGTTAGTCGAGGCAACGAGGTAAATCAACTAGATAGCTCAAAAGTTAAGTCATTCATTTTTCACATCCTATTAAAAGATTGTAGCTGAACCAACATCATAATATGAGTGTATGTGGCATTCTATTAGGTATGCCTGTACCCTATAGATTGCCTCATAGAGGCGGGTATTTGCCATAGTTGCCACGCCTGGCTGGCAGATTGGTAACTGCGGTTTTATTGTTAATTCCTGAGGTAATATCTAGAACACTGGGTGTGTTCTAGATATTACCTCACCTATTTACTCAACCCAGTGCGTGTTGCCAGTGATGACATACGGAACTGAAACATGGTCCTTCACTGCTGGCCGGATAAGGAAGCTCAAGGTCGCTCAGCGAGCTATGGAGAGGGCTATGCTCGGAGTTTCTCTGCGTGATAAACTCAGAAATGAGGATATCCGCAGTAGAACCAGAGTGACCGACATAGCCCAACGGATTAGTAAGCTGAAGTGGCAATGGGCCGGCCATATAGCTCGAAGAACCGACAACCGATGGGGAAGAAAGGTTCTCGAGTGGCAGGCTCGTACCGGCAAGCGAAGTGTAGGGCGTCCCCCCACTAGATGGAGTGACGACCTGGTAAGATATACAGGAAGTCGATGGATACAGGTGGCTCAGGACCGTGCTTTGTGGCATTCTTTGGGGGAGGCCTATGTTCAGCAGTGGACTTGTGAAGGGCTGTAATGATGATAATGATGATCTAGAACAGCCCACCTTTGTTTCATTTCCCTCTATCACCTCTTAATAAACCCAGGCGATGACACCGGTTAGAGGATTATTTTACGCATCAACTATGCGGCTAAGTAGGTAAGTGCTATCTACACATATTAATTTATTTTTTCTTATATGAATAGTTTTACTACGTTATCGGTATTGAAAGAAAACTTCGAAAGGACACTTACAGATTTAGGTCTGAGTACATGATATTCACATGTTTGAAAAAAAACGGTGCAAGGAAATATGAAATTCGTCTTTATACATGGGTGGTACCTTGGACCACTCTGGATTTAATGGTCTAAGATTGGGACTATTCTTGCTCAAAACCCTTTGAAGGACGTGTGATAAATTTGACAGAAAAGCGCAGTGCCTAGAAGTTGTAAATTTCTTAGTTTTTATCTAATTACCAAGTTCAGAGTTTGAATTGAATGCCGATGTTAGTGCAGTTTAATTACGAGTTGTTTAACTGTCAGATAGCAGCGAGGCAGTCAAGAAATCCCATCCCAAATAACCCACTAGCTTAGTGATATCGCTTTTTTGAATAGGATAGGTGACAAACGAGCACACAGTCCACCTGATGATGGTAAGTGGTTGCTGTGGCCCATAGACATCTGCATCTATCTTCGTTTGCGAACTAAAATGCAGATGCGTTGTCAGCCGTAAGGACTAAGATAGAATGCCTCTTTTCCTGTAAAAAGGATGTCCAGTTCTTTAAACTCACCATACGAAACACAGCAACATTAAGCTGGTATTTTACGCTGGTATTCTGTGAGAGCGTGGTCCTTCAGCGGTCGAGCCGACCTATTCGTGCTACAACTATACTATTAATATAGCTGCAACATTTATCGTATCTCCGTCACGTGGCGCAGACGTGCTTCATAATTACTAGATTTGAGGCTGTATCGTACCCCACCAAAACCTCGTACCTGTTACACCTAGTATCGTAAAAATATCGTAAGTAGAAAAAGCGTAACAAACATAGTAAATATCAAAAAAATGTAAATAATAACAAATTACTTGATTGAGTTTACACAGACTATGGCACGAACGCACCGCGCTAAAATAGTAAAATCGGTCTGTTGACCTCAAATCGTCGAAATATGCTGAGATTAGGATTAGGAAAGCGAAGAATACAAGAAAATTTACTGATTTACTCTGGTCTTAAATGACAGAATTGATAGATGTTTTCATAAAAAAGCGTGACAAACCAGCACATAGTCCTCCGGATGATACGTGAATATCTATAGCTATACTCTATTATTATTTTTTTATATAGGATAGGGTGACAAACGAACACACAGTCCACCTGATGGTAAGTGGTTGCTGTGACCAACAAACATCCACATCTATGCTCAATAAAGAATTAAAATGCAGATGCGTTGTCACCCGTGAGGACTAATATGGAATGCCTCTTTTCCAGTAAAATAATTTTCTGGTTATCTACACTAACCATACGAAATACAGCAGTTTTAAGCCGCTATTTTACGCTGGTATTCTGTAAGAGCGTGGTCCTTCCCCGGTCGAGCCGACCCATTCGTGCTACAACTATACTACTAATATAGCTGCAGCATGGCTCTACCACGTAATAATTTTAATGTTAATACGTAAATTTTATCAAAACGCACTTTTTTAAATTTTTGTCTGTCTGTCTGTTTGTTTCGGCTAATCTCCGAAATGGCTGGACCGATTTTGACGGGGCTTTCACTTGCAGATAGCTGATGTTATAAGAAGTCATTTAGGCTAATATCATTTTAGAAAAAAAAAAATATTAAGGTTCCGTGCAAAAAATTTAAATCCATGAAATCCAATCGTAATAAATTAAAAGCGAGCGAAGTCGCGGAGAACTAGTACATAATATTGTATAAGCTAGAGCCCATCCCAAGTGAGCTAGTACGACCTGAAAAAGACGAAGAAGGTTTTCGTGATAGTTTGAGAAGTAATTATTCTTTATTCTATTAACGAAAAAATAATTGAAAGCGGTTATTGTGTCGAGTCGATGACTACTAAAGCGTCCCTTTAAGGCGGCGGTAAAAATTAATGGGCGATAATACCGAGCTCGCCCGCCATTAATTTATTGAAGCTTTTTTAGGTTTACGACACTTTTATGGCGGTTTAGAATAACACATAGGCGTGTGTCACGAAGTGCCAAATTGAGGTTGCGAATATGATGATGTATTTTAATGTTCTAACAGCTACATGTATAATTTTTTTTAGAGTGACAAGCGAACACACAGTCGACCTGATGGTAAATGGTTGCTGTGGCTTGTGACATCTAAGTCTATCCTCAATTAAGAATCAAAATGTAGATGCATGGTCAACCCTAAGGACTAAGATGGGATGCCTCGTTTATAGTAAAAAGCATTAAGCTGCTATTTCACGCTGATTTTGTGAGAGTATGGTCTTTCCTCGGTCGAAGCGACCCATTTGTGGTATTTAATAAGCATATAATAAAAGTTTCTAAACTAAATAAAATTCTTATACCACATGATTTTTAAACAAGAGGGGGCAAACGAGCATTCATCTCACCTGATAGTAAGTGACTATCACTAACTGACACGCGCATAGGTAAAGCAGTGTCTTTAATGATACTCTTACTCCTCGCATTGGCCGAAAATTATCTTCGGCCAATGCAGAGGTAATAAAACTACGTTATACGTGGTAGAGCCTAGCTGCAGCTATATTACTAATATAGTTGTAGCACGAATGTGTCGGCTCGAGCGGGGAAGGACCACGCTCTCACAGAATACGAGCGTAAAATAGCAGCTTAACTCTACTGTGTTTCGTATGGTGAGTGTAGAGAATCGGAGACCGTTTTTACTGAAAACGAGGTATTCCACCTTAGTCCTCACGGATGACAACGCATCTGCATTTTGATTCGTAACCGAGGATAAATGTAGATGTCTATGGGCCACAGCAACCACTTACCATCAGGTGGACTGTGTGTTCGTTTGTCACCCTTATCCTATAAAAAAATATTTTAATTCAATTTAATTTTTTATGGTCGAGTTTTGTGAATTGAAGTTATTAATTTACGTTCAAATACTGATTCTTGTAATGCATTTAACGGAAACCATAGGGTTTTTGTTGCAGGTTGTATAATATTCAGTGATAGGAAGTCACTTTCTATTTCTGACTCGTACTGGCTTTTTACTCAATAAATATCCAAGCTCAGTTCGCCGAACTTAGCGGTTATCAATATAATATATCTTTAGCTTTCAAATACCAATAAATTTATATCGAATATAAGTCGTTTATTGGGAACAACAGCGAACGCTTCGGTTGATTTTATCTTACTGTCGATGAGTTGTTGCATTGCTGTAACTTATTGTTTGATGTTTGTCTTTAATTGCAACTAGCAACAGTCTTAATTACTTAACTAAACTATGGGAGCACTAAACATAATAACATTTTGTATGGTATAATATTATTAAAGTTGTTAATATTAATCAAATTCTTTATATTTATTATAATGTTACCTTTTAATGGAAACGAAGCCTTTTCTCTTAGTCCTCAGGGGCAATGTAATTGCATATTTTATTCTTAATCGAGGATAGATATAGATGTTTATAGGCCCCTTACCATCAAGTGGCAAAGTAGACTGTGTGCTCGATTGTCACCCTTATTTAATACCGTTTATGAAAATTAATGTTTTGTATATAATAATTCAATTAAATTTGGTCTCTCAGTATATTTGTACGTAAATAAACTGTATGACAAAAACAAAATTTGATTTGGTAATATTTTGATGGAGCATTCCGACAATACTGGAAACAAGCACAAGTTAGTAATACCAGTAAATCGACTTCAAATAATCAGATTTTCCTTCATGAAACAATGTAATGCTTTTATAAATAATTAAAAATTAAAAATGTTGTACAATCAGCTTTAATACAAATTATTAAGAATAACTCAAAAACTATTAGTTAGACCTTGATTAAATTTAAATGGAATCACATGTGAAGCACCAGCTTTCAAATAAAAAAAGAATCATCGAAATCGGTTAACCCAATAAAAAGTTATGAGGTAACACACATTAAAAAAAATACAGTCGAATTGAGTACCGGCTCCTTTTTGAAGTCTGTAGAAAAATATATGCAGGCTGTAAAAAAAGCTGTGAAAAAAGGGTTCTTATAATATTAAATAAACGTGACTAATAATAACTCTTGGGAATGATGTGATAGCTGTCATACTGTTTCTATATATAAATTATATATTCAATATTACTACATCCCCGTCTGTCCCGCTGGGTTTCTTGCAGGCTCTTTTCAGAGCAGAGGTTTTTTCCGAACCAGTAGTAAATAAAATGAAATAACCAAATAAAATATCTTTATTTCTTCGACGTATAAATATAAATTTGCTTTGTCGAATGATATCTTTTTAAACCCACTAAATCTACCACCGTTGAATGAAGTTGTTACTGGATCACCATTCATTTTTTACATGACTGCTTGCTCGTTTGTCCTTCTTTCTATAGAAATACCCTAAGCTGTTTCTGCGTGAATCAAACTATATTAAAAAGGTAACCCCCGGGTTTATTATGACAATAGGACATCAAAAGCCTGATTTCAATCTCTTCGTAAAAGCGGGGGAATATTTGCCACAGTTCCAAACTTGGCACTTGAGTTGGCAGCCGCTGATTTTTTTATATTATTTTAAGTAGTCATTAGGAAAATGCTGCTGCCCTGCACTGCTGCTGTTTCAGTTTTCTTAAGTTGCCTATTACGGCATCCATGGGGCGATACGGGTCCTTTGATTCTACTACCCGTCACTATTATATACAATTTCTTATATTTTGCCGTGAATATTACTGAACAGTTTGCAAATATCAGAAATTATGTATAAATAGTATACTTAGAACATAAATTTCACTTACCAAGGTAAAATTTCTCTAAAATAAAGCCTCTAAAATATCTCTGTCTTGTTAAATTAAACAAATACCACTCTTGGTTATTTCAAGTAAACAGACTAAACCGCAAAGGGATCTTCCATCGCAGTTTAAAAAGTTAGCATTCCTATCGCCATTTTGTCGAAGTGAACTATAAACACAAAGAGATGTTGCTGTAAAAGAAACGCATCGTCTTTCCCGGGTTTTTCAATCTAAACTTTTACTACTTACTTGTGAAGGGATGAACGAACTCTGCTGAGGATACGTCTAAGGGTGTTGCAGCACTACACCACACACATAATTTATTCAGCCTTGTTACAATAAGTCGTTTATACTTAGTTTCAGGTATAAAAGTGTGTGTGTACTTATGTACGTACGTAAGAAGTTATACTTCTTTAGCGTAACAAAACAAAAAAACTTGAAAGACAATTACCCACTGAAGTTGTCGTTGTGTCAGTGTGCGTGCGCATCGGTATAACTTCATGGTGTCGTTTTTAGCTGTCGGTGTGCGCGCGCATCGTAAAAAATTCACTCTCATCATTTTTCCCTAATTCCCCAAAATAAGTATAACTACAACTAGAATCTGTTTCAGAAAATTGTTACGCGGAAATATACCGTACACCCTACTAAAGTCCACTGCTGAACACAGGCACACATAACAGTGGTAGAGCCACGCGGCAGCTTTTGCTCGCGCACGGATATGCCGGCTCGAACCGGGGTGATACCGCGACCTCACAGAATGCCGGCGTGAAGTAGAGGTTTACCTCTGCGTTTCGCTTGCTGAATGCAGGTGGACGAAGGCCCTTATTGTTGGATATTAGGCATTCCATCTTAGTCCTCACGGGTGGCAGCGCGTCTGCATTTTGATTCGCAAACGAGGATGGATGTGGATGTCTGTAGGCCGCAGCAACCACTTACCATCGGGTGGACTATGTGCTCGTTTGTCATCCTTATCCTATTAAAAAAACAGGCCTCCCCTATAAATTGCCTCATAGGGATATTTGCCATAGTTGCCACGCTTGGCAAGCGGATTGGCAAGCGCAGTTTTTTTAGTTTTAGTCGTAACTAGGAAGACGCTGCTGCCCATCTCCTGGTTTATTTCCCTCTGTCGCCTCTTCAGACATCCACGGGATGATATGGGGTAGTGGATATTCTTACACCGCTACTACACGGTAAATATGCGAACATGTCATAAGACGGTTTATGTTTATATAGAAAAACTTAAGTATCACAAGAACATACAGCCCATGGACATGTGCAATTAATATAAAACCCAGAAGTTGAGCACCCCGGTCGAGCCGACCCATTGGTGCTACAACTATACTAATAATATACCTGCAGCATGGTTCTATCACGTATAAATGATTTTGTAGTCTAGGAAATTCTTTAAGGTATAAAAATAATTAAGCGAAAGCCATTCGTGAAGTGTCTAATATACCAAGAGCAACTTTGCAAGGTATTATGACTGCAGTGGAGGCTCAACCGGGTAAGAATCAAGCTCGCACAGAATACCAGCTTGAAATAGCAGCATAACAAGAACCAGAGACGACTTTTACTGAAAGCTCATCATCTGACAGCTCTCAGAGGTGACAACGCATCTGAATTTTTTTAATATTAGTCGAAGATAAATTAATATAATATATATTATATTAATTTAATATATATTGTGGTTAATATAATATATAATGAGGTTAGTAGAAAAATGTTTGCTGCTTTAAGCTCTTTACGTAGATTACGTAATTTTCTACCCACGGTAACTAAAGTTACGCCCGCCCAGTCTCTACTTCTACCTATCCTTGACTATGCTGACATTTGCTATCTTAACATTACCGCGGAGCAGCTTAATAAGCTTGAGCTCATTCAAAATTTATGTATTAGATTCATATTTAGGCTTCGCAAATATGATCATATCTCTGAATTTCGCAAACAGCTCCAATGGCTCCCGATCCGCCTTCGCAGGAATACGCACATTCTCTCCACTTTGTATAGCGTGCTGTTTAATCCTTCCACTCCTCATTATTTAAAAGACCGTTTCCAGTATCTTTCCCTTACCCATAATCGGTTCCTTCGATACTCTGTAAATCTTTCTCTCTCTACTCCTTTGCACTCTTCCTCCTTTCTAAAGAAATCCTTTACTGTAACAGCTGTACGTCTCCACATTCATCGTGCTCAATCTCTTCATTCTTTCAAAAATCTTGTTAAATCGTATTACTTAGAACGCTATTAGATAAATTACTCTTCCTTTTTCGTACTCTTTTCATTTAATCTATTATATAATATCATACATAATCTTCATTTGTCTTTTTTGGATGTATTTTCATATTTTTTATTGTTATTTTGTACGCCCCCCTCTATTTTTAACTATTGTTTGCATCAGTTCTCTGCACTAAGGTTGTCTGGAAGAGATCACTTTCAGAGTGATAAGACCGCCTGTTGTACATTTTCTAATTTAGATTTAACTGTATTCGTTTTGTTTTGTTTTTTGGTGTAAAATAAAGAGTAAATAGATAAAATAAAAAAAAAAATTAGTTAAATATGTACTTGTAAAAAATATTTTATTAGTTATTCCAAATGAGGTATCTTTTGTCATATTTCATTGAAAATAAACAAAAATTCTAAAATCTTAACACAATTTTACATATTTAATATAAGAATGGATTTTGTATTTATTCCTATCACACATAGAACTTCAACAAAGCTTCAACAAATTTTATTATTCAAATCTAGGCAAAACCGACAAGTCGAATATAACAGCATCCTAATATTTGCGAACTTTGCGAAACAATTTAAGAATAATTCTTTTGAAACACATTATTTGTTATGATAATAAAATTTCCGTACGAAAATGTCAATTACGTAATTAAATTTATTGAATTTTGTTGAATTGGTGTTAATAGCTACTTACCTGCCAAGATTAAAAAGAACTTCTTATCTCCATAAAAGTGAACGAAATGTCACGATGACGGGTTCGAAATGCGGAGTTGTTCTGCGTCTGGATGTGTAAAAGTTTGTTTAGATAGCCCAAATGTAAAAGTTTATTGCTGATAATGACTAATTGCGTAAGCAAGAAAACAAGTTGAATATTACTTACACTGTTTTATTTTAAAAATAACCTCTTAATGTTTTTCTACCAATTTCTTCATAAAATAAATTGTAAAGTATATATAGTGAAATCCTAAATATATAGTAACATTTGTGATAAATATCATTCAACTTTCTGGACCTTTAAAGTTGTCAAGTGCATGATATGCATAATTATTAGTGCTCTGTGTCACGAAGCTGCACCTAAGTAGAAAATTTATTCTACATTTCTACATTTGAGGAATCGCATTTTATGATTTAATAAACTTTAATTTACATCGAATTCTCTCACAGATTTTTAATATAAGACACGGGGTAATTTTGTGAGTGATTTCATTTGATCAATTTGGTTTGAAACTAAAAATTATTTTTGTACTAGTGATCTGCCGGCGCTAGGCGATAATTACTTATTTCATCAAATTAAAAAGAAACTGGTTATGTGTAATCGTGCCCTAAAGATTGCGTATAACGTAGATAGCTCATCAATCCTGGAAATGATGACGACCATGCGGCAACATCAGGTGATGTTTAGTAACTAACGCGTCGGCTTATTGTCGACAAGCCGATGTATGATGCTGAGCTGATACAATTTACATAGATAAATTCTTACGCCTGTACTTACTCGTATGTTTAAATATAAAGAAATCAGAAGACTCACGACGTTTCCTTGTCAAAGTAATAAGTTATGTTAAAATCCTATCACCACATTTAGCATAATTATTTAATGCATGTATAGATAAAGGTATATTTCGTGACTTAATTAGGTGCACTAAAGTATAACCGCTTGTTAAGTCTGGATATTCTAAAAACCCTGGCAATTTTAGACCTGCGTCAATCCTACAAATAGACTTAAATATTTGAGTAGTTAATCCTTCACCAAATGCGTTCCTTTTTCAACTTAAATATTTTTTTGTTTGTTTTTACTAAAGGATGCTCCATAACTGATCAAGTTGTGTGATTACTACAGTACATTTAACGTGCTAGGGGAATTCACACATGGAAAGCGAGTGGTGTCTTTTTTAATTTATTCAAAGATATCCATTGCGTAAATCACAAAAAAACTGCGCTATAAATTAAAATAAAATGCCCTCAATAAGAAAGCACTTCGTTCGTTGAATTCTTACCATAGCAATATAATTTAGAACATCCAAATAAATTGAGGAAATTCTTTAGTATCCGTAATAAAAATTGGCGTTCGACAGGGGTGCATTTTTGGTCCGTTATTGTTTTTATCTACATTTATAATTCACCATACTTAGTTCAGAAGTTCACAAAACTGACAACTAAGGCCAAGAGTAAAGTAAATAGTGCCTTAGTTAAAGTTTAATGTTGTTTTAACACAAATAATTTAGCGCTTAATATTAAAAACAATTGCTGCCTAATGTAAAAAAAGCGGTCAAGTGCGAGTCGGACTCGCCCTTGAAGGGTTCCGTAACAGCAAGTAACATAATTTACGATTTATGACGTTTAAAAAAACTACTTACTAGATCTCGTTCAAACCCATTTTCGGTGGAAGATTACCTAGTAATGTACATCATATATTTTATTTAGATTTATCATTCTCTTATTTTAGAAGTTACGGGGGGGGGGCACACATTTTACAACTTTGGAAGTGTCTCTCGCGCAAACTATTCAGTTTAGAAAAAAAGACCTATCCACAGATACCCCACATGTATGGGTTTGATGGAAAAAAAAGTTTTTGAGTTTCCGTTCTAAGTATGGGGAACCCCCAAAATTTATTGTTTTTTTTTCTATTTTTGTGTGAAAATCTTAATGCGGGTCACAGAATACATCTACTTACCAAGTTTCAATAGCATAGTTCTTATAGTTTCGGGAAAAAGTGGCTGTGACATACGGGCGGACAGACATGACGAATCCATAAGGGTTCCGATTTTTGCCATTTGGCTACGGAACCCTAAAAAGATCGAATGCCGTGACCTTGCAAAACGATAAATTATACTTTACTTTCTGTCTATACTGTCAATTACAATTGGATCCACATTTAGAAACTTTGGCTAATAAATTCAGCTCAGCTGCTTATATTGTTGGAAAGATCCAAGAACAAACGAATGTGACTACTGCTAGAGTAGTTGACTATAGTTACATTCGCAGCATCACCTCTTATGGTCATGAACAAGCAGCTGTCCTGAATACTATTTTTTTTTTAAAAGACAGTGCGTGCAATTTATAATTTGCGATCACGTGATCGTAACTGTTTAAAGAAATTAATATTCTAACTTTTACAAGCTAATATATGTATGAAAATATCATATACTCACATGTACGTAAAAATGAATATCTTTTGCCAAAGAACATTGACCGGCACAACAAAACTGATAATTGGGTCGACGTACACTAATATATTGTAATAAATTCTTTGTGGTATATAAGGCCTCTCCGAAATAAAATGTAAAACTTACATTAAAATGTGTATGTGCTACAAAGCTTACTATAGGTTAAATTAATGTTTCGATGATAAAAGAAGTATAAATCCCGTTAAACGCCAAACTGTGCAAATTCATGGTGTGGTGTCTCTTCAATAGAATTGTGTTAAAAATGTTTTAGTGTAAACAATTTTGGCTCTATGTATTAATTCAATGTTCACTTACTCATATATATTATGTTCTATATTTTCCTTAAATAAAGAAAATAAAATAATTAAGTATTTTTATAAGTAATCAATAGGTACATAATACATTGTCTGTGATTTAGTAAAGAGTTGTGCGTGGTTACAAAAGTGTTTAGTAAACTATTCATTGTGCTTTTGGGAGATTATTCTCAGTGTGACTGGACATAGGTATGTCAAGCTTGTTTGGAAGTCTCTGCTTCATTAATCAGGGACTCTAAAAATGCGGCCGTCGACATTACATAGAGCTTACTATGATTACATCACCATTTGCCAAACGTTTCCAACTGTTTTAGGATAATTATTATATAATAAATTTAATAGATTCATTAACATTTATTTTAAAACACGAATAATTTTACAGTTCAAATCATATATTTAGAGTTAAACACACATATATTTATAATTAAAATTCTATGATGAAGCTGAAACTATGTTAAAACAATTCAGTACACATTGTATATGTGCCACACATACAAATAGACTGCCCCATTGGTCTAGTAGTCGTAAATGCAATTACTGATCATAAGGTCCCGGGTTCAAATCCGTTATTGAGATTTCTGTCAAGTAATTCCCAGTAGAAGTCCGGCGTCTTAAAATTGGCGGTGTTTCATCCCCGTGTAGGAAAGCACGTAAAGCTGTTGGTCCTGCGCCTGATCTATCTCCGGTCGTGTCAGTTTAGCGTCCCATAGGACTATGAGAATGAGGGAATAGAGAGTGCACCTGTGCTTGCGCATACATTCGAGCACTATTAACCTGTTCTCGCAAATGGCTAGTCTCTGTTGAGGCTGGCCGCCTTGACTGAATTTGGTCTGGATAACATTATTGTCTGACACACTTAATGTTTGATGAATTTGTATATTAAATGTACACACACTACACACGCGCGCGCGCGTATGCTCATACAAACTCACACTTTTATGTATGTTTAATTATACATAAAAGTGTGAGAGTGTATATATAACTTATATTTAGTATCTATTTATCGTACCAATTTCCTGTATGTTACATGAAAAACAATTTCATGTAACATACATGAAACTGTTTTTTTTTTATTTGAAAATGGTAACAAACCAGCACACAGTCCAGCTGATGGTAAGTCGTGCTGTGGCCCATACCTAGATATTTGCATTTATCCTGGATTAAGAATCAAAATGCAGATTGTTGTCACCCCTGAGGACTAAGATGGAATGCCTCGTTTCCAGGAAAAACGATCTCCGGTTTTCTAAACTCACCATACGAAATACAGTAACATTAAGCTATTATTTTACGCTGGCATTCTGTGAGAGCGTGGTCTTTCCCCGGTCGAGCCGACCCATTCGTGCTACAACCATAATATAGCCGCAGCGTGGCTCTACCACGTAATCCACCCTGTCACAATAGCTAATCATTAGTTAAGTGTTTAGTTTAATTAATATCTTGTCATTTGAGCCATTGTGATTGGAAATAAACGATTATTTTATTATTATTATTATTATTATTTATTATTATTATTATTATTATTATCACTACAAACATGCCCGTTTGTGAAAATGAAAATAATGTCCATTAAATGTAATATGTACCGGTCGCTAAAATTTTGTCAAATGAACATTCTGAGATGTTCATTACACTTTTAAACTATATCGTTTTAAACAAAATGCTGGGAATTATCTTAAAACTCGTTGTATCGTTATGTGGCCACCACCTAATTGTAATAGGTCACATAATTGTTCTGTCGCACCAAAATATAACTCTAGATTAAAACCGTTTCATTGCTCTCTTATGTTGCAGTTATTAATTTTATTCCAAGCCGCAATTGTATTATATAACATATACCAAAGACACTCCCGTGGTGTGTGCTAGGTTCGTCAGGAATGTGTAAGACAGGGTGATGTTATATCTATGAAATTCTCCACAACTGTATTGGAAGACCTTTTAAGCTACTGGACTGGAAAAGATGCGGTATTAATATCAATAGCGAGTACTTCACCTCAGTAGAATGCTTAACAACCTTAATAGTGTCTCCCGACGAATAGGTCTTAAAATGAACAAAATAAAAATCATGTGTAATGTCCATGTCACCCCTATGTGAATAGTTATTGGGAGCAATACGCTCGAAGTTATCGACGAGTATGATTAAAAAGTAACGTAAAGTTACAGCCTATACGTCCCTGCTGGGCACAGACCTCCTCTCATTTCTGAGAGGGTTTAGGGCAAGGAAATGTCCGCCGCGCTGCCCCAATGCGTTGGCGAACTTCACATGTTTTCGAAATATTTTTCTTTTTTATTTTAATATACGTGCAGGTTTCCACCATTAACCACCATTATGTTTTCCTTCATCGCCAAGCACGTGATAAATCAACAATTTAAACTGCAATTAACAATTTCATTAGTACCGGTGGGAATCAAACCCGGGTTGCTCGCGTACTGTGAAATTTACAGCGAGCGCTTCTCCCCTGAGCTAACTAAGGTAACAAAAATTGACAATAAGGTTGTACAACCAGAGCTTATCGCCAGCCACGTCATAACTACCGGCCATATTACTCAGCGAGCTAAGGAGAAAGATATGCTCGAAGTTTCTCTATGTCCTCAGTAGAACCAGAGTAACCGACATAGCCCAACGCATTTCTAAGCTGAATTGGCAACAGAAACAAAAAACCAATGGAGATAGAATCTTATGTAATTGCAGCCTCGTGTCGTAGGCGAAGTATAGTGTTCCACCCTGTCCACTAGATTTTTTTTTATGATAAGGGTGACAAACGAGCACACAGTCCACCTGATGGTAAGTGGTTTTTGCGCCGCCACCCGTGAGGACCAAGATGGAATGCCTCATTTCCAGTAAAAAGGGCCTCCGACCACCTGCACTCACCAAGCGAAATGCAAAGGTAAACCTCTACTTCACGCTGGTTTTCTGTGAGGTCGTGGTACCACCCCGGTTCGAGCCGGCCCATCCGTGCGACAGCAAAAGCTGCCGCGTGGCTCTACCACTGTTAAAAAGATGGAGGGACGACCTGGTAAGACGTGATTTGTGGCTACTTGAGGGAGGCCTATGTGCAGCAGTGTACTGGTAATGATGATGATGATTCCTTTTTGATAAAGAATGATAATGGTTATTGTATATTATTTTCATTCTTCGAAAGAAGTAGAAAAGTGACTGTATTGGACTGGAAAAAATAATAGAAAGAAGATTCCATTTTTTTTATTGAATAACGGAAGACATGCTAGCAGAATGTCCACCAAATGGTAAATAAATGCTGTGGCCCGTAGACATAACTATCCTCGATTGAGATTGTCATTGATGCATTGTCACATATGAGGACTAATGAATGTTTCGTTTCCAGTATAAAGGGTCTTTGGATCTCTACACTCACCATACGACACAGAGCAGCATTAAGCTGTTAATTTTGCTGGTATTTTATGAGCGTGATCTTTTCCCCAACCCATTAGTGCTACAACTATAATATAGCTTCAATATGGTATTACCATGTATTATAAGCTCCTTCAGGCGTTCTTTCATCATTTGTCCCCTAGGTAGAGGAGCTTTATTTAAAGCGCGGAGTAAAATATATATTGAAGTTTTTACTAAATGTAAATTTCTTCCGTTGAAATATATAAAGAGCTTTCGTTTTCCTACTTCGCTACAGGTTAACAAACTGCTATCACCTTCCATATAATTTTAGACTTTGAACTTGAGTTGTATTTAATATAAATACGCACATAACATTTGTTTACACCCGTTCGTTGAACGTCATGTAACGTTTACTTGAGCCTGAACACATGTAATGATCAGTGATTGTGTTATTTACCCAGTCGTTTACAGTTTTATTACTGTTATATACTGTTTCGAGGTGGGGGAGGGTGCGGGGTGCCAAGGAACGCAGTTTATCATGCCTACTAAACGTTAGTCTTGGGGCTTTTCAAACTGAGACACAAGGAAAATGCTAACGTAATTTATTTTGTGTTATATATTTTAAAGACGGTAGCAGTGATGTTAGGCGTGGGTGTCGTAAAATAGGTTACCAAGTGAACCCAGGTAGATCTTTGTGGTCATAAAATGGTATGGTAATAGACAATTTCTGGCAGCCTAAGAGATTTCATTATAATATAATACCTCGTTCCGTCCCGTAGGTGCCGTAAGAGGCCAATATAAAATATGAATTTTGTCAAAACACACACACACACACACACACACACACACACACACACATACATGCACACACGCAGGAACGCACGCACGCACGCACGCGTACACGTACAGCAAACGTACACACACATACATACACGTACACGCACACACACACACACACGTATACACATACGTATACGCACACGAACACGCACACGCATACGCATACACACACGTACACGCGCACACACGCTCACGTACACGCACATGTACACACACACACCAATACGCACAGAAACACGCACACGCATAGATATAATAATAGAAGGAGATATGCCCGGTAGTTGAAAATGTATCAGAACCCGGTGTCTCCAGTTGGCCACTACCACCCGCCTACTACTACACTTGCAGATCAGTAAAAGCAATAGATACGCAGTCGCGCACACACCCGCATTTTATAAATTAGAACGTACTACACAATCAATTATAAACCGTATCCCTACAGAAACAGCGTGCATTTACCATTCACCGTACTACTTACTCACACAAAAATATCAGTCGCTATCGTTGTGCTGTGCATTTTAAAAACAAAAGCCATTTATTTTACATATACATTAGAGATTTACTAAATTGGAAAGTTATCGATTCTCTTTAATTTATATTAAAATTGCACTAAAATTAAAAATAAAATAAATAAAAAACGATATGCACAGGAAATTATATAATAAAAATAAACAATATGTAACTAAACGTAAATTATTAAGTACCTAACCTACCTACATAACAAATACAATAAAAAAATCCGGTATTGTTGGTTTTGATTGTCATAACGTATTGAAAAAGTAGGTATTATGGCATATGGTACTAGTTTTTGTAAAGAACTAGTTTGGTGGCCTTCCTGTGGCATCAATTAATTTCTTTTTTAAATTAGCAACTTTTGGGAAGCTGAAAATGTACGATAATAATTTATTTATCATTTACATATATCCTACGCAATTACTTAACCTCACCATGTACCTGGCAAGCCTTTGTTAAAAAACCCCTGGTTGGTTAAGATATTGTTAAATATATGAAAACAAACACACACTCGTGCATAACAAATAAATAGTGTAGTGTTATGCTACTTACTTATCATTTTACATTATTTTAAATCCATTTTTCCATTCTGTTTCGATTTTCTGCATTCACTTCAAAACTGGATATTTTACATCACCTTTATTTCCATAGGATCCTGTAACGATTTTAAGCCATAAGAACACAATCACAAATCATTTCTACTTCGTATTTTCACATTATCAGCACTTTTAAATTGGTGTCAATGAAGTCTACCTTTTTTCGATCTTTTAGTTAGTTTTCCGTAACTCTACAATTTCGGGCTTTGTGTGGGTAGTTGCGCTACCTTTTTTCCTATATCAATAATATCACCTTTTCCACTTAAATCTTGCCGTTTTCTTATTACAAGCCTAAAACTAAAATTTGACATGTTTTGTTATTGTTGTTTATTTGGTCTCCATGGAAATTATATTCAAATTTGCTACCGGTCTGTTGTTTCTATTTCGTTAATTCCACATAAATACTCTTTCCTCTTGACCATTTACAAAAAATTTGCGTTTAATTTAAATAATTTTTCCGTTCTCTCTAGAAAGATATAAAAGCCGAACAATCGGCGAAGAAAGGCAGTCTTGCTTCAGTTCTCGAATTGGAAGCATCTTCTAAAGGCCTTATCCCGGGGCCGCTCTGCCCCCGGATCCTGCAAGCCTCTGTCCTACCTGAAGCCACTGGACTCTACGAACCTCTGCTATATCTGAAGTCGCTGGACTCTACAAACCGTTGCTCTGCCTGAAGTCGCCGGGTTCCTACAAGTCTCTGTTCTACCTGGAGTCGCCGGAACCTGCAAACCTCGGTTCCGCCTGAAGTCACCGGAACCTGCAAACCTCTGTCCCGCCTGCAGTCACCGGATCCTGCAGGCTTCTGTGATGTCTGAAGCCGCCGAGGATCCTGCAAGCCCCTGTCTGGCCTGAAATCGCCGGATCCCGCAATTACCACATTCACCGGAGGTCGCCGCCTAGAGAAGCCCACGCCTTCTCACCTACGCCGTGCGTGCTCGTTCCAGGCGCTGAGAGCACACCTTGGATCTTCCGACTCAGCTTCGGCACTAATCTCTTTTTTTTATTACTTTTTTAAAATAATCTGTAAATCGCATCATCCATCCTCATATTCATACTCCATTTTTGTTTTATAAAATTGTAAATATTTTTGAATCTTAAATATATTATTTGTTTTGTTGTATTTTTGTTGTTTTGTTGCTCTTAGGTTAGATTCTTTTTGTACTTAATTGTCGCTTCACGACAGTTTGGGGGGGGGGGGGGGGGAATGTAGTGTTATGCTACTTACTTATCATTTTACATTATTTTAAATCCATTTTTCCATTCTGTTTCGATTTTCTGCATTCACTTCAAAACTGGATATTTTACATCACCTTTATTTCCATAGGATCCTGTAACGATTTTAAAGCATAAGAACACAATCACAAATCATTTCTACTTCGTATTTTCACATTATCAGCACTTTTAAATTGGTGTCAAAAAGTCTACCTTTTTTCGATCTTTTAGTTAGTTTTCCGTAACTCTACAATTTCGGGCTTTGTGTGGGTAGTTGCGCTACCTTTTTTCCTATATCAATAATATCACCTTTTCCACTTAAATCTTGCCGTTTTCTTATTACAAGCCTAAAACTAAAATTTGACATGTTTTGTTATTGTTGTTTATTTGGTCTCCATGGAAATTATATTCAAATTTGCTACCGGTACAAAAAATTTGCGTTTAATTTAAATAATTTTTCCGTTCTCTCTAGAAAGACATAAAAGCTGAACAATCGGTGAAGAAAGGCAGTCTCGCTTCAGTTCTCAAACGAGAAACATCTACTAAAGGCCTTATCCCGGGGCCGCTCTGCCCCGGGATCCTGCAAGCCTCCATCTACATCCGGCGCATCCTGAAGTCGTCGGCGCATTCTGCAGGCCAGGCGTCGACTCTGTCTGTGAAGATACTCAACTCTGTCGGAGTTGAGGCAAACTCCGAGAAACTGAAGAAGGTCATCTCGGAACTCAATGGCAAGAGTGAAGAACTGATCGCGCAGGGTCGTGAGAAGTTGTCGACCATGCCCGTCGGTGGAGCAGCGCCCGTGGCCGCGGTCGCCGCTGCTGCAGCGCCGGCAGCTGAGAAGAAGGAAGAATCTGAGTCTGACGATGAAGTTATGGGCTTCGGTCTCTTCGACTAAAGATTGCTTAATTTAATTTTTAACTCTTCACCTTTACTGCGCCTTGTCCATTCCCTTTTGATATAATTGCTTTCCCTTTCGTTCTTAACTCATTATTCATCATTCATTTATACATCCTTTTCATACCTTCAAAATTCTAAAACAAAACTTCTTCTAGTTTTTCAACTTATCTGGATTGTATTTAGGCCTACATATAACACTTCATTTACATTCATCACTCTAATATTTTTATTCTAGATAACTTAAAGAGGTACAATTTTTAATTTCTCTTTCTTAAACTTAACTTTGTACTTTGCACTTTATATAAAATTGTTTTTGAAAGCTGAAGCGAAACGAACCATAAATTTTCTAAACATTTATTAACTGTTAATTTGTATATATGTATAAATACTTTTCTAAACATTTATTAACTGCTAATTTGTATATTTGTATATATGTATAAACCTTCACTTGGGAGCAACTGACTACTCCCTTAATTTTCTTTATCTTTATCTTCACTTAGGAGCGGCTTAGCTCCCTTAATTTTCTTCACCTTTATCTTCACCTAGGAGCAGCTGACTATTCCCTTAATTTTTTTATCTTCACTTATTAATTGTCGCTTCAAACTGTCGTGAAGCGACAATTAAGAACAAAAAGAATCTAACCTAAGAGCAACAAAACAACAAAAATACAACAAAACAAATAATATATTTAAGATTCAAAAATATTTACAATTTTATATAACAAAAATGGAGTATGAATATGAGGATGGATGATGCCATTTACAGATTATTATAAAAAAGTAATAAAAAAAAAGAGATTAGTGCCGAAGCTGAGTCGGAAGATCCAAGGTGTGCTCTCAGCGCCTGGAACGAGCACGCACGGCGTAGGTGAGAAGGCGTGGGCGTCTCTAGGCGGCGACCTCCGGTGAATGTGGTAATTGCGGGATCCGGCGATTTCAGGCCAGACAGGGCTTGCAGGATCCTCGGCGGCTTCAGACATCACAGAAGCCTGCAGGATCCGGTGACTGCAGGCGGGACAGAGGTTTGCAGGTTCCGGTGACTTCAGGCGGAACCGAGGTTTGCAGGTTCCGGCGACTCCAGGTAGAACAGAGACTTGTAGGAACCCGGCGACTTCAGGCAGAGCAACGGTTTGTAGAGTCCAGCGACTTCAGATAGAGCAGAGGTTCGTAGAGTCCAGTGGCTTCAGGTAGGACAGAGGCTTGCAGGATTCGGGGGCAGAGCGGCCCCGGGATAAGGCCTTTAGAAGATGCTTCCAATTCGAGAACTGAAGCAAGACTGCCTTTCTTCACCGATTGTTCGGCTTTTATATCTTTCTAGAGAGAACGGAAAAATTATTTTAATTAAACGCAAATTTTTTTGTAAATGGTCAAGAGGAAAGAGTATTTATGTGGAATTAACGAAATAGAAACAACAGACCGGTAGCAAATTTGAATATAATTTCCATGGAGACCAAATAAGCAACAATAACAAAACATGTCAAATTTTAGTTTTAGGCTTGTAATAAGAAAACGGCAAGATTTAAGTGGAAAAGGTGATATTATTGATATAGGAAAAAAGGTAGCGCAACTACCCACACAAAGCCCGAAATTGTAGAGTTACGGAAAACTAACTAAAAGATCGAAAAAAGGTAGACTTCATTGACACCAATTTAAAAGTGCTGATAATGTGAAAATACGAAGTAGAAATGATTTGTGATTGTGTTCTTATGGTTTAAAAACGTTACAGGATCCTATGGAAATAAAGGTGATATAAAATATCCAGTTTTGAAGTGAATGCAGAAAATCGAAACAGAATGGAAAAATGGATTTAAAATAATGTAAAATGATAAGTAAGTAGCATAACACTACAATAGCCAGGAGAATTATGTTGACTTATTTTAGCAAAAGTCACTATTATAATATTATCTGAATTCTGAACCATGCCAATTAGGTATAATAACGCATTCGAAGGTTTTGAAAACATAAAAGTATGGAATTAACACGAAGATAAGGCATAATATATGTACTATAATTCAACCCAAAACACTTCACTGATGATTAACCTAATTATTTAAGCAACTTACTTTATGATCGCTAGTTACGAATTCAGAGCAGTAAACGGTGAAAATAATTAAATACCATTATGTCACATCAGTCTTCCCACCGGGCTGAAACGGTTGACAAATTGAAAGAATAAACTATAATAGCAATTCGCTAATCGACATTGTTGTCGATAGCATACGTTAGTGGATTTGCGCAAGCACAACACTAACTCATCGCAAGATACAGTGGCCGTACTACACGATGCATCCCCATAAATAAAGTATCGTTTTGTCATATTTACATTGCTTGTTCAGTCGCTTAGCGATATACATAAGTAGTGATTAAGGAGCAATGTATTTACTACAAAATAGTACCGTTGCAGTGATATTTAAAAACAAAAATAACGCATTAAGAGCAAAAAATATTTTACGATTTGTTGTTTTTCATGATATTAAAGATAAAGATAGTAAAATACTTGTTCTTACATATGGTAAGTGATTCCATGATCTACAAAGATTTTGTTTTGGCTTCGGTTTTTACAAAAAACCACTGAATAACACGGCATTCTGATATTGTTTCACGATTACGGTTGAAAGTATTAGTACGCAAGACGGCCATTTGAATAGAACCTGAGCATTTGATCTTATCGTGCGGACACAGACACGCCCCCTTGCCACTTCTCCTCTTTTTAAGTACACACACACGTACACACATACCAACACGCACATAAACACGCAGACCCACATACATGCGCGCACACGCACACACACACACATACACCTGGAAGTTAAATTACTTTTGTTCAATGTTTAGGGTTTGCGTAATTTCACAGTAGTCAATAAATAAAACATCATAATTATGGGCCAGTTGTGAAAACATTCACATTATATCTAATTAAAACCCGAAATTTGTAAAAATGCCACAAAACAGGTTAGAAGTTATATTTGGTGAGCACTATTACGATCAACAATACCAACTGTTGATCGAAGCTTAATACATTACTAATACTATTTACACATACATTACTATTATATCGAGGCATTATATTATTATTTTTAAATTTATTTATTTAATTAAGTACACCATTGATTGTCGCAACCATGCAGAAATAGTACACACCGCATGCTTTAAGTACTAAAAAGTTACCTAGTAATTCTAAATAGGTACATAAATACACAAACTTAGCATACAACAAAATAATATTATGTGTATAAAAGGACTTACATCTAGTTATTTAATATATCGTTTACTGTGGCCTCAAACTTATATTTACACATTACTATTATATAATGCTTACTTATCATTTATCGTCGAGTTCCTGATTAAAATTATATTTTGCCTATTTGATCAGAATATAATTTATTATAGAATTTCTTTTTTGATTGGATGTTATTCCTACTCCAAATTAATCCAAAATAAATCTACCTGACTCAATCTGTGAATGTTAAAGTTGTCATTGATATGAATATCAGAGAATATAAAAATGTCTATGTATTCGTGATAATGTCATATGTTATATGTACTCTTGGTGTACATGTTAAATAAGTAGGTCTAGGTCTAGATGGTAAAAAGTACAGTAATAGTAATTATTATTACTGTTTTTTTACCATATAGACCTTCATCACCCCTTACCACCAGGTGTAATTGTCAAGCACTGGCTTATTTAAGCAAAAAAAAACTTTTAAAAACATTTCATAAGATGAAAATTGTATACATTTGCAATCGGTCGCATAAACTCCCTGGAGTCTCTGTGTGAAAACTCCCCAACCTCACGGGGTCGCCGACCGGCCCAGCTGCTCGGATGCTGTTAAGCACGTCTACGTTGCTCACGAGCTCACGACATGAGACAAACGTATCGTGACCTATTTTTAAACCTTACAGCCTTAAAGGTAAGATGAATTGGGAAATATTATAATTTATAGAAATGAAACAGGACATGTGCAGTAGCACCTTCATGATAACAACTTAAAATAATAAAAAACTGCGGTTGCCAACCCGCCTGCCAAACGTGGCAACTGTGGAAATTATGGCAAATATCCTCCCTGTGAGGCAGTCTATGTGAGAGGTGCACTTTCGATAGTCTGTAATAAATATATTTATTGCAAGGATATCGTAACACAAAATATTAAGACGTATCCAACTTGGTTGAACAGCGTTGGGGAAATCACAACTCATCTTCTCTTCGCGATTATCGTGAGCCGTGGGGTCTTTTACTGCTGGTAGTATGAGGATGCTAAAGTCATTCAGCGATCAAGCAATGCTTGGAGTTTCTTCGCCAAGCAGAATAGTATCATATCCCATACCGTTACAGCCTATCAATGTCCACAACTGAACAAAGGCCTCCCCCGTAGTTTGCCTCATATATTGCGGATATTTGCCATAGCAGCTACGCTTGGCAATCGAGTTGGCAATCGCAGTATTTTTTGTTGCTGCCGATCTCCTGGTTTGTAGGGGGTAGTGGATATGGAAACCACCACTACACGATATTATCCGCATTAGAACAAGAATAACTGTAATAATTAAAATAATTATTTTGAACGCGGATTTTAGTTAAATAATTTTTGTGCCGGACGGGCGTAACTCTTCGGAGTAAATGTTGTCGAAGATACTCCGCGAGTCGCTCACGTCCTACACCTGTAGGTTCCGGAATCCTCCCACTGCCGTCTTTCACTGCCGTCTCTGCGGTTGCTGCGGATAAACTGTGGACTGAGGTTCAAAATTAAAATGCACGATTATAAATTTAAATAGCAAGGGAGTGGCCAGCGGTTCGACTAATTAATTTGTCGCGAAATTTTACAACTATTATTTATTTATCACTATTATTCAAAACGGTTGGTCAACTACGGTTGTTCACTATAGGTTGTTCACTATATATTTTAAAATATTTAATTCAAAAGAGCGGTAGTATAAAAATATCTGTCCGGAGTAGTTGGTTCTTTAACACTACTGACTAGCAGCTATTAATCAACTAAAATTATTTGAATTTAACACTTGTGTAACTGCGAATATCAGTTATCACTTTTTCCGTCTAGCTAACACTTTTCACTATATGTCACACCGAATTTTCAGTTGTGACCTTTTTCCGCTAGCTAACACTTTTTCACTATATGCCGCACCGAATTTTCAGTTACGACCTTTTTCCGCTAGCTAACACTTTTTTACTATATGCAACACCGAATTTTCAGTTGCCACTTTTTTCGGCTAGCTAAACACTTTCACTATATATTTCTGCTAGTCACTGCAACTACTACCGGATACTACTGCTGGGCACTGGTAGTTCTTCCTACTACGATATTACAATGTTTCGCCCCCATAAGGTAGACTTCGGCTATACTCTAAAGGGAGCCGCTTGCCATTTCCCATTTGCCTCTTTATTTTCAACATTTTTCTTTATGCAAATGGCACAAATTGCAATATTTTCTATATAATACTAATCTTAATTTTAACACGCTATACATCATTAAATAGATATTTTTGGTCTTCATTAGTACGTGATAAAGGATAATTAATATATTTACATTCAACAAAGTTATTAATTGAAATGTCCTAAACTTTTACACAAATTGGGCATATTAATTCTTTAATTATCCTATAACTTTTAAATCGTGCTTAATTATACGAAATATTTCTTTATTATAATGATCTATACAACATATGCTAACTAAATATCATATTTACAACTCTTTCAGGACATAAAAATATTCACATTATTTTTTAGCATAAACTATTACGCAGTTAATTTAAATTTCCAGAAAGTTCTATAGCGCGGCGCGCTGTGATTGGTCGGTTTTTCTTAAACAAAATAAAGTTGTTTATATTAACTATTATTAAACCGACCTTCTATACAAACATATTGAGAGTTGTAAATACATGGTAAAACTACATTAACACATTATTTAATCGAATTTTTCCGTATTTTTACTTTTTAAACAAATTAATATTCTTTAATCACTTTTTCCTTTAAAGTCATTTTGGCCGTCTCGAACATTTCTCCCGCCGTGCAGCGTCGCGAAGACTCGTCGCAGCGTCGCTGCATAAATTTCGGTGAGAGACGTTGCCTTTACTTCGGCAGCGGCACGAGTTTCCTGGTTGGCCTCTTGATTAGTCCGTTTGCTGTGCGTACCTCCACAGTGCGGATCTGTCCGTCCGCCCCGGGGTATATGTTTTCAATCCTTCCTCGTGGCCAGGTGTTACGAGGTAACTGGCTGTCGGCTATGAGGACTGGATCGCCCACCTGGAGATCGGGGCCTTGACCATGGGCCTCCCGCCGGTTTTGAAGTTCCGGCAGATATTCTTTGACCCAACGCTGCCAGAACATGTCAGCGAGTATCTGGGAGCGTCGCCAGTGTTTTTTGCTGTTCGCATCTTTTTCACTAAAAACTCCAGGTGTTGGCAGTCTCGCAGATCCTCCCAATAGGAAGTGATTTGGAGTGATGGACTCGTTGTCTTTGCTGTCTACTGAGATGTGAGTCAATGGTCTGCTGTTTACTGTGTACTCCACCTCGCAGAGCAGCGTGGTCAAGACATCTTCGTGCGGATGTCTCTCATGAAGGACGGTGTATAGTGCCGTCTTCACGCATCGAACAAGACGTTCCCACACCCCTCCCATAAAAGGCGCGGAGGGGGTTATAAATCGCCATACTATGCCTCGTCGGCTGGCTTCTTCTCGGAAAGCCTCTCGAAGCTCCTTGTCGGCACCGTGCATATTGGTGCCGTTGTCAGAGTAAATCTCGGTGGGACATCCTCGGCGCGCTGCAAATCTTCTTAATGCCAGTATGGCAGAGTCTGCGCTGAGATCTGCCACAATTTCCAAATGTACAGCTCGTGATGTAAGGCAGGTGAAGAGATCCACGTATCTCTTCTGATGCTGACGTCCCACTGTTACGGAGAGTGGTCCAAAATAATCCAGGCCGGTGAACGTGAACGGTCTCTGGTGATGTGCGAGACGCGTGCTGGGATGATCACCGGTGGCTGGCATGGATGGTTGTGCCTTTCTTATGCGGCACTGAACGCATTGGCTTACTATTCTTTTAGTAGTGGGTCTTAGTCTGATTACCCAGTAATGCTGTCGAACCTCGTTGATGGTAGGTTCGGTCCCGCAATGATGCAGGCTACGATGCGTCCAATCAATATACAATTGGGTGATGTGATGATCACCATCCAATATAGCCGGCCCTTTCATATCTTCAGAGACTCCTTTTACAGCGGCTATGCGACTTCGTAGCGCAATGATCCCGTCTTTCAATTGTATTTGAAGCGGTCGTAGGCGGCTATCATGGGCGACCCTCTTATCGTTACGGACATCGGCTATCTCTTGTGTGAAGGAGTCTTCCTGGATGACATGTATCAGGAGCTTTTCGGCCTTTCTTATATATTCGGCCTCCAGTGTGATGTATTTGTTTACATCTTTATTTTTCACCTGACTGGGAGGCTGCGCGAGACGTCGCGGATTACATTTCAATCTCCTCCAGTCGGGGTCTTCCTCTCTATTTCTTTTCGTCCTTTGTAAAAGGTCCTGTCGGTGGTTTTGCGGCAGAGTGTTATGAATTGAAGCACTCTGGCCGTAGCTCGCACTAAGCGTTCCCATTTCGAAAATTTCATCGGATCGGGAATGGTTTGTCTGTATAGTGGAGCTCTATACTTTTCTTTAATTGTCAACGATCTTTCCTCGCTTGTAGGTACGGAGGACGAGGGTGTAGACCTCTTAACTGTCGTTTTTTCGTTGACAGGCGTCGTGACATCTTTCTTTGTCCAGAGAAGCTCTTTTTCTATATGCTCGTCTTCCAACTGACGGGTGCTGCTATTTAGTATTTCTTCAGCTTTCTTCTCTGGACCGGAGTCTGATCTTCTCGGGTTAACTACGAGAGATTCTGGCGCGAAATATTCGCGGAGTTGGTCATCTGTGTTCTCCTCGCTCGTGTACAGCTCATTGGCCGTGTAGATGCGCTGATGTGGGGCTTTTGTGTGTGCCCCGTGTAGCACCCATCCTAGTTCTGTGAGCGAGGCTATTGGCTGGTGCGGTGGACCTCTGCGGACTTGAGTGGCTATTAAGAGTCTCCAGTTTTCTTGTCCTATCAGGATCCTGGGGTTGCCTGAATCATATATCAATTGATCCTTTAAGCCTTTCAGATGCTTACATTTTTCTATGTCTGTTGCACGCACAGTCTGCGGCCCCAAGTTTAGGCTGGCGACCGTGCGTGCTCTGAATGGCACCCTTTTTCTATGGAGACTCTTCAGTGACACTTTGACTCTTTGGGAGTCCGGCGAATCGAGGGTAGTGTTCCCGATAGCTGTGATCTTGAATGGGTCCAACCGCCCTGTAGCTCCAATTTGATTGGCAATCTCTTGATCCATTAATGAGACTGTCGACCCATCATCCAGCAGAGGGTGTGTGTTTATTGCTCCCGCCGGTCCAATTACTCGAACTGGAATTATCTTCAAGTAAGCTTGATGCTTTGACACAGCGAATGAGTTTGCAACTGTTTCTTGAGGTTCTTTTAGTGTGACCTCTGTCTTCTCTTTTTTATTATGATGAAGAAGTCGATTGTGTGTCGCGTTGCATCCTTTTATTCCACACTTTGTGGTTTTGCATCTGTGTGTCTGACTTCTATAACGTAGACACCGGAAACATAAATTCCTTTGCTTGGCGAGTTGCCATCTTTTATCAATATCTGCTTCTTTAAATTTATTGCAGTCGGATCCGTAATGCCCTTCTTTTTCGCACACACTGCATTTCGGAGACGGCTTAGTGGTAGCCGTGTGCGTCCTATGTACTGGACGATTATTTTGCGCTCCGTTTATGATTTCAGGAGGCGCAAATGCACTGCAGAAGCGAGCTTGCTTGGTTATAAATTCACTGAAGGAACCGAGGTCTGGTCTCGAGTCGTACTTTTCTGTATAAATTCTATACCACTGCGCGCGTATAGAGTTTGGCAGTTTGTCTGTGAGGTGTCGTAGCAGCTCTGCGTTAACGAGGTAATGGTCTCGTTTGAGTGCTCGAAGAGTGACGACGCTTCCCCTCACTTTGCTCGCGAATGTACAAATATCTCTGGGTGCCTCTGTACAGCGTGGTAATCCCCGTAATTTTTCGGTTTCGGCTTGCGCGATTGAATCTGGACGCCCGAATTGTAGCTCCAGTTCTCGCATAATCTCATCTGGTTTAGCATGCCCGATGAGTTCTGAACTGACTGTTTCCAAGGCTCTTCCTTGTAGACTTCTTCGTAGTCTCGCAGTATTTTCGATATCATTGAAGTAGCCTCGGGTTGTTTCGTAAATGGCACGGAACGAAAGCCATTCGGTATGTGCTCCGCTAAAGCTCGGCAGCGTCATTATCGCTTTTGATGCTGCGAAAGTATTCGACGATGCACTCTCTGGTTTTGGTTTGTCAGCGAGTGCGGCTATAGCGGACGTGAGCTCCGATATGAATGGTCGGAGCACCCTGTCTTCATTGCTGACAGGTGCCTGGTTAGGCCTTTTTGTTATGGGATTCTTGGTTGCTTCTTCCGGATAGGGATCCTGGTAGGTGGACTCTGATACAATTGGTAGGAGCCCCCTGTCTTCATCAACCTTGGAGTCCTGGCAAATCTTCTGAGGTACGGGACTCTTCGGTATATTTTCTGCATTGGGATCCTGGTAGGTGAGCTCTGATACAACAAGTAGGAGCTCCCTTTCTTCATCAACCTTCGAATCCTTGTTTGTGAGCTTCATCGGCGGCTCACTGAGGTCGACAACCTCCGGGGGTGGCTTTGTGATGTTTTTATTAAGTGGGGCCTCCCCACCGGTGGTTGCGCCTTGCGTTGGCTTTTGCTTGGCTACAGAATTTTCGAGCCAAGATCGGACATACTCACTTTTGGAGTGACCATCCTCATCATAGTCGTCCGATTCATCATCTTCTTCAGCCATCTGTAATGAGATCTGTGCGAGTTCCAATTTTATTCTCAGCACTTCCTCACGAGCCTTCAAAACTTTTTTATTGGGCCGGATGGTCTTTTTTGACCTTGTACTTCTGTCGGCGTGGCCCCTTAGTGGCTCTTCGGCGCGGGAATATACCCGGGCTGTTGGCGGTGATGCACAGCGAATGTCATCGTTGCCTTCTATCTGTTCCCTCTGCTTCGGTGTACCAGCTTTAACAGCGGCTGGCACAGGCAGGAGTACCCCCCCCATCGCGGGGGCAAGCTGGCGCCTCAGCGCCTTCTGTTGTGGATGGTGAGCGTGGTGGCATCTGGTGGCGGACGGTGTCGGTATTGTCCGACGGTCCATCACCCAGACCGACAGTCCACGCCATGGTTCCCCTTCCTTGCGAACGAGTGATCGGCATCTTGATTCTGAAAATTCAGCAACTTTAAAACGGTAGTGACTATGTACCCGGTTCCGAAATACTAACGGATTGACGAATCCCGTTCGAATGACCAGCAAATGTGGTCCGGTGTATACAGATGATTCGGCTCAAAGGACCATAAAATGGTCCGGTCGGCAGTACGGGCGGATAGATCCGGCTCGAAGGACCATAAAATGGTCCAGCCGGAAGTACAGGAGGATGAATCCGGCTCGAAGGACCATAAAATGTGCCGGACGGGCGTAACTCTTCGGAGTAAATGTTGTCGAAGATACTCCGCGAGTCGCTCACGTCCTACACCTGTAGGTTCCGGAATCCTCCCACTGCCGTCTTTCACTGCCGTCTCTGCGGTTGCTGCGGATAAACTGTGGACTGAGGTTCAAAATTAAAATGCACGATTATAAATTTAAATAGCAAGGGAGTGGCCAGCGGTTCGACTAATTAATTTGTCGCGAAATTTTACAACTATTATTTATTTATCACTATTATTCAAAACGGTTGGTCAACTACGGTTGTTCACTATAGGTTGTTCACTATATATTTTAAAATATTTAATTCAAAAGAGCGGTAGTATAAAAATATCTGTCCGGAGTAGTTGGTTCTTTAACACTACTGACTAGCAGCTATTAATCAACTAAAATTAGTTGAATTTAACACTTGTGTAACTGCGAATATCAGTTATCACGTTTTCCGTCTAGCTAACACTTTTCACTATATGTCACACCGAATTTTCAGTTGTGACCTTTTTCCGCTAGCTAACACTTTTTCACTATATGCCGCACCGAATTTTCAGTTACGACCTTTTTCCGCTAGCTAACACTTTTTTACTATATGCAACACCGAATTTTCAGTTGCCACTTTTTTCGGCTAGCTAAACACTTTCACTATATATTTCTGCTAGTCACTGCAACTACTACCGGATACTACTGCTGGGCACTGGTAGTTCTTCCTACTACGATATTACAATGTTTCGCCCCCATAAGGTAGACTTCGGCTATACTCTAAAGGGAGCCGCTTGCCATTTCCCATTTGCCTCTTTATTTTCAAACATTTTTCTTTATGCAAATGGCACAAATTGCAATATTTTCTATATAATACTAATCTTAATTTTAACACGCTATACATCATTAAATAGATATTTTTGGTCTTCATTAGTACGTGATAAAGGATAATTAATATATTTACATTCAACAAAGTTATTAATTGAAATGTCCTAAACTTTTACACTAATTGGGCATATTAATTCTTTAATTATCCTATAACTTTTAAATCGTGCTTAATTATACGAAATATTTCTTTATTATAATGATCTATACAACATATGCTAACTAAATATCATATTTACAACTCTTTCAGGACATAAAAATATTCACATTATTTTTTAGCATAAACTATTACGCAGTTAATTTAAATTTCCAGAAAGTTCTATAGCGCGGCGCGCTGTGATTGGTCGGTTTTTCTTAAACAAAATAAAGTTGTTTATATTAACTATTATTAAACCGACCTTCTATACAAACATATTGAGAGTTGTAAATACATGGTAAAACTACATTAACACATTATTTAATCGAATTTTTCCGTATTTTTACTTTTTAAACAAATTAATATTCTTTAATCACTTTTTCGTTTAAAGTCATTTTGGCCGTCTCGAACAATTTTAGATCTAAAATTTATTATTAGATCTAAGATTATTTAGGTAAGGTCGGCGTACAAAAAAAAATTATGTTTCTTAGTTTGAATAGCACTTCCCGCCCTCCTTCAAAGCAAGGGAGGGGATAATTTTAGCATCTTGAAATAATGGATTTTCGCAAAGTAACGCCTGATTCTTTAAACTATCTTAAAAACTTTCACTGCCCATCAACTCTATGTCAAGTTAATGATTTGTTATATTTACGCGAAGACTACACATTAAATGAAACAAATTTGTACGGATTTTATCGCGTTTAATTTAACTTTTTGATTCTCGACGTTTCGGGTGCTTTACAGCACCCGTGGTCACGCGGGGGATGTCCCCCTAAATAAATGTATGTCCCCAAAATAAAACTTCCGTCGGATACATATTTCTCTCTCTCTCTCTCTCTCTGTCTTTGTCATGCCCTACTCGCCATAGGACTCTAAAACAAAATCTGCCATGTCATTAAAAATATTTTTATGTGGGAGAATTATCATCATCTTCGGCCCATCTTTTTTTCTGATTAAAAAAACTTTACCTCCACACTAGGATTTTCTCCTGTATTGTGGGGACAGTTTACATACATAAATTTCACAAGGACAAACATCCAGACCTGGAACAACTATTTGTAGCCCATACAAATACTTGTTCCGTGCAGGATTCGAACCCGCGGCACTTGGTGCTGCAACTTACTGCTAAACCACTGCGCCATGGAGCCGTCAATCTTCCCTCCCTGTCTCCGTTTCCCTGTGTCGCCTCTAATGAGACATCTACATCATGATATGGGGTAGTGCACTCTCTTACAATCTCTATTAAATTTAAAAAATAAAGTAAAAGATAATAAATAAATACTGTGAAACATACATATACAAATTATACAAACGATGCATTTTCTACTTCCCACTCAAAAAGTACAGATTCATACTGAAAACATTTATAAAGGATATCAAATTAAAAAAATAATGACAATGTACGTAATTTCAAGTGATAGAACCATGTGCAGTTATATTATGGTTGTAGCACGAATGGGTCGACTCGATCGGGGAAAGAACACGTTCTCACGGAATACCAGCGTAAAATAGCAGCTCAATGCTGCTGTGTTTCGTATGGTGAGTATAGAGAACCGGCCCTTTTTACTGGAAATGAGGCATTCCCTCTTAGTACTCAGGGTGACAACGCATCTGCTATTTGATTCGTAATCGAGGATAGATGTAGATGTCTATGATCCACAGTATGCACTTACCGTCAGGAGTACTGTGTGCTCGTTTGTCACCCTTATTCTATAAAAAAAGGTTTGCTTTCTTATAGGTTCTAGATTTGTTTGCAAGTGTAGCTTTTATTTTATTATAATTCTTGAAAATAATATACCTTACCGTAGAGAAAATAAATCATTGTCACAAAAACGCAGGTTGGCGGTCGACGCGGTTATTTCTAGTCTAGTTGACGCGAAAAGTAGAAGGTAATTAGAAATGCATTAAGTACGAAATATCATGACTTCAGACTTTTCTCCAGAAGTACGAGTATATATAAATTTGGAAGTACATGATTATGAGAAGAATAATAAATAATCCGGCCCGAAGGACCATTTGTGAGCTGATTATTTAAATAAGCTCAAAGTGTATTGTTTAATTACTTAATTTTAACAACATTATAGTTATCTAATATTATATACAAATGAATATTTGTTTCGGTGTGTGTTCGTTCGATTTCTCTGCATTCCTCTTTACCATCCGATTTCGATGAAACTTTGGTCTAGATCTTAGTAACGTGCGCCGAAGGCTTTGTTGATAAAAAATTCTTCGTTTGATCGTCTTCTGAGCGTTCTTATCATTCATACAAATACGATGAAACTTTAGTGAGTTTATGACAGAATAGAGGCATATCGACATATGCCAGGGACAGGTAGTCTTTATATAAAAATATTTTTTTGGCAACAGAGAGGTCTTTAAACCTGACTGAGTTGTTAGATATTTATTCGGCGAAGTTCAACTAGGTCTACTCACATAAGGATATTTGCGTCAGGGTTAATGACCTGCGGCATTTTGTTATTGTTTGAGCGATACGTTGTTTCTGAAATATGTTCCCACTCGGTAGGTTATAAAAGCGTGGAAATCGGCAGCGGAAAGTGTCTGATTACGATAGGATCGGCCGAAGGGATGTGTCGCCAGGAAAATATTTACTTTGCTTTAATTGCGTGATTATGTCGCTGACAAATATTTTGTAGATTTAGGAAAGAATTTCCTTTACATTTTTTTCTGAATTCAGTGAATTGCACTAGCGGAATAGTAGTTGTAGACTAGTGACTAGACGTAGATTTTACCGCGTTTAATCAACTTATTTTTAATTCTCGATGTTTCATTTATCATCATCATTATCCATGGTCACAGGGGGACTGAGATGTTTGACGTCCCGGTGACATAGTTAGCCCGGCTACCTTCAGGTTTTGAATATTAATTATCGGTGCGATATATATAATGAGATTACATTGTAAACGTACATTGTAAGCTCATTCTGTGTACGAATTAAAAATATGGAAAATAAACACGACAAAATACGTAAACATAGTTTCATTTACTATAGGTCAATTTCGAGGAACATTTTAATCATCCAAATTCACTCAAGGACACTGGTAGGCTTCTATCCCCATTGATAATAGTGACTAAATGGGACTTAAGTAGGCTATCACTTTACTGCAATACGTTATTAATACTTATTGGCGTAGCTATTTTACTGATTGACGGGGAAAGTATAATAAACATCTGAGACTTTTTAAGCGACTTTAAAAATGAAAGAGACTCAATCGACTGTATGTTTTATTCCCTTTTTTGTATATCTGATGTATAAATAACGGTAAATATTTATGCTTTAAATTTTTTTGTAGCATTTATATTCGGTGATGTTGACGATTTATGCGATATCGTCAATCATAAACCGATTTTATTCACTCGACGGCTCCGTGGCGCAATGGCTAAGCAATGAGTTGCAGCGCTGGGGGCTGCGGGTTCGAATCCCGCACGGTACAAGTATTTGTATAGCCTACAAATAATTGTTTCGGGTGTGGATGTTTGTCCTTGTGCTGTTTATGTTTATAAACTGCCTCTACGATACAGGAGAAAATCCTAGTGTAGTAACGTATATAATAAAAAAGAAAAAGAAAAATAAAGATGACATTTGAATTAAATAAGTTGTTTTGTAAAACACCACCCCTGTAAAGTGGCCACATGTATGAAATTGGAAAAAGAATGCCACCTTTTTCCAAATTTATACATGAGGCCACTACACAGTTTTAACGTAACTATTTAGACAAAATCGTAATAGTTGTGACATTACAGAAATACTACCATCATCGATTATCTGCTGGCTTAAGCTGCCCTCAAAATATCCCATAAACTTCGCAATGTGACGCATCAAAATATTGTGAAAAAGATTTGAACAAACAAATTAAATGATAATTTATGTTTTCTGACACTGGCAAAAATACTACCGCGCGATCCCATTACTAAAGAAAAGAAATAATTCTTTGTAATATTGCCATAGAATATTGCACACTGTTAGAAATTAACGCAAACATTCTTAAATCATTTCTACATTGTTATTCATATACGGATGTAATTATTGTCTACTAACACAAGTGATATTCATATATGTTTGCGAACGGGAGCGATAGCCGGCAGCATCTCATCTCATCGAGCACTCTAAGCAGAAACACCAATATTTACTGAAGACTTAGCACGCGGTCGATCTGTAAATTGTCGGCAAACGTAGAGTCGACGCACTTTGTTGCTTAGGCTGGAGTGCACTAGCGTTTAAATAACCTTTTATTGTTTCCTACAGTTTTATTAACTTAATTTAGCAATGACAGAAGGCCTATGTTTAGTAGTGGAAAGTATTCAGGCGATTACTTTACTTCTTAGGTTAGTAACAAAAATATACGGAAATAATTACTATCCATATGTAGTTATTTACGTATGTTTGTATGTATAATATATTGCTACGTGTAAGACTTCAAAGTGTTTTTCGTATTGTGAACATAGTTTAGGCCTAACGATACTTGGTTAGGCTTGTTTAGTATGAAGGCCGCTGATTTATTTTAAAGCATTTATCATTATACTGTTTTCTCAGTTTATAAACTATTTTACTTTGTAGTATGTATTTATTTATTTTATAAAATATGAGTGAGCACATCGCCTATCTAATGTTGGGTGAATGCTAAGGCATTGACACCTACATCTATCCTAGAATAAAAATGAAAGTGTAGATGATTTTCACCTCTGAGAGGAATGCTATATATGAATGGTAACAAGTACCAGTAAAAATGAAAACACAACTATATTTGTGACAAAATTTTAATAAAACATGAAAAACGTAACGTCTCTTTTGTAATAAGTTAAAACTCCAAAATACTAAACACAAGACTACTGATGACGGAAACAGTGACAAACAAACCAGACGCAGTTGATAGAATAGCATTTACACATAAGTTTACCTAACTATATGTAGATACTACGGATTTCTATTTCCTCACTCTCATAGTGCGATGGAACTCTAAACCGACATAACCGGAGAGAGAGATCAGGCGCAGGACCAACGACTTTACGTGCTTTCCAAGGCACGGGGGTCAGACACCGCTAACTTCCTGACTCCGGGCAGCTACTGAGCATTTCCAGACGAAAAACTCAATAACTGATTTTTTGGTCCGACACGGGATTTGAACCTGGGACCTCATGAGCAGCAGTCGCGTTTGCAACCACTAGACCAACGAGCCAGTCATGTCATGTACTACGTATACGTACTAGAACGGACACTATGAACAAAATATGTGCGGCAGTTCGAGGCGCGTGGCAGGAGGCACATAGTATCTTTTAATGGCACAGACAAAGTAGGTTTGAGACCGACGGCTCTAACGCGTGCTGCAAGTAACCAAGTCTAGGCGTCTCTTCTAGTATGTAGTACATATTACATCAATGCCTAATACGTGCGTTTTTCTAACGCTTGGTTTGTTACCGGACTAAAAGAAGCCAAATAAGTGTGTGACATTGCTATGCATTTTAATATGAGATTAAAGAAATTATTTGCAAACAATATAATGTTTTCAAATAAGGCATGGAGTCACTTAAAAGTTTTAAACTAATTTTAAATCTGAATTAAATTGGAATTGAGTTAAAATTAATAGAAACATATACGTCTCAATGAAGAAATCATGGCTGTGTGGTGATTTCCATTTGCTGACATTTGCAAGGGAACAAATTAAAAAAAGATGACATGTAAAATGTTATTTTAATGTATATACGTGGTAGAGCCATACTGCAGCTATATTAATAATATAGTTGTAGCATGAATGGGTCGGCTCGACCGGGGAAGGACCACGCTCTCACAGAATGCCAGCGTCAAATAGCAGCTTAATGCTGCTGTGTTTCGTATGGTGAGTGTAGAGAACCGGAGATCCTTTTTACTGGAAAAGAGGCATTCTATCTTAGTCCTCAAGGCTGACAACGCATCTGCATTTTAATTCGCAAACGAAGATAGATGTATATGTCTATGGGCCACTGCAACCACTTACCATTAGGTGGACTGTGTGCTCGTTTGTCGTCCTTATTCTATAAAAAAAAACTAGCAAACCATACATGAGTAGTACCCTATATAGTATATTATCTATGATGATTAGCGTGGCGGAATCGGTCTTGCTAGGCATTAAAATATAATTAATTTCTATATTTAAGAACTGACTAAAAAACTGCGTCGTTGATCCAGTGGTTGTGATCGCGGCTACTGGTCATTATGTGTGGTCCTGGATTCGAATCACAGATAGGGCCTCAATCAATTATTGAGTTTTTCTGTCAGAAAAGTTCTCAGTAGCAGCCTAGAGTCAGGAAGTTTTATTGACTTGATGGTGTTTTAACCCCGTACCTCGAAAAGCACATGAAGCTCTCAGTTCTGCGCCTGATCTTTCTCCGATCGTGTTAGATAGGTAACTCATAGAACTACGAGAGCGGGGAATAGAGAGTGCACCTGTGCTTGCGCATATTGTACTCTTGCACTATTAATCCTATTTTGCGCGAATAGTCTCCGTTAACACTGGCATACGTGACCGAATTTCTTCTGGAGGAGATAGGTTACTATGATTTCATTTAAAAACTGATTTAAGTGTTTACTAATTACATCGATCGCAGGCAAGGATATCGTTTAAAGAGCTCAAAGGATCCGTAGACTGAAGTGGCAATGAACCGCCCCTAAAGATCGAAGAACCGACAACTAATAGGTCAAGATTCTGTATGGCAGCCTCGTACTATTGAGCGGTGTTGAGCGACCTAGGTTAAATGGAGCGATGACCTGATAAAATGTGCAGGGAGTCGATGGTTGTAGGGTAGATCATGACCGTGCTTTTTGGTGATCTATAGGGGAGGCCATGGACATGGGTCGAGCGTTACTTTATGAGTCGATACAGAAGAAGTAAGATGTTCTTTTCTAACGGTACGGAGAAGTTACTGATACTTTTTGATCTGCTAGTATGAGATCTAAACTGATATAAATTTTTAATAATTTAAAATTAAAAATTTTGTACAGCCGACTTCAATATAGGTTATTTGAGAATAACTCAATAACCATTGGTCTGACCATGATCAAATTCATATGGGACCACACGAGAACTATTAGCTTTCATATAAAAAAAGAATCATCGAAATCGGTTCGCCCAGTACAAAGTTATGAGGTAACACACATAAAAAAAAAAAAAACATACACTCGAATTGAGTACCGTCTCCTTTTTGGAAGTCGGCAGAAAAATCTAGCATATCCTATGAAATTTTAGCATATATTATTATATACATAAAAATATAAATTTAATTTTTAATAAATAATACAATATAAATCGATAGCAGCAAAAATAAAGAAATAAAAATACATAATATGTATATAGATATTAATACTGATAATAAATAAAAATATACATAAAATGTATATTTTTACATGGTAGAGCCATGCTGCAGCTATATTACTGGTATACTTGATGCACGAATGGGTCGGCCCGACCGGGAAAGGACCACGCTCTCACAGAATACCAGCGTAAAATAGCAGCTTAACGCTGCTGTGTTTCGTATGGTGAATATAGAGAACCGGAGACCCTTTTTACTGGAAACGAGGCATTCAATCTTAGTCCTCACGGGTGACAAGGCATCTGCATTTTGATTCGTAATCGAGGATATATGTAGATGTCTATGGATCACAGCAACCACTTACCATCAGGTGGAGTGTGTGCTAGTTTGTCAGCCTTATCCTATAAAAAATGTATTTTAATTGTTCATTTCATTGTTGGAAAACAGAGGGAATCTAAAACAGAAAACAGATAACAAATCAAAGTAATAAAAAATGCGGTTATCAACCCGCTTGCTAAACGTGGCAACTGTGGCATAGTCAATAGTTATCACGCTTGGAAAAGGCGGGAAAGATATGAAGCAATCTACGAGAGAGGCCTGTATTCAACAGCGGACTATACAGGCTGTAATGGATGGATGGATATATATATTAATAAATGTATGTTTTTAACGTGTTTCTTCTAACAATTAATGTGAAAAATATTTTCTTTTTATTTTATTTTATAGGATAGAGTGACAAACGAGCACACAGTCCACCTGTAAGTGGTTGCTGTGACCCACAGACATCCACATTTATCCTGCATCGTCACCCGTGAGGACTAAGGTGGAATGCCTCTTTGTCAATCAAATGGGTCTCCGGTTCTTTACACTCACCATACGAAACATAGCAGCGCTAATCTGGCATTTTACGCTGGTATTCTGTGAGAGCGTTGTCCTTCCCCGGTCGAGCCGACCCATTCGTGATACAACTATACTACTAATATAGCTGCAGCATGGCTCTACCACGTGTATATAATTAAATATGTTGTGTGACATGTGAAATGGCGGTATAAAAATCGACCGAAGCTTTTTCTCTTTTCTCTTCCCCCAAAATATGTTGATGCATCAAATGGCGAGATTTTCTGCGATTCCGACTATGGTGACAGGCCCTTTTTACTGGAAATGAGGCATTCCATCTTAGTCCTCACGGGTGACAACGCATCTACATTTTGATTTGTAATAGAGGATAGATGTAGATGCCGCAGCAACCACTTACCATCAGGTGGACTGTGTGCTCGTTTGTCACCCTTATCCTATAAAAAAAAAACAAAGTATCTCAAGTTCGTAAATCTAAGCGAAATAGGAATTTCATATACTTACTAGATATAGCATGCAAAATAACTTGTGGTTTCAACATCGTAGTACGCGTATCGTCGTTTCTATCAATAAGTTATTTGTGAAGACACCTAATTATAACACAACACACAAATAACACTTGAAAACATTATTTAAACCATAAAACAAGACCAACAATTCTCCAGAGGTCAAATTACCGCCATTGAAGTTTTTCAATGAGGGCTAATAATCTTCCACTCACCAGATGTCGCTAGTTGTGACTGAGGTAAAGTTTTTTGTTACACAGTGTCAGTTAATTGAGAAATTTGTTTTAAATAATAGTTTATCATTATCTAGAGTATTATATTAATACACTACACAATGCGTCAGTAATTTTAATTTTTAATTTTATGCAATTTATAATTGTTTTAAAAAAAATCGCATTTTAATAATATTTATAGTTTGGTTTATTCATTTCTAATGTAATTAATATAAAATATAACTAATAATACAGAAAGAAACCTTAAAGATTATGTTTTCCTAAGAAATTGTCGTCCCCGCTATGAAATCTGTCAAATATTTTAGCTCACTGTAAAGTGGCGCCTCCCTGGTGGCAGAAAAAGTCGTGGATGCCCTCATTATTACATAACAACAAATTTAAATTCAGAAAAAAAGAATTAATATTATTTACGGCCAGACTCGATAAATATAAAGGGTTTATTTTGCAAAGAGTATCCAAATTTTTTATTTCAGTTCTAATATAAAAGTAATGATATGTACAGTTATTGCAGTTTTTGAAAATATGAGTAAATAAGGCCATTTTTTTTAAACTATCTCAAATGTTGAATGTGATTTATGGGCAATAACTACACGCGTACGCGTACGCTTTACTAAATTTGTAACCGAGCGACCCTTACGAATGTGTGCGTGCATAGTAAAATAGTGGCTTTTAGATATTTATAAATAACAATCAGTTAAAATAAACAGATAAAAAACACAGAATATTAGAGATTTTTTTATTAATATTGTTCAACGTACACCTATATAACTTTCCGAACCTTCTTTGTAAATTTGGGCGTGTATTGCAAACTGTTTACCTTGTTAAATAGGTAAATGTTTGGAAATAAAAGTAATCATATCACAAAATGTTTTAAGATCAAAAGTGTGGCGTGTAACAGTAATGTGACTCATTATATTTCAAAAGCATCTTTTCTTTACCGGGCATCAATTAATCCGTCTATGAAGTTGATAACAAACCTGGAAAACAATAAGAAAAGTTTTAAACTAATATAAATTAATGAATTTCATTATCGCTAAGATGTTCGCGCCCGACGAGTGTTGGAGTTCGTTGCCTTGTTCTTTTAAACCGGCATTTAATAGCTGGTAAGAAATATACAGGGAATTTTTGCAATCATGATTTCGGTCATTTATCAAGTTAATTAAAAAAGTTTTGGGTGTTTGGAACTGTGTTAGTCTCTTATCATTACTTTTTGGAAAAAAGTTTAATAATTTACGTAAAGAACGTTGTGTCTTGATGGATGTTGGATTTTTCGTGGGTCTAATCCATTTAAACCCTTCGAGTTCTTCTATGTCTCAATATATTGCTACTTGAGCTTTTTATCGTGGGGAAATTCTCCGTAAGACCCTCCCCGCAGGGCAATAAGTCCCTAGCAGTTTTTCAGTCCCAATAGAAACCAGTGGTAACAAAAACCTGACTAGTTTTGGTCCGCGGCGGATTTCCACTACCTCCAATATCTGGACGGCGTTTCTCTATCCGCAACTTGGGGATGCGCCCCTTGGGAGGTCTGGACTCTAGCCTAATCAAGAATTACTCTACATTGCGCTAGTGTATTAGATACTGTTACTCGAGTAGCTTCCGTCCCGAGTTATATGGGCAGCCATAACCACTTCAGCTGACTAACTCGTGGCAATTTTTTGCGTCGTGTCATCTAAACACCATTTTCGTGATGGTAAGTCGATGCCAAACCTACGGTCTATTATCGATTGAAAATGAAAATGCATTGAATAAACAAAAATTACGCATTTTATCGTGTTTAATTTACTTAACTTTAATTCCCGACGTGGCCATGGGTGCTGGAAAACAACCGAAACGTATTTTTATTCAATGTGTAGTGTTCGCGTAAATATAACAAACTATTGCGTTCAATTTAACTTATTTTTAATTCCCGATGTCACAGTTAGCCCAGGCTACCTCTACCGGGCACTGGCTATTATACATACTAACTATTTTTTTAGGATAAGGGTGACAAACGAGCACACAGTCCATCTGATGGTAAGTGGTTGCTGCAGTCCATAGACATCTACATCTATCCTCTATTACAAATCAAAATGCAGTTGTCACCCGTGAGAAATAAGATGGAATGCCTCATTTCCAGTAAAGAGGGCCTCCGGCCACCTGCACTCACCAAGCGAAACGCAGAGGTAAACCTCTACTTCACGCTGGTATTTTGTGAGGTCGTGGTACCACCCCGGTTCGTGCCGGCCCATCCGTGTGACAGCAAAAGCTGCCGCGTGGCTCTACCACTGTTAAGAACCACCTATGCCGAACTATTGTTGTAATTGAATCAAAATGCAGACAAATGTCTTTGTCACCCTGTAATTTGGTTGCCTCATTTAGAATACAACCAGTATTATGTTCCCAACGTGCTGGTGTGAATGTATTAGTAATGTATGAATTGAGAGATGTGAGGAATGTATGAGAATGTATGAGCTGGTACTCCGTGGGAGTGCGGTCCTTCCACGGTCAAGCCAATCCATTTGTACATCATCCATAATACAACTGCAAGGTACCTAGCATTTCTTCTCTCTTTATGTTATAAAAATACTCAGGTTTAATTCATAGCGTTTAATAGTTGTAAGGATTTTATTCCGTTTTACAACCTTAGCATTATTTTCTATTTTGCATCGTTTATACTGCATTTATTATTTCTCATTGAAGGACAGGTATGTTGGACTTAGATTGACTAAAATTCTATGCTGTTCCATTTTCACCGAATACTGTAAGGGGCATTTAAAGGCACACACACATTCGTAGCCTTGGGCCTATCATTCCTTGATAGCCCTTCTTTGAGAAAAAACAACTCCTCTTCTTCTTCTTCCTGAAGCTAAACTTGTCAGAACGCAAGATATGCCTTCATTAGATACAGAATAATAATAATACTAATAATAATTTACTGCTTTAAAATAAGTAGTAAGTTGTTACAATATTGTTGGGTACTCTCTTTTAAGTAAATAGATACCTGTAGTAGAGGGACCCGCTCTTCCGTAGTACAATATATTACTACATTAAATTAGAATTAAATTAAAAACAATTCTACACAATTTATAACTTGCAGTAAGGTATAATTAATAATATTTGAGTGATTGTGTGCAAGAATGTTTGTGTGTGTGTGTGTGATTGAGTAAATGAGTGAGTGAGTGTGCAAGCGAGCGAGTGAGTGAGTTAGTGAGTGAGTGAGTGAGTGAGTGAGTGCATGAGTGAGTGCATGAGTGAGTGAGTGAGTGCATGAGTGAGTGCATGAGTGAGTGCATGAGTGAGTGAGTGAGTGAGTGTGTGTGTGTGTGTGTGTGTGTGTGTGTGTGTGTGTGTGTGTGTGTGTGTGTGTGTGTGTGTGTGTGTGTGTGTGTGTGTGTGTGTGTGTGTGTGTGTGTGTGTGTGTGTGTGTGTGTGTGTGTGTGTGTGTGTGTGTGTGTGTGTGTGTGTGTGTGTGTGTGTGTGTGTGTGTGTGTGTGTGTGTGTGTGTGTGTGTGTGTGTGTGTGTGTGTGTGTGTGTGTGTGTGTGTGTGTGTGTGTGTGTGTGTGTGTGTGTGTGTGTGTGTGTGTGTGTGTGTGTGTGTGTGTGTGTGTGTGTGTGTGTGTGTGTGTGTGTGTGTGTGTGTGTGTGTGTGTGTGTGTGTGTGTGTGTGTGTGTGTGTGTGTGTGTGTGTGTGTGTGTGTGTGTGTGTGTGTGTGTGTGTGTGTGTGTGTGTGTGTGTGTGTGTGTGTGTGTGTGTGTGTGTGTGTGTGTGTGTGTGTGTGTGTGTGTGTGTGTGTGTGTGTGTGTGTGTGTGTGTGTGTGTGTGTGTGTGTGTGTGTGTGTGTGTGTGTGTGTGTGTGTGTGTGTGTGTGTGTGTGTGTGTGTGTGTGTGTGTGTGTGTGTGTGTGTGTGTGTGTGTGTGTGTGTGTGTGTGTGTGTGTGTGTGTGTGTGTGTGTGTGTGTGTGTGTGTGTGTGTGTGTGTGTGTGTGTGTGTGTGTGTGTGTGTGTGTGTGTGTGTGTGTGTGTGTGTGTGTGTGTGTGTGTGTGTGTGTGTGTGTGTGTGTGTGTGTGTGTGTGTGTGTGTGTGTGTGTGTGTGTGTGTGTGTGTGTGTGTGTGTGTGTGTGTGTGTGTGTGTGTGTGTGTGTGTGTGTGTGTGTGTGTGTGTGTGTGTGTGTGTGTGTGTGTGTGTGTGTGTGTGTGTGTGTGTGTGTGTGTGTGTGTGTGTGTGTGTGTGTGTGTGTGTGTGTGTGTGTGTGTGTGTGTGTGTGTGTGTGTGTGTGTGTGTGTGTGTGTGTGTGTGTGTGTGTGTGTGTGTGTGTGTGTGTGTGTGTGTGTGTGTGTGTGTGTGTGTGTGTGTGTGTGTGTGTGTGTGTGTGTGTGTGTGTGTGTGTGTGTGTGTGTGTGTGTGTGTGTGTGTGTGTGTGTGTGTGTGTGTGTGTGTGTGTGTGTGTGTGTGTGTGTGTGTGTGTGTGTGTGTGTGTGTGTGTGTGTGTGTGTGTGTGTGTGTGTGTGTGTGTGTGTGTGTGTGTGTGTGTGTGTGTGTGTGTGTGTGTGTGTGTGTGTGTGTGTGTGTGTGTGTGTGTGTGTGTGTGTGTGTGTGTGTGTGTGTGTGTGTGTGTGTGTGTGTGTGTGTGTGTGTGTGTGTGTGTGTGTGTGTGTGTGTGTGTGTGTGTGTGTGTGTGTGTGTGTGTGTGTGTGTGTGTGTGTGTGTGTGTGTGTGTGTGTGTGTGTGTGTGTGTGTGTGTGTGTGTGTGTGTGTGTGTGTGTGTGTGTGTGTGTGTGTGTGTGTGTGTGTGTGTGTGTGTGTGTGTGTGTGTGTGTGTGTGTGTGTGTGTGTGTGTGTGTGTGTGTGTGTGTGTGTGTGTGTGTGTGTGTGTGTGTGTGTGTGTGTGTGTGTGTGTGTGTGTGTGTGTGTGTGTGTGTGTGTGTGTGTGTGTGTGTGTGTGTGTGTGTGTGTGTGTGTGTGTGTGTGTGTGTGTGTGTGTGTGTGTGTGTGTGTGTGTGTGTGTGTGTGTGTGTGTGTGTGTGTGTGTGTGTGTGTGTGTGTGTGTGTGTGTGTGTGTGTGTGTGTGTGTGTGTGTGTGTGTGTGTGTGTGTGTGTGTGTGTGTGTGTGTGTGTGTGTGTGTGTGTGTGTGTGTGTGTGTGTGTGTGTGTGTGTGTGTGTGTGTGTGTGTGTGTGTGTGTGTGTGTGTGTGTGTGTGTGTGTGTGTGTGTGTGTGTGTGTGTGTGTGTGTGTGTGTGTGTGTGTGTGTGTGTGTGTGTGTGTGTGTGTGTGTGTGTGTGTGTGTGTGTGTGTGTGTGTGTGTGTGTGTGTGTGTGTGTGTGTGTGTGTGTGTGTGTGTGTGTGTGTGTGTGTGTGTGTGTGTGTGTGTGTGTGTGTGTGTGTGTGTGTGTGTGTGTGTGTGTGTGTGTGTGTGTGTGTGTGTGTGTGTGTGTGTGTGTGTGTGTGTGTGTGTGTGTGTGTGTGTGTGTGTGTGTGTGTGTGTGTGTGTGTGTGTGTGTGTGTGTGTGTGTGTGTGTGTGTGTGTGTGTGTGTGTGTGTGTGTGTGTGTGTGTGTGTGTGTGTGTGTGTGTGTGTGTGTGTGTGTGTGTGTGTGTGTGTGTGTGTGTGTGTGTGTGTGTGTGTGTGTGTGTGTGTGTGTGTGTGTGTGTGTGTGTGTGTGTGTGTGTGTGTGTGTGTGTGTGTGTGTGTGTGTGTGTGTGTGTGTGTGTGTGTGTGTGTGTGTGTGTGTGTGTGTGTGTGTGTGTGTGTGTGTGTGTGTGTGTGTGTGTGTGTGTGTGTGTGTGTGTGTGTGTGTGTGTGTGTGTGTGTGTGTGTGTGTGTGTGTGTGTGTGTGTGTGTGTGTGTGTGTGTGTGTGTGTGTGTGTGTGTGTGTGTGTGTGTGTGTGTGTGTGTGTGTGTGTGTGTGTGTGTGTGTGTGTGTGTGTGTGTGTGTGTGTGTGTGTGTGTGTGTGTGTGTGTGTGTGTGTGTGTGTGTGTGTGTGTGTGTGTGTGTGTGTGTGTGTGTGTGTGTGTGTGTGTGTGTGTGTGTGTGTGTGTGTGTGTGTGTGTGTGTGTGTGTGTGTGTGTGTGTGTGTGTGTGTGTGTGTGTGTGTGTGTGTGTGTGTGTGTGTGTGTGTGTGTGTGTGTGTGTGTGTGTGTGTGTGTGTGTGTGTGTGTGTGTGTGTGTGTGTGTGTGTGTGTGTGTGTGTGTGTGTGTGTGTGTGTGTGTGTGTGTGTGTGTGTGTGTGTGTGTGTGTGTGTGTGTGTGTGTGTGTGTGTGTGTGTGTGTGTGTGTGTGTGTGTGTGTGTGTGTGTGTGTGTGTGTGTGTGTGTGTGTGTGTGTGTGTGTGTGTGTGTGTGTGTGTGTGTGTGTGTGTGTGTGTGTGTGTGTGTGTGTGTGTGTGTGTGTGTGTGTGTGTGTGTGTGTGTGTGTGTGTGTGTGTGTGTGTGTGTGTGTGTGTGTGTGTGTGTGTGTGTGTGTGTGTGTGTGTGTGTGTGTGTGTGTGTGTGTGTGTGTGTGTGTGTGTGTGTGTGTGTGTGTGTGTGTGTGTGTGTGTGTGTGTGTGTGTGTGTGTGTGTGTGTGTGTGTGTGTGTGTGTGTGTGTGTGTGTGTGTGTGTGTGTGTGTGTGTGTGTGTGTGTGTGTGTGTGTGTGTGTGTGTGTGTGTGTGTGTGTGTGTGTGTGTGTGTGTGTGTGTGTGTGTGTGTGTGTGTGTGTGTGTGTGTGTGTGTGTGTGTGTGTGTGTGTGTGTGTGTGTGTGTGTGTGTGTGTGTGTGTGTGTGTGTGTGTGTGTGTGTGTGTGTGTGTGTGTGTGTGTGTGTGTGTGTGTGTGTGTGTGTGTGTGTGTGTGTGTGTGTGTGTGTGTGTGTGTGTGTGTGTGTGTGTGTGTGTGTGTGTGTGTGTGTGTGTGTGTGTGTGTGTGTGTGTGTGTGTGTGTGTGTGTGTGTGTGTGTGTGTGTGTGTGTGTGTGTGTGTGTGTGTGTGTGTGTGTGTGTGTGTGTGTGTGTGTGTGTGTGTGTGTGTGTGTGTGTGTGTGTGTGTGTGTGTGTGTGTGTGTGTGTGTGTGTGTGTGTGTGTGTGTGTGTGTGTGTGTGTGTGTGTGTGTGTGTGTGTGTGTGTGTGTGTGTGTGTGTGTGTGTGTGTGTGTGTGTGTGTGTGTGTGTGTGTGTGTGTGTGTGTGTGGATGAGTGTGAGACGTCTGTAATTTATAAGGCACTGTTTTCTAGAAGGGATTCAGTTTCTTCATAGGTAAGTTTTCTTAACCATTCTGCTACGGTATTTTTACAGTCATGGTAATTCATAGGGTAAATATTAGTGATGCAACGAATACTACTTTTACGAATACGAATATCAAACCTACTATTCGGCGAATACGAATACGAATATCTCGCCATGGTAATAAAAAACTGTTGTTCCATATCGTCAATATCCATAGATTATAAGATTTTAAACTAGTACGAGTAGCGCCCTCTACCCTAAAGCATGTACTACTATGTTTTGAATAAAGAGTTTAGTTCTTGTCTGTGCCTCAAGCGTTTCAATTATTATAGGTTATTGGCCCAGAGTATTAAGTTTTCTCGCAAGTTTTTCGGACATTAATAGTGGAAATAGACCTTGCAGATTGAGATAAACTGTGATTAACGCTGTGACTGTGAAAATGACGACGAACTATATAATCAGTGTGCCTAAACTAAAAGGGCGTGAAAACTACACCGAGTGGGCTTTCGCGGCTGAGAATTTCCTTGTGCTAGAGGGAATGTCTGATTGCATCAAATCGGAGACTGTACCAGCAGAAATAGGAGCAGCAGGAGACGCGAAAACTCGAGCGAAGCTGATTTTGACAATAGACTCGTCGCTGTATGTGCACATCAAAAGTGTAAAAACGACCCACGAGCTGTGGAAAAAATTAAAAAATCTATTTGATGACTCAGGATTCACGAGGAGAATCAGTTTGCTGAGGAGTTTGATATCCATCAGACTTGAAAATAGTGTTTCAATGACTTCGTACGTGACTCAAATCATCGAAACGAGCCAAAAATTGAGTGGTACGGGTTTCAACATCAATGATGAGTGGGTCGCGTCGCTTTTGTTAGCGGGATTAACCGAAAAATATTCTCCAATGATAATGGCGATCGAGCATTGCGGCATACCATAGACAGCGGACGCCATTAAAACAAAGTTGTTAGACATGGAAGAAAGCGGAAACAGCGATAGTAGCGCTCCCAGCTCAAGTGGCGCGTTTGCAAGTATTAAGAAGAACCGGAATGTTGGTAACAGTGCTACCAAAGACAACGCCCAAACGTCAAAGTCAAAACCAAAAACCATAACCTGTTACAAATGTAAACAAACAGGACATTACCGTAACCAGTGTACATTTTCGAACAAAAATACATCGTATACAAATAAAAATGAAAGTACAAAGAGTAATGCGTTCAGTGCTGTGTTCCTGAATGGTGAATTTTGTAAAAATGACTGGTATATTGACTCCGGGGCGAGTGTTCATCTTACTGCAAATAAAGAATGGTTGTCAAATGTGTCGAGTGATCATAAGATCAAGGAAATTGTCGTGGCAAACAAAGATAAAGTACCTGTATTATGTACTGGAGATGTGCAGATTACGACAAAGACGCGCACCTGTCAATATGATATTACGGTAGAAGGTATATTATGCGTGCCGAAGTTGACTACAAATCTACTGTCTGTTAGTCAACTCATATCAAAAGGAAATAGAATTTCATTTAACAACGATGGTTGTGAGATTTTCAACAAAGCAGGAGTTCTGGTGGCAACAGCAAGTCTGTTGAACGGGGTGTATAAACTAAACATGCCTGAGAATCGTTCATCAGCTGCAGTGATGGTGTCCAGCGAAGTTTGGCATAGACGGCTTGGTCATGTCAACAGCCAATATTTAAATAAAATGCAAGATGCTGTACAGGGATTGACAATGGATGGTAAGACTGATATATCCAAGTCATCATGTGTTGCATGCTGTGAGGGCAAACAGAGCCGCTTACCTTTTCCCAAAGAAGGTAGCAGAAGTACAGAGTTACTACACATTGTGCATACTGATCTCTGCGGTCCGATGGAAAACCGGACAATAGGTGGTTCCAGATACTTTATGCTCTTCATAGACGATTTTAGCCGTATGATATATATTTATTTTTTAAAAACAAAAGATGAGGCACTAAAATGTTTTCAGCAATATAAAGCTGAGGTTGAGAATCAACTTAATCGCAGCATAAAAATCTTGAGGAGTGACAATGGGACAGAGTTCTGCAACAGTAAGTTTGATGATTTTTTGTTGAAACATGGGATAGTACATCAGAAAACAAATGCATACACACCTGAACAGAATGGTCTTTCAGAGAGATTTAACCGGACTGTGGTGGAGAAAGCGAAGTGTCTTTTGTTCGATGCAGGACTCGAGAAAAGATTTTGGGCAGAGGCAGCACATACTGCAGTGTACTTACAGAACAGGACTGTGACCCGATCTTTAAATTATAAAACTCCTTTTGAGATATGGACAGGCAGAAAGCCTGATGTAAGTCATTTACGTGTATTCGGTAGTACAGTCATGGTACATGTACCGAAACCAAAGCGACTAAAGTGGGACAGAAAGTCCGAAAAGTGTATTCTTGTTGGCTATTCCAATGAAGTCAAAGGATACAGGATATACAACCCGAAGACTAATGTCATCACCACTAGTCGAGATGTTACTGTATTGGAAGATATAGAGACAGAAAATGTTGTGGAGGTACAAGAAAGTAGTTCCAATGAGGTAACTATGGTTCCAGTGGAGGACAATGAGGTGGATACGGTTCCAATGGGGGATGAAGATGTGACTCTTCAGGAAGATTCACTTGAACAATCAGATAACTTGAACCCAGATGACAGCGGTGAACTGTACGTACCTTGTGAAAGTGATGCATTAGATACCTCCGAGTCTGGTACAACTGATAGTGATGACTCTACATTAAGAAACAATGTCAACATGACAAGTGGTCCTCGGCGCAGGCACCCACCAGATAGATATGGTTTTGCAAGTGCTTGTGCAGAAGATGACAACATCAACATGGGTGAGATTTCCTTGCAAGAAGCCTTGGAAGGTCCAGAGAAAGCACAGTGGTTGGAAGCAGTGCGGGATGAATTACAGTCGTTTGAAAAGAATAGTGCGTGGGAACTCGTTGATGTTCCAAAAGATGGTACTATTGTGCAGTGCAAGTGGGTTTTGCGAAAAAAATATGACTGTGAAAACAATGTGTGTTACCGTGCTCGTTTAGTAGCAAAGGGTTTTACCCAAAAACATGGTATAGACTATACAGAAACATTTTCGCCTGTAGTGAGACACACAACCCTTAGATTATTATTTGCATTATCTGTTAAGTTAGGTTTAGATATTAACCATTTAGATGTTAAGACTGCGTTCTTAAATGGTGATTTAGAGGAGACTATTTATATGAAAATACCTGATTGTTATTATACTAGTAGTTCAAATTATAAAGTATTGAAACTTAAGAAAGCTATTTATGGACTTAAGCAGGCCTCTAGAGCCTGGAACAAAAAGGTTGATAATTTATTAGTCAGTAATGGTTATAAAAGATCAAAAATAGAGCCATGTATGTATATAAAGAATGTCAATAAATGTAAGACCATTGTTACAGTCTATGTCGACGATTTCTTTATATTTTCCAATGATAACATTGAGACTGAGAACTTGAAACAGCTTTTATCTAATAAGTTTAGCATTAAGGACTTAGGGGAAGTTAGACAATGTCTTGGAATGAATGTAACTTTAAATAAAGAAAAAGGATATGTAACTTTAAGTCAGGAAACATATATTGATAAACTTTTGAGCAAATTTAAATTAAGTGATTGCAAACCAGTTGATACTCCTATGGAGGTCAGGTTAGATGTAAACAAAGGTCAAGTCAGTGTAAATAGTCATGTGCCCTACCAACAATTGATTGGAAGTTTAATGTACCTGTCAGTGTTAACTAGGCCAGATATTAGTTACTCTATAAGTTATTTAAGTCAATTTAATAATTGTCACACAAAAGAGCATTGGGAGTATGCAAAGAGAGTACTAAAATATCTAAAACGAACTAAAAGTTATGGAATTAAATATTGTAAAGAAGGTAATTCAGAATTAACAGGTTATGTAGATGCTGATTGGGCTTCTAACACTGTGGATAGGAAATCATATACTGGTTTGTGTTTTTTACTATCTGATGGTGTTATTTCATGGGAGTGTAGGAAACAGAAATGTGTAGCTCTCTCAAGCACAGAGTCAGAGTATATGGGTCTATCTGAAGCATGTAGGGAAGCATTATACCTGAGAAACCTGCAATATGAAATAACCAGTGAAATGTACACATTAAGGCTGTTCAATGATAACCAAGGTGCACAGAAACTGGTTGTAAACCCAGTCTTTCACAAACGCACAAAGCACATTGATGTTAAATATCATTTTTGTCGGGATCTAGTAAAGGACAAAATTGTTGAAGTTCTGTATTTACCAACAGCTGATATGCCAGCTGATATTTTAACTAAAAGTTTATGTTCAGTGAAACATTACAAATTTATGTGTCGCCTTGGTATAGTATGTATTGAATGATTTTATTTACTTATAGTAGTTAATGCATATTGCGATAAGTGGGGGTGTTGTTCCATATCGTCAATATCCATAGATTATAAGATTTTAAACTAGTACGAGTAGCGCCCTCTACCCTAAAGCATGTACTACTATGTTTTGAATAAAGAGTTTAGTTCTTGTCTGTGCCTCAAGCGTTTCAATTATTATAAAAACTAATTTATTTGATGATTTTCTATTGTTCTAATAATTAAAATTTACAATAGGCAAATTTTTATTTATAAAACATAAAATTTGTAGATTTTCTGGTTTTAGATGATTTCTTTTTTCAGTTTGGATGTTCCCAGCCGTTGAAAAAAGTCTTTCCGAGTCTTCCAACTGTACATAGTTTCAGTGAAAAATATTTTTGGGAGTCCCCCATCGTTGAGGCTAAGGGCCAAAACACGTAGTTTTTACGCGCCGACGACGCGCGTTATTAAGTCCGCCAGTAATTAGAGTTGCGTACAAAATTATTAGATTTTAAATATTCGTGATCAGTATTCGCCGAATACGAATATTCGGTAAATGTCTACTATTCGGCGAATACGAATATTCGTGTTCGTATTCGTTGCATCACTAGTAAATATTGATTTTTTGGTTTATTTTATTATATAAGTAAATTGAAAGTCTTGTATACTGCCTTGATGCAAACTTAGTCTTAAATGAATCTTCGTAGAGAACTGTATATTTTCTACGTCTAGTCATTGATGACGGTTGGTATTTTAGGGAACTATGAAGTTTTAAAACAGTTGCTAAAATGTAAAGTTTTCTTACCGAAAGTAAATTACTTAATTCATAGAGTTCAGTTGTAGAGAATCTATAGGGCTTTAAGAACATAACTTGCGAGCTTGTTGCTTGTTGAGCTCTTTCAAGCTCAAGGAACTTGGTTTTTGCTGCACCATCCCATATAGGAATACAGTAGTCTACCGTTGACTGAACCAGAGCTATGTATATTTTATTATGTAAGGACTTCGTGGACTTCGTCGACAGAATAGAATAGAATACTTTTTATTCAATAGAGATTTCAGATTTCAATCAGAGTTTTACGTGGACCGAATTTCGGCCACGGCGGCCAGTCTCAACGGAGACTAGCAATCGGCGCAGGACAGGATTATAGTGCCCAAGTATATGTGCAAGCACAGGTGCACTTTCTATTCCCTCACTCTCATAGCCCGATGGGACGGTAAACCGACACGACCGGAGAGAGATCAGGCGCAGGACCAACGGCTTTACGTGCTTTCCGAGGCACGGGGGTGAAATACCGCCAACTTTCTGACTCCGGGCAGCTACTGAGAATTTCTTTATGGAAAAACTCAACAACTGTTTTTTTGGCCCGACTCGGGATTCGAACCCGGGTCCTCACAATCAGCAGTCGCACTACTACAACCACTAGACCAACGAGGCAGTCAAATTAATAGTATAGTTGTAGCACGAATGGGTCGGCTCGACCGGGGAAGGACCACGCTCTCATAGAATACCAGCGTAAAATAGCAGCTTAATGCTGGTGTGTTTCGTATGGTGAGTGTAGAGAACCGGAGACCCTTTTTACTGGAAAAGAGACATTCTATCTTAGTCCTCACGGCTGACAACACGTCTGCATTTTGATTCGCAAACGAACGTAACACACACAGCAACCACAGCAACCACTTACCATCGGGTGAACCGTGTGCTCGTTTGTCACCCTAATTCTATAAAAAAAGAGATTATTAAATAATACTTATTGAAAGTATTTTTTTTATTTACCACTTAATCCCTGTTATCAAATAGATTATCTCGTTGAATTTTAGATCTTTGTCTACCCTTCACAATATCGATATGCTTATTAGGTGGTGGAACTTCTTCTCTGCCCAGGAGTCCTAGTTGATGCCATCCTCTTACCTAGTTCTGCCTTCCAGCAGCTGTACATGCTCTGCTGTGTTTCGATCTTAAAGATAAAGAGAACCAGTGTAATTCAGGATATGAGGTATTCCATCTTAGTCCTCAGTGGTGACATCTGCAGCTGCTTTTTTATTTGAAGTTGGTTGCAGGTGTCCATGGGTTGCACTTCAATTTTATAAAAAAATTGCTCCTTAAGTACGGTCAATATGACATTTAATACCTTTCTAAGCCAAAGCAATAAGAATCCCTCTCACATTTTATGAGTTAAGGTGGTAATATACTGAAGTGATTTTAATTTACAGTAATTTTAAGTAATATTTATTTTATTTTTAAGATTACATAAATCTAAGGCTAGGATATCATACTACGTAAGTATATACTCGTGCAAGAGAAATTCATCACTGTTTATAATTAAGAAAAAACGGCGACTAATAAGGATACAGAGGTGTTAAGTGGAAGCTATGGCCTTTTTTGTTTTACATGGGGAAATGCCTACGCGTACCCGGCTCGCGGGGGCAAACAAGAGTTACATCAGACCTACATAGTGTTCCACAATCGTTGGATATTGGCAGGGCTACGGGAACGCTGTCGCACACATCCGCGGCCCCACCAGCGTCGATCGCCCCATGGCGGCCCCTCCTCGGGAGAAGACTACTCTTCCTACATCGCCTTCTCAGGTAAGGCGCACCAAAATACATGGCGCGCCCTCTTCCGCAGCTACTAACTTCACCTGCGCAATTGACGCTTCCTTGTCTGATGTACGAAGGCCATAGGACCAGGAAAAAGAGCACTCTAAAGCACTAGTCTTCCTGACACCAGAGGTGGATCTGTTCTATGGCTTCGCCGCCAACCAAGATTCGGCTGCAGAGAGTCGCCGAGGATAGAGCAAGTGACACATCGCCATACCAACACTCCTCTTCCTCTGCGTCTTCGCCTTGGCTGCAGCGGTAGAAGAGGAGAGGGCACCCACTCGGAATGGCCACTTCGGGCCGGCACTACACCTTATGCTCTTAGTTTACCGCGGGTGACCAAGCCACGGTCCTCCGCCATGACAAGGCTGAAATCTATTCAGGGGTGGGGGGTGGGGGAGGCAGTGGAAGTTATGGCCTAGTGGAACATCTTTAATTAGCTTTAAGCAATGAAACACATAGATTTGTCGTCAACCCTTTTTTTTTTGCGGATGGAAAATCATCTAATGACGCCTTTCGCTGTGGGTGGAGCGGAAGGGAGTGTCAGACTTTTACTGACTAAAAACCATCCGTGTTCCTTCAGTGCCCTTACGTTCCGGAGCCGCGGTATCTCTTTCGAACAGCCCGCAGCCCCGGCAGGGTCGTCAACCCTGAGGACAAAGATTTGACGGCTCCGTGGCGCAGTGACTTAACAATGAGTGCAGCGCTAAGGGACGCGGGACCGAATCCCGCACGAAACAAGTATTTTTATGGCCTACAAATAATTGCTCCGGGTCTGGATGTTTGTCTTTTGTAAGTTTATCACAAAACAGGCAAAAATCCTAGTGTGGAGGTAACGTTTATGAGATAAAAAACATAAAAGAAGGAATACCCCATACCCTGCAAAAAGGTCTCCGGTTAACATCACTACAATACAAAATACTATTATACACTGGTATTCTGTGTACTGTAAAAATGTCTTCCGACGCTTTGCAAGTTTTTGACGTGACAACGTCTTATAAATCGATGAAGCTCGCTGCACGCACGAAAAAACATGACTCATGCGGCGTTACCTAGGCGTTTCATTTAAAGTGCAAGCGAGAGCGCGGAACGAGCGACTGTGCGAGCGAATGTGGTGTCAATTGTTTATAGCAACGATAATTGCGGCGATAAAGGTAATGATTATTTCGATATTAAATATTTCTTATGAAGTTGTCACGTTATACATCGTTAGTAAACCGACTTTACAGACAACCGATTTTTTTATAGGATAAGGGTGACAAACGAGCACACAGTCCACCTGATGGTTAGTGGTTGCTGCGGCCCATAGACATCTACATCTATCCTCTATTACAAATCAAAATTTAGATGCGTCGTCACCCATGAGGACTAAGATGGAATGCCTCATTTCAAGTAAAAAGGGTCTCCGGCCACCTGCACTCACCAAGCGAAACGCAGAGGTAAACCTCTACTTCACGCTGATTTTCTGTGAGGTCGTGGTACCACCCCGGTTCGAGCTGGCCCATCCGTGCGACAGCAAAAGCTGCCGCATGGCTCTACCACTGTTGTCATCTCGTTCATCATTATTCAAAGAAAAAACCTTATGTCGTCCGTTTGATGATTATATCGCTGCAGTCTGTGCCAGTCCTTATTTCAAAGAGCACTTAACATGTTTAACTTTGGTATTTTAAAACACTCATCGACCTTCGGCTGATTTTCTAAGTAAATATTAGCTTTATGCTTTAGACTGTTTGACTTCTTGTCTATAACATAGACTTCGTTATTACAGTATTTCTTATAACATGACAAACGAAGTTTCAATACACCTGATGGTATGTGGCTACTGAAGTCCGTGGTCCATGGATTTTTTACAGTACTTCGTATGGTGAGTGTAGAGAACTGGAGACATATTTTAGTGGAAAAGAGGCATTCTATCTTAGTCCTCACGGCTGACAACGCATCTGCATTTTAATTCGCAAACGAAGATAGATGTAGATGTCTATGGGCCACAGCAAACACTTACCATCGGGTGGTCTGTGTGCTCGTTTGTCACCCTAATTCTATTAATAAAATGGACACCTTCTGCCAACTTCAAACTAAGAAGGCGAGAGATGCGCTATCATCTCTGAGGAGAAAGATGCAATGCCTCACATTCTATTAATAAACTGGCATTTTCTTTTCCTTTCTTTTTCGTCTCTTTGGCTTTTTGTATGGCAGTAAATTTTCTTTGTGATTCATTTAATTATATTCAAGATGTTAAAAAACAAAACGCAATCAATCTCATCACCACTACACTATAGTCTTTGCGTTATAGCATGGTGCAGTTGACAGCTTACAGTTTAGCGTGTCTAGAGATGGGACAATGTTAAATCCATGTAAAAAAGGCGATTAACGATACACAAAGTAAAGCAAATATTATCGATTACCAATCGATAAAAAGTTAAAACCGAAATATATATTTTTTTGTAAATAAATTACAATGCATATAAATTTTTGTTACAGTTTAATACAAATTATGATATTATAGTTATATATCATACTATGTATTGATTTTAAAATTAAATTATCTTTTATTTTTAGTTAATTGCAACATTTTTCTTAACATTAAAATAAATAAAATGACTGCCAGGAACTGTGATTTTTTAGTAAGGCCTTAACTACACCTGCAGCTTTTCAAGGTACGAGTGCTGGCGGCTTTCGCTATAAATGTGTATAAGTGTTGCCAGGTTGCAGTCCAGTAGGTCAAATATTGGGTTGAAAGGTAAAAATAATCGAGAATTTGATTTACAAATCTAAAAAAACCGGTTTTTTTTTAGCCATTTTAGACACCATGAGTTATACTAGTCTTTTTTGATACCATGCGCAATGTGATGTTTTCTTATACTTATTTAAAAATGCGCACTTTCGTTTGTAACTATTTTTGGGACGGAGCTAAAGAAGGAATAATTTATCGTCAAAACATCGTGAAAACTGCATAGTCGTATATGTTCGTTTTTCTTTTTCGGCAAATCAGAGCTTGTTGAACGATTAGTTATCGTCGTCGACGTAGAAACTTTCTGAAAACCTCATTTTAATGTTATTCAGAAAAAAGTAATAAATCATTTGAACTTAGAACGCATGCATCTCAAAAAACCCTCAAAAACGACATCATACAGTAAAAAAACACATTCATTCATTATAAGATTATAACTTCAAACATCCAGATAAAATCCTTGTATCGCAAGCATAATGTTACTATATTGATTAAAAACAACAATACCTACAACTGCTTGAAGAAATTCACTAGTGGAAGATCTAACCCACAAGACATTTGCATTTTACTAAACGTACTTATCTAAACCGCAGCATGTAAGTTAGGTACTAATTACTAATTACTACAAGGACTAGGTACTGCCAAACAATACGCTTAAAATTTAAAACTGATGTTAACTATTTAGTCCGAGTTTGGTGAGAAAAAAATGAAATATCAAATCTAAAATATTTAAATTGTAGTAATAGCCACAGCCGAGGCATTTGTTTTGCTGTCATAATTATCGATGAAAATACAAATGAATAAGGAGGTCGATTATTGAGTTTATTGTTGTGTTTTGTTAAGTTTTGCTATTATATGCAAAGACGTATTAAAAAGATAGACAGGTTACATAATAACATTATTGTATTTTAAAGTGGCGCAGGTAGTACTATAACTCTGTACAGTTATTTATTATGCCACGTTGCGCTAACAAAAAGAGACAAATGATATGGCATACCTATCGTTAGAAAAAGATGAATATACATCATTAGTTGCGTATCGATTGCTGCCGAGCGCTCATTGGCGCGAGCGCGTGACATTTTGATATGGAAAATGAACACACTATAGTTCGGCCGTTCAGAGAATGCGTTCCTGACACGTCGCGACTGAACTGACGACGTAACTTTATAATGGCGTTGCAGTTACGATAAAAATATTTTTGCTGGTTGTTTACCGTTTTAACAATTGATGAGCATTGAAACAACATTATTATATCAATAATCAATGAATGTTACAATTTTGTGCCAAACTGAGTGTCAAATAACTTGGTAAACAATATTTTTCTCAATCTATACTGCGCTATTACAAGATTATGTCAGCGCTTTATATTTGTAGAGCTGTGCTAACAATAACAGGCAATAACAGTATCGTAATCTGTTCTTAAACAGTTATACTTTATAAAATAATACGTTTTGTTTTTCTTTTCAAGAATTTGAAAATAATGGACTATAAGATAACTTTTATTAAATATAAAAATAAAACTACGACCAAACCGAACGAGCGAAAGAAAGTAGCATTTTTATATTTAGCTTGAAAATGGTAACCCCAAATGGCGTTATGGGCTACCATTTTGTGACGCTAAAACAGTCGTCTGTTGTCGTTTCGTGCGCATAGACCACGTTCTTGAAGTGTTTTCGATCTGTTTTTATTTGATTACCCGGCTTTCGTTTAATGGACTGTTTCTGCTTTTTAAACTGACATCGGCGCTAAATCGGACTTCGATTGTGTTTTGTATTGCGTTATTTTTACTTTTGGTGCATAATAATGCCTAAACGTGGACAAACATTGAAAAGTGGAGCCCGTGAGTTAATCATCAAGCTGCAAGATCACTTTGAGCGGGAGCGGCAAAATGGCGGACCCCTGTTACCTGTCGAACAAGTACAAGAACGCGTCTCTCAGGCGCTTGGAGTTAGCAAACGAACGATAACAAATATTAATAAAGAAAAGTTCGCTCTACTGGCACCGAAGATAATATTTTACGTACTCCGAAGAAGAAACGTAGAACTAAACCCGTGACAGATATTGACATCTTTGACGCCGATGCAATCAGAAATCATATATATGGTCACTATTCCAGAAATGAGTATCTCAACAGGAAGAAGCTTTTGGCATCGTTAAGAGAAGCTGGACTGTTTAACGGGGGTAAAACTGCTTTAACCAAAATCTTAAAATATATTGATTTTTCGTATAAAAAAACAGACAAAAGAAAAATTTTATTAGAACGATACGACATAATTTTAAAACGGATAAGTTTTTTGAGAGAAGCAAAAAATATTGATAACTGGGATAATGTCGTGTTCATTGACGAGACATGGCTAAACGCCAATCACACGGTTTCCCGTTCTTGGACGGATGATACACAAGCGTCGACGTCGAAAGTACCAATGGGTAAGGGGGCCCGTCTGATAATATGCCACGCAGGTTCTGCAAAATACGGCTTTGTGGAGAACGCGTTACTGGCATTTCAATCAAAAACCACAAATGATTACCACGAGGCAATGAATGCCACTACATTTAAAGAGTGGTTCCAGAACGTGCTTTTGCCCAGCCTACCAGAGCCTTCTGTAATATTCATGGATAATGCCTCCTGTCAGTCGGTTCAAATACAGAAACCACCTACCCAAGCTAATAAGAAAGAAGAAATGGTGGCTTGGTTACAAGCGAAAGGTATTGACGCAAATATGCAGATGCCAAAATCAGAGCTAAATAAATTAGTTAAAGAAAATAAAGCGGCAAATGTACGATACGAAATCGATGAACTGGCTCTGGGGTACGGTCATCGCGTTCTAAGAATTCCACCGTATCATTGCCAATATAACGCGATTGAGCTAATCTGGGCTCAAATAAAAGGTTACGCCGCCCGCTACAATACTTACCCGCCATTCAGTACGAAAAAGATGATGACCATATTAAAAGAAGCCTGCGGGGAAGTCACAAGAGATGACTGGGCAAAGGTTGTTGAAAAGACTAAAAACCTGATTGTGGAACATTTTGACCGAGATATCAAGATTGATTCTGTTATTGATAATAATATAATTATACATGTAGGCGAAAATGATGATGAAGACACCACCTCCTCAAGCGAATCGGAGTCTGATTAATATTCTGTAGGCACATTCAATTCAATGTACTTTATTGCATAGAAATACAGATTGTAACTTTGTCACAAAGAATAAATAAAACAATTTTATTATATTAATATTACCTTTTTTTGGTTTCCACTTAAATTACTAAAATATAAATTTTAAATGATTCCACCAATTTAAAACGAAAATAATCTTAAAAATAACGCGGCGGTTCATTTTGGAGGAACGATAACGAACTCAGTGTTATGTTGTGTCCATCACTAGTCGTGACTAACTGATAGGTGTCAGGAACGCATTCTCTGAACGGCCGAACTATAGCTAGCGTCAAAGTTTACACCAGCGGTTAGTGTTGAAATAATAAAACCAATTATGAACAAAACATCTATATTCAAAATATTAGTGAGACGGTTTTCTTGTCTCTAACAGTTGCCGTATAATTTGTGCACCACTTAAAAACACAGAAAGGCATTTTTGCCACAAATAACTAGAAGATTCACGCGCTGTAGCGAAGATATAGCTGCGACGCGAGTGCGTGCCCGACTGAATGCGAGTCGGGCAATTACCTTACTTTCGTATTGCCATTTTAGAGCGAGTATAACGTATCTATACCTTTAAAAACATCTTAGATTATATGCATGATATTTGTTGAGTTTGTTTATATAAAATACCGCTAGTATGCATTGTACATGTAAGCGCACACAAATGAAATAAATTAAACTTTTATAATTTTATATAAAAAAAACAAATTGACTGTTATTTTCTCATACTTAAAAATGTTGTCGTAATCTTGCAAATGCACGCATGTTACGTTCTAGTGGCCTTTTTTTATGGGAGAGTGGGCAAACGAGCATGCGGCTCACCTGATGGTAAGTGACTACCGCCAGCCATGAACAAATGCAACACCAGGGAGGGAATTGCAGATGCGTTGCCGGCCTTTTATAAAGGAGTACGCTCTTTTCTTGAAGGTCTCTAAGTCGTATCGGTCCGGAAAAATCGCTGATGGTAATCGATTCCACATGGAAGTCGTGCGAGGAAGAAAAAATCTTCTAAATCGCACAGTGGTGGACCGCCAATCATCCAGATGGTGTGGATGGTATCGGGAGTTCTGCCGCAATGTGCGTTCGTGAAATTTGGCGGCTGGGATTAATCCGAACAATTCCTCAGAGCACTCCCCATGGTAGATGTGAAAGAAAATGCAAAGGGATGCAACATCTCTTCGCAGATACGAAAAGGGGTTCTTTTTAGCGGTAAACGCGCAAACTTGTGTCTTCTGAGGATTAAACTGGGCTAGATTTAGTCACCCCCAGTCCGAGACTTTGTCCAGCAAAGACTCGACTTCAGACGCAAGTTTGTTCCGGTACTCGGAGACGTTTTCCCGAGAAAAATTAGCACGGCCGGTGTATAGAGCATCACCAGTGCTGTCATCCGCATAGCAATGAATGTTACCAGTTAGCAACATATCATTGATATGCAGAAGAAACCGCGTTGTTGATAGCATACAGCCTTGTGGAACACCAGCTTTAATAAGCTTGTAGTCAGAACATGCACCGTCTACAACGACCTTGATGCTCCGATCTGCAAGGAAGCTGGTGATCCAATTGCAAAATTATTCGGCAAGCCCATAGGAAGGGAGCTTCGAATGAAGCGCTTTGTGCCAAGCCCGATTGAAGGCCTTCGCAATGTCCAGACTAACGGCCAACGCCCCCCCCCCCTTGGACTCCCTCCTGCCTTCGTCCATCTATGGGTCAGGTAGACCAGCTGATCGACCCCGACGAAAACCGTATTGGCGGTTACTAATCAGCTGGTGATCCTCAAGGTACCGGATGAGCTGGCAGTTTATAATGGATTCCATTATTTTGGAGAACAAGGAGGTGATCGCGATAGGCCTATAGTTGGACGGGTCTGAGCGGTCGCCTTTTTTAGGGATCGGGTGGACAAAAGCTGTCTTCCATGAATTCGGGACTACGCCTTGGGAGTAGGAGTACCGGAAAAGACGCGTTAGGACCGGTGCCAACTCCGGAGCACACGTCCTCAGCACAATTGGGGGGATTCCGTCAGGCCCACTCGACTTCTGGATGTCCAAGGAGAGAAGTGCTTTGCAAACCGAGCGCTGTAAGAACAGCACATCCGGCATGGAGCACTCACACCGCGGGATGGTCGGTGGTGTTTTCCCCCCGTCATCAAGAGTCGAGTTGGACGCAAAAAGGGAGCCTAAAAGGTCGGCTTTGTCTTTTGCATCATGGGCCAGTGAGTTGTCCTCCCTGTGCAGAGATGGTAATGATGGTTTACAGAAATTCCCTTGGACATCCTTGGCGAGAGACCAGAATGCACGGGTTCCCGAAGGAAGGCGAACTAGTTTCTCGCCAATTCTGCCTATGTGCTCTGACTTTGCCTTGGCAATAACTCTTTTGAAGGACCTGGAGGCGAAGTTGTACTTCTTTTTAAGTATGCTGGTGTTTACATCCCGAGTCGCCGAAGCCGCAGCCCAGGCTTGATAACATTCCTGCTTACTGCGTAATGCAGTTTTACAGGAGCAACCAAACCAAGGCTGAGATCTGCCTCCGATGGATACCACAGATGATGGAATAAATAGTTCCATTCCCTGTAGCACCACATCAGTGACAGAGTCAGCAACAGCGCTGGGATCATCCGGCGAGAAGCAAACCCGCCCCCATGTGTAGGATGCAAAGAAAGACCGCATTCCGTCCCAATCCGCTGACCTCTAATGCCAAACACGGCGGCAACCTGCAGAATGCAACCGCGAAGGGAGCGTGAGTAGCACCATACTCCGGATCAGATAGTGGTCCGAAAAGCCGAGAGGGGCATCGACGGATCCTGATATCCGTCCGGATGAGAGGTCAGCAGAAGGTCCAACAGGGAAGGTGTATGATCCTCCACATCTGGAATCCGCGTAAGCGAAGCAACCAGTTGTGTCAGACCATATGCCAAGGCAAAGTCATAAACAGATCTCCCCGCATGATTGGTTAAACGTGAACCGAGCCATTCGGCATGGTGGGCGTTAAAATCGCCAAGGATCACGATCTCTGCGGATGGGACCTGTTGTAGCAAGAAATCTGTAGCCATTTGGACGTGGTCAATGAGTCGGTTTGTTTCGGCATTACCGCTATGGGACCTATAGAGGCACCCGTAGACGCGCGGATGGTCGTCGATGTCTACGCGTAGCCAAAGGATGGACAGGTCCGAACCTTCAAGACTGCCGAGTTGTCGAGAACAGATGTCCTCTCTGACATACACGCAAACTCCAGTCCGAGGCACAAAGGAGTGCTCCAATTTGTACCCCGGGTAGGAGAGATACGAAATATCAGCCGGAGAGGAAACCTGCGTCTTGGTCAGGAAGAGCAAGGCCGGCATCGCCGTCTCGAGATGGTAGTGGACGGCGTTTAGGTTAGAGTGAAGTCCCCTGATGTTGCAGAAATTCACGGATAGCGTGGCAGGGGTCGCCTTGGTATTGTTGCTCAGTTTGCCCCGAGCAGTTATGTTTTTGAGCGGAATTTTGCCCCCCCCCCCCCCCCCCCGCCAGAATACGCGGGGCAGCCTGAGCACCCACGCTCAGGATTGGAATAACATGGTCGTGGATGCTCAGCCAGGGATTCTCCAGGGGTACTGGTACCCTCCTGGGGTAGTCTATTGTGTAATTCCGCTACCATGTTGATGGGGGGGGGGGATTGGTCCTCCGGCCACCTGAACTCACCAGACGAAACGCAGAAGCAGAGCTTCTACTTCACGCCGTATTCTGTGAGGTCGTGGTACCAACCCGGCTCGAGCCGGTCCATACGTGCAACAGCAAAAACTGCTGCGTGGCTCTACCACCGTTGGAACAGTGGACAGTAAATTGGCCTGTCAATTTACTATCACCCGCACCATGCTATAAAGCCGGCGCCAGATATAGCAACAACATTTGAACACTTATTTGAAGAACTGCACACTTATTGGCGCAACCTGCCAGACATGCTTTGCAAACACATCTCCCCACAGTACGTTATAAGCGACAAACAAGATGGACGACGATTTTGTGTGTATGCAGTGTGCCCGTATTATTTAAGTGCATGTTATGCATTATTCATTACATGTGCAAAAATAATACAATAAAATACAAAACAATAAAAATCCCTCAAAAACATAAGTTGTAAAAAAGTCGCATGAAAACACAATGTATCTCACAAGTAATACTTACATATTATGTTAAATTAGATTGTTTAGTGCGATTGCCAAGTCAATTTATGCTAAATGCATAAATAAAAGCAAACATAAAAGATTTTTAATATTGATGTTGCCACTATAAGATGTTGTTAGGTTAGCTAATTACGTAATAACTTGAGACAGAAGGATCCTTAAGTAGGGAAAGAATAAATTAACCGACTCGGTATTACATGGATCTCACAACTTTTTACGGTAGAAGAACTGAGTTGCGAGACTTATTTTTTTTATAGGATCGAGTGACAAACGAGCACACAGTCCACCTGATGGTAAGTGGTTGCTGTGGCCCATAGACATCTATCCTCGTTTGCGAATCAAAATGCAGATGCGTTGTCACTCGTGAGGACTAAGATGGAATGCCTCTTCTTATCCAGTAAAAACGATCTCCGGTTTTCTACACTCACCATACGAAACACAGCAGTGTTAAGTTGCTATTTGCTGCTGCTTATCTTTCTTGCTTGCTAATTGTTGTGACTAATGTGAGTTGTCATCATTACAACCCTTCACAAGTCCACTGCTGAACATAGGCCTCCCCCAAAGAATGCCACAAAGCACGGTCCTGAGCCACCTGCATCCATCGAATTCCTGCATATCTTACCAGGTCGTCACTCCATCTAGTGGGGGGACGCCCTACACTTCGCCTGCCGGTACGAGGCTGCCACTCGAGAACCTTTCTTCACCATCGGTTGTCGGTTCTTCGAGCCGGCCCATTGCCACTTCAGCTTACTAATCCGTTGGGCTATGTCGGTCACTCTGGTTCTACTGTGGATTTCCTCATTTCTGAGTTTATCACGCAGAGAAACTCCGAGCACAGCCCTCTCCATAGCTCGCTGAGCGACCTTGAGCTTCCTCATCCGGCCAGCAGTGAAGGACCACGTCTCAGTTCCGTATGTCATCACTGGCAACACGCACTGGGTGTACAGTCTCGTTTTCAAGTTTGGAGGTATACCTGACGAGAAGGTGTGCCGTAATTTCCCGAACGCTGCCCAACCGAGTTGAATCCGTCGATTGACCTCTCGGTCGAAGTTGGACTTACCTAGTCGGACTATTTGTCCCAGGTAAACATACTATACATACATACTTAATTGAGGGAGGGCGGAGGTGCTCTTCAAATTAAGTAAGTCACATTTTTTTTATTTCGCCTGAATTGTTGTTTAGTGATCGTTTAAAGTTGAAAATCAGTTATTGGGTTTTTCTATTAAGAAAACTGTCAAAGCAGCCTGGTGTCAGAGTTGGCTCTCTCTCCGGTCGTGTCGGATTACTATCCTGTCGGAGAGTGAGGGAATAGAGAGTGCACCTTTGTGCAAGTGTTTGCACAAGCACAGGGCTTGTGCAAACACTTGCACAAAGGTAGGATTATATCCTGTCTTGCGCAGATGGTTATTTTCCGTTGAGACTGGCCGCCGTGACCGAAATTCGGTCTGGATGACAATATTATTATTATCATTATTATTTTATTTAACATTTTTAATTTTATTTATTTCTCCTTGATAAATGTAGTGTGCTCATAAAGTTGTCAACCCTAAAATAAATTGTTCCTCGACATTTAGCAGAAGGCCATGTTTGAATGTAACAGATGTGCAGTGTCGGCGCAAAATGGAAGCGGCCCTGATAGTAAAAGTGGGGCACAGACGGTCAGCAGGAAACCGAAGGCAATGAGACGGATTCGAACTGGCACAGGTTCAAAATTTGATACGTTCATTTTTATCTATTTAAAAGAATCCATCCATCTTACCGTGTACTGGCGGTATTACGTATATTATTGCCCCTTGCTATTGTATATTTTTTGAAATGTGAAATAAATAGTTCTTTCTTTTTTCTTTTTTTCTAATAACTTATAAAACTTTCTGACACGATACGGTGATATTAAAAACACGCGATTAGCGGTTATACTACTACTTTGGTGCTTCTGACGGCCAGCAGTACCACCGCGCTCGCACATTGGTCAAATCAAATTATTCGCGCTACCCTGGATTCCTGTTACGCATTTCCGTCACTTTTCACGATATCACTCCCACAGATTGGAAGAGGAAAGACGTTACTTATGTTTTATGTTAAGTTACAGCCTATATACGTCCCACTGCTGGGCACAGGCCTCCTCTCATTTTTGAGAGGCGTTTTAAGGCAAGGAAATCTCCGCCGCGCTGCCCCAATGCGTGTTGGCGAACTTCACATGTCTTTGAAATAGTATTTTTCAGACATGCAGGTTTCCTCACGATGTTTCCCTTCACCGCCGAGCATGTGCTAAATCAGCACTTAAAATTCCAATTAACAAATTCATTGGTGCCGGCGGGGATCGAACCCGGGTTGCTCGGGTACTGTAAAATTTACAGCGAGCGCTAACCATCTGAGCTACCACGGCTACCATGTTATGTTACGCCTGTCAAACTTAGCAATTATATTAGGCCGCTAAGTGAGCATACGACACGTGTTTCGCCTTAACACGAGGCATCCTCAGGTGAAGAAGGTGAGGCCAGCCTCCTGAGGATCTACCTGAGGATGCCTCGTGTAGAGGCGAAACACGTGTCGTATTTTCAAGAGTGGTGTGTCGTGCCTAGTGTGGTGGTGCTGAGGGTGGTAGTGCTGGGAGTAACGGCGACGGGTATAGTGGGCGCGATTGAGGGAGGGTGGGAGGTCCCCTTAAAACTGGGTAGGACACATTATTTTCTTTCTTTACGCGGAATTAAGCAAATTAGTTTATAACAACCCCATTACTCCTGGTGAGCTTGCGTTAGGAGTGGGTCAAGATAGCGGTCGAATCCACGACCTTAGAGTTCGCGGTCCGCACCCTGCCATTAGGCTGTCACTTGTTCTCAATGTGTAGTATTCGCGTAAATATAAGGAATAAGAATAATATAAGATACAATCATACTCGTACTTCTTTTTAAAGACGTAAATGGTATTTTACTCTTACTTCTTACTCTACTGACTCTTACTTCTACTGACGTTTAAATATAGAATTTTATTTGTTCTCAGATTAGAGTTATATGATCAAAATTTTAATTTTGGTAACTCCGAGAATCAGGATGAAGATGATCTTACAATGAAACTTCCAGAGTCCAACACATATCGAGATATAAATAGATGTACTTTGTTACCACCTCTAACAAAAATGCATATAAGACATTATTTTTGCTGGTAAGTTTGTTCTTCATAGTAATGATATAAAATTACACAAAATACCTAATATAATAAGTAAATTTTTTCTGATTATCCTTGTTTGAAGTTGGTTATGCATGTCCTTGGATTTAACAATAAGGTAGTCATAGGTTGTTAGTCACTAAAATAAAAAAAATGATTGTAGGTTTGAGATATATATTTATAGTTATTTGATTTTCTTTAGATATTTCACATTCATTAAATTTAAAAACGTGGAAAATATTTTTAAATATCAATAAATGCAAATCAGAATTTAATTTTTTATCATGATTTGTTAATAACTTATTTACTTATAATGAGGGCATCCACGACTTTTTCTGCCACCAGGGCGGCACCACTTTACAGTGAGGTAAAATATTTGGCAGATTTCATAGCGGGGATGATAATTTCTTAGGAAAATGTAATTTTTAAGGTTTCTTTCTATATTATTAATTATATTTTATATTAATTACATTAGAAATGAATTAATCAAACTATAAAATATAACTAAAAGCCGATTTTTTTAAAAGAGTTATAAAGTGCAAAAAATTAAAAAGCAACCACTGACGCATTGTGTTGTGTATTAATATAATATTCTAGATAATGATAAACCATTTTCATAAAACTAATTTCTCAATTAAATGACATTGTGTAACAAAAAACATTACCTCAGTCGCAACTAGCGACATCTGGTGAGTGGAAGATTATTAGCCCTCATTGGCTCAATTGTTAAACTAAACCATCCAGAGAACCACTCAAACGCACGCTAAAAAATTCGTAAAAATCGATTTTTCGAGGTTTAGCGTGCGTAATAGGCAGCAATTGATTTTTATATATAGAGGTTATCACTTGATTACCATTAAATTATAATAATAATAGTTTAGTATATAAGTAAAAATATTGTACGCCATTATCGTGATAGAATGTAAGCACATGAGTATCTCATGTGATGTAAGGTCTTATTTTAAATAATAAAATAGTCTTATTAACTAATAATTATATTATGTACATTACTACATTATTCATACATTCATCATCAATAGAATTGCAAGCAACAATCCGTCAAGCGTGATTATTAAGGCTAATCCCCCCCCCCCCCTCCCCTCTACATCGGTATAGTTCCATATCCACTCGAGAACTTACAGGTTTATGATAAAGAACAAAAATCTCTATTATCTCTAACAGTTAAAACTTAACGTGTGTCATCACTGCAAAAAGGAGCCAGCTCACCTTGGCTCCTTCTTTCCGAAATGTATCACTGGAGTATACCGACCGCCTTCAGTTGTTAGGGTTTGAAATATCCTCAAATTTGAACTTTGGGCGGTTCATTGAGTCCAAGGCCAAAGCAGCTGCAAGGAAGCTGGGAGTCCTTGCAAAGGTGCGGCGATACTTCACGCCGGGACAGCTGCTTACTTTATATAAAGCGCAAGTCCGGTCGTGCATGGAGTATTGCTGCCATATATGGGCTGGTGCTGCAAAATGCCACCTAGGAGCTTTGGAATCAATGGAAAGGCGTGCTATGAGGCTTATTGGTGACGCGAATTTGGTTAAAACCAATCTTACCAGCCTCGAACACAGACGTAAAGTAGCCAGCCTTTCGGTTTTCTACAGGATGCATTTCGGAGAGTGTGCGCAGGAATTACATAACTTAATTCCACCCTCTCCCTTCCACCATCGGACAACCAGACGTTCGGCCAGTCTCCACCCTTTCGTTGTTGACTTACCACACATTCGAACCAAACGGTTCGCCACGTCGTTCATCATGCGTACAGCAAAGGAGTGGAATAAGTTGCCAGCATCTGTCTTTCCATCCGATTACAGTGTGGGTGTCTTCAAGGCAAGAGTGAATAGGCTTTTTTTAAGTCAGTGTGCTTCACCATCTTAGGCTACATCACCACTTACCATCAGGTGGGATCGTAGATAAGCGCTGGCTTAGTAGAATAAAAAAAAAATTAGAGGGAGACTTTTTTTAACTCAGTCTCGACGCCTATGAAGAATTACAATCAGATAAAAATTAAGAAACGGACTTATAAAAACTTTTTGGTAAATTATCAGGGTTTAATCCATTGTTATGCAAAAGTATTCATTCTTTGAAACAATTATTTTGTGATAGTGTAGTAATACATCGTCTTTAGCAGGTCTATACAAAGACCACCGCTAGACATAAGCCTCTCTCTCTGAACATTGGAGACCTGAAATATGACTTATTTTTTCCTTTGTCTCTCATGGTTGATTAGCAGAAGATAGAACATGACATTAAAACCTTCCATTGTACCCTGTATTTGTGGTGTATATATTGAATAAAATAGAATAATTTTTATTCAATATAGATTAGTAGATACATAAAAATTATTGAAAGGCATTTTTTATTTACTGGTTCGGAAAATACCTCTGTCTTGGGAAGATCTAGCAATAAACCCAGCGGGACTTTTTATAAACATATTTTACTTTACAGTGATTTTGTTTGTTGGTTGTATAAATTTTAAATGAGTTTTAATAGAACCAGAATGGTGGCGATCACCTCATTCCCAGTATTTCCCAATGTTTTTCACTTATGTATTCTTTGATATTAATACAACCCTTTTTGTAGAATTTCTGGGATTTAGTTGTAAAAGCGTATACATTGCCCCATAAATGAATTACTAATTCTGTGGAGTCTAGTAACTGGTATTAAAAGCTTATGTTTGTTCCTAGTGTTTAAAGTATGAACATCTTTATTCTTATCAAAGCGACTTATGCTTTTATGTACATACATTACATTTTCATAAAAAAATTCTCTAGGGGACTTATTAGAATTTAAGTTATAAATCGCCGGTACGGCTGTCTTTTGAAAAACAAATATGACTTCGATGTCAGTCGCATTACCCATAGCAAAATTCCATAAGACATCACGCTACGAAAGTAACTAAAATAAACTATTCTAGCTGTCTCAATATTGGCGAGGCTTCTAATCTTTCTTACATCATATGCTGCAGAACTAAGTCTGCCTGCTAATTAAGATTTATGGGGGCCCCATTGAAGCTTCGCGTCAATAGTAATACCAAGAAAAACTGGTGTCTACAAGACTCAACTCCTCCCCATTTAAGAGCACATTGGTTTTCGAATGTTTTACATTAGGTATTGTAAATTTAATACATTTTGTCTTATTGCCGTTTAAGAGCAAATTGTTGGCGTTAAACCAATGTACTAATTGACCATTATTTATATAGTCGAAATTAATTGATTGTTATTTGAATTTGACTTTGAGATTGATTAATGCAAAGCCAAAAGTTGACTTAAATTATCTATTTTCGCATTTGGCGTACTGATAGCTTATTGTTTCTATTACCTACATAACAATTACGAACTGTGGAGGTAGTTTAAGTCCCAGCCGGAAAGAATTTTCATTTTGGTACGAGTTATGATTGTCCTTAACCGTCTCGCTGGTCTTAAGCGCGATTGCTGGATCATGTGGTTTCGTGCAACAGTTTTAGTGTAGTTGTTGGGTTTTTCTGTTGTAGCAGTTCGAAGCTAGGAAGTTGGTGATGTTTCAACCCTCGGAAAGCACGTAAAGCCATTGGTCCTGCGCATGGCGCGGTGCCAGGTGTCTCCGATTGCCGTCGTATTGGATTATAAGAGTGAAAGAATGAAGAGTGCCTGGTACTTGCGCACACACTCTCACCCTATAATCCTGTCCAACGCTATGCTATACTGGTGGCTAGTCTCCGTTGCGATTGGTCGTCGTGACCGAAATTCGGTGTGTATTATTATTACATTGTATCTTGTCTGCAACGCTTCATATAAGCTCACTTTATCATCATGGATGATATTACAAAAACCTGAGACCTGCGAGGGGAACCAATGGCTGGGTATACGGTGTAAAATATTGCATCTTTGTATTTTTTTTACGAAACAACGTTAGTTTATAATATAAAGAAAAATATACTATATATAATATAATTTACGTGGTAGAGCCATGCTGCAGCTATATTAGTAGTATAGTTGTAGCACGAATGGGTCAGCTCAACCAGGGAAGGACCACGCTCTCACAGAATAGAAAGAGGCATTCCATCTTAGTCCTCACGGGTGTCGACGCATCTGAATTTTGATTATTTATTAAGATTAATAGTAGATGTCTATGGATCACAGCAACCACTTACCATCAGGTGCACTATGTGCTCGTTTGTCACCCTATCCTATAAAAAATATACATTGTGTAAACATAAGTAACTAACATAATCTAGTGATACCAGTTACTAGACTCTACAGGGTCAGTAATTCATTCATGGGACAATGTATTGTACGCTTATAAAAAAAGTCCCAGAAAAAACAAGGTCTCTCGGTGTTAATTGCTTCCAAGCTGTCCCTAAATAAATTTTGCAAGTTATTTGTACAACCTGAGGTTTTAATTGTATAATTTTACTTTGAGAAAAACGTCACCCTGTTTTCTTGCTAGGTCTTGTCAGGACAGATGTTTTTGTTCAGAACCAGTGGTGAAAGTAAAAAAAAATACTTTCAAAAAGCACTTATTGTAATCTTTAATAAATAAAATGATTCAATTTAATTCTAATTGCCTGATTCTTTGTGCATTATTTAAATTTCTTTGTAACATCGAGGAGTGCTCCAAACTATTGTTTCAATTAATTTCAGCCGCTAACTTCCCCCATCGTACACTACGATAATTAAATTCACATCAATGGTTAGCATTCCACAACCGTGTGTTTCACTAATAATATTCTCCCACATTAATACACTATATTATACTGTATTGTACTGTAGAGTGGATAGGGATGTGTTATGGCAAACACTGAACTCATTTGGGTTGAGCGCTGGCTTGATACAGGCATTGAAGTCACTATATAGGGACTCTAGTGCCTGTGTCAGGATCAACGGGGCCTACTCGGACTGGTTTGGCATCCATAAAGGTGTCAGACAGGGCTGTGTGGCTTCCCCGTGGCTGTTCAACCTATTTATGGACAGTTGTTTGGAAAATTTGAAAGTAGAAGAATGCGGGTTAAGAATGGGTGAGTTAACCGTCAAATGCCTTTTGTACGCCGATGATCAAGTCATACTTGCGTCGTCGGCAGCCGAGTTGTAAATGATGGTTACATTAATGAACAGGACATTAAAAGAAAAGGGAATGAAAGTGAACGCAAGTAAGACGAAAGTTATGGTTTTTGAAAGAGAAGAAAGTAAAACGATATGTGAAATAAGAATAGAAGGGGAGTTGGTAGAGCAAGTAGATGAGTTTGTGTATTTGGGATGTGTGTTTAGCAGGGATGGTAGTAAGGATATAGAACGACGAGTGAATGCAGGAAATAGAGTGAATGGGGCTCTACACTCTATTGTGAAAAGTCAGAATGTGTCCAAAAAGGCACGTATGGCAATTCACAATGCTGTGTTAGTGCCTACTTTAATGTATGGTAGTGAAAGTTGGGTGTGGCAGAAGAAGCACGAGAGTAGAATAAATGCTGTAGAAATGCGGTCATTAAGGAGTATGTTAGGGATGAATCTGAATGACAGAGTGAGAAATTGTTTAATAAGAGAAGAGTGTGGTTTGCAAGATGATGTTGTGACCAGGATTAAGAAAGAAATGCTTCGGTGGTTTGGTCATGTAGAAAGAATGAATGAGGAAAGAGTGACAAAGAAAATTTATGTTGCAGATGTGAACGGCAGAGTCGGGAAGGGTCGCCCTAGGCGAAAGTTTATCGACCAAATTGGCGATATATTGAAAATGGGCCAAATCAAGAGTACCTTTAACCGACGAGCGTGTATGCGTAGGTATATGGATGTGGAAGAAGCGAGAGAGGTCTGTCAGGATCGTGCCAAATGGAAGTCCGTAGTCTCTGCCTACCCCTCTGGGTGACAGGCGTGAGTGTTTATGTTTATGTTATGTTATGTTATTATACTGTTGTGACAAGCGGATTTCCGGGCCGATATTTTTTTTATAAAACTGAAGTGACTAACAGGCAGCCCATATCGCACCTTTAGGATGAAACCGACCGAACTCAAAAAAGTAAGTTTGTGGGAAATCGAAAAAAACGAATGTAAATTGTGACACCTCCTTATTAATTTTTACATTATTTCGTAACTATTTGAGTTAATAGCAAAGTTAATGCGGAAAATCAGAGAGGATACATACAGCTATGAACCCTTTAAAAAAAGTATAAAAGGAACGAATATTATAAATTAAAAACAAATATTTTAATATACGAGTCGTTTTAATACCCAATAAATATCCAAAACTTTGACCAAATAGGAAATATGTCCTCTTTTTACTAAAAAAACACATCTGAAATTTGACCGTTTAAGAATTAAGTCTTTTTCGTATTTATCTGATATAGTTTTTTTTTTTGCCGTTTTCATTTTTAAGTCTTTTTTCTTCATACAATTGCAAACCCAAATTCAAATATAAGTCATAATAGTAATTAAAAAAATAACGGTTTAATTAAATTATAATATATTAACAAAAACAATGAATAAGTAATGTTTATAGAGATCATTTAAGAGCATAACTGTTCGTATGGAGGGTAAAACCTCAGTTAACCTGTCAAGTTATCATAGATCAAAAATAAAAATTGAACAGATAGTTTTCATTAGGAACTATTATTACTAAACTGGATGCTAACTAAATATCACATAGTATCATTTGACACTAATTGTCATGTCTGAGTCACATAAAAACAAGAATCAACCTTAAAAGTAAAGCTAAATAATATATTCTTCATCTAAAATGTGTCTTTGGGTAATTTATTACTACAAAGTAACGTAATAGGAACTCCAATATTAATTAACACTTAAAATTAATCCAAAAAAATAAGTTAAACTAATCAGTCTTCTCAGTCTTCTAATAACGATTTCTAATAATCTATATAGAAACCAGGTACTAGATTCTTCCTGAGTAATTCACTTAAACCTTTCTTTTTATTTTCATTTAATTTTATTTTATTTATAAACGCTTTAGAAATTGAGATTTCTTCCAAGCTTGGCATTTTTTTTCTTTTGTTTCTCATATTTACGCGAATGAAATCTTCTTGGGCATATGAAGTTTTGTAGAAAAACTTGAAGGGTTTGTCTTTTAAGAAACTTAACACTTTTATATCGTTCCAGGATACTGTGTTACGTTCATCATCTTCGTTGAAATTATAGCCCCACTGATCGTGTAAGAATTTCAAATCAATAAAAAAGTCATAATTTAACTCCAATACTTTGAAAGGATTGCCAGATTTTTTGGCATTTTTTATCAACGTTACATATTGATGGGATGTATTTATAGGACCAGATTTTAGATTTCTTTTTATCTCTTTTTCAATTAAACTGTGAACATTATCACCTTCATTCTGGGTGTGTCCTCGTATTAAATACTTGTGAGTGATACTTGTAATATTTGGAAATTGAGACACAGCATACGAGTACAGACAAGCAATAAACTTGTTTTTATTTTGCCCGCAGCAATTATCGGAGTACAAAATTATGTTTAATTGTTTATCAGGAGATTTTTCACTGACCGTTTTCAAATACTCAAGTATGCAAGACCCTATTTCGTTTGCTCCCCTTTTACCCTGTGTTTCATCCCAAAAAAATTATAGACATCCCCATAAGCGCCGAATGTTTCGCTTTCAGTTATTTTACTCACTCTTGGGTTCTTTGCAGTTGTATTTATATTATGGTGTTTAATAGCAGCCAATTCAGCCATGGTGAAATTCAAGCAGTTTAGTTTAGATATATAATAAAAATAACTGCATTCTCCCACAGGACATTGCATGATAGCCTTTAAATCATAGACGGTGCAAATATTATATCCATCACCAAGCATCCTACGGTCATTTTTTTTCAATACGACAAAGATCTTTTTCTTTTATATGGTTGTCAAACTTCTCTTGCAAGTTTGCTTTTTGGTCTACAGATGCCATCTCATATTGTAAACAGACAGATAAACAAGATCACAACGATCTTTTTTTGGCTGAAAGAATCCGATATTAAAATTGTTATTAAATACTTGATAATATAGCCAGTACTCCACTTTAGGTTTCATTGGATCTCTGTTTTCACACAAGTCTCTCCAGAGATCTTTAACCGTTTTACTGCCGTCAATAAACTCTTTCGATGTGGATGCCCTGAGGTAATGTGACTCCATCCTAGGGATTGTACTTATGTGACTCTCAATGTCCTTAATAATGGTTTCGTCTATTTTTTTTTTCTATTAGTGTGCTTACCTCTTTGATCCTCAGCTTTATATCCGTCATCATTACTTTTTGCTTTGACGGTTCTAATCTGTCTTTCTGTAATATCTAGAGTATTCATGAAATATGTTTTACAAACTCGAATTTTTTGATTATTTACTGTGAAAATAATGCAATATTAGGTGATCTAGGTTTTTGAGCGTTCATATATTTATATTTTGGCCTCACTTCTATCATGCAAGGTTTAAAAAATGATCTTTTAAGGTTCAAATTAGAAAGATTCCAATACATTTCAAAAATGTTAGCCCTTTGGACTTCATCTATTTGGTCGGAGCATTTTAATCGACAAGGCTTACACGGGGATTTCATACTACGGGAAGAAACTTCTTTTTTAGATCTTGACAAGGAAGTGTAGTATTTTCCAGCATTTCGCAATATTTTGTTGATATTCTATTTCCACATTAGTGGATTACGTTGCCGTTTTTTACATTTTATATGAGTCATGTTTGTTTCACTAACATTACTTGGCCCAGGTTGTTGTATTTCATATTGAGATGAAGTAACGCCACTTGAGGAAGAGGAACTTCTACGACGAACAGAAATTTTATTGGGGTCTTGAAATGTGGGGTCGTCATCACTTAAGTGAGGATCACTTTCGAGAGTGTTAATTGGTGATATACAATAATTAGGTTGCACTCTTGAACTAGATCTGAAAGAAATTTTTATGTCTGATTGACTGGTACTAGCACTCATTGCATTTGGATCTTTATGTGTGACGTTTGGATCCATGGTTTTTGTGACAATATCACTCAAAGTGGATGATTTTATGGAATTAGAACTGGAACTAGAACTGGAACTTGAACTGCAACTAGAACTGGAACTTGAACGCGATGAAGTGGAACTGCTAGATGATGAAGATACTCTTTTTTCATGACTCGGTCTTCTGGTAATTGGAAGATTTGACTTATTACAATCATCAGGAGGAGATTCAATCCGGTACTTTTTTGAACTGCTTTTCCACTGTTTAAAAACAAAAAAAAACATTGTAAAAAAATAAATTAGTGATAGGCCCAGGCAAAATTAGTTTGAAACTAACAAAAACTACTGAACACCAATGTAGCACTTACCATTTCAACAACATTATTATAACAGCAATTTAAAATATTGTTGCTAATAATATCTTTATTTGGCGAATTTTCAATGACTGAGGAACTTGGCGACAACTCTTCCGTTTGATTGCTGACTGTCAATTTCTAAAATGAAACAAACGAGAATTAAGTTTAGTTTTTGATGAGTAGATAGGTGAGTAGATTTAAAAAAAAATATCAAACTATATCTTACTAGTTTGCTTTGGGTGTTGTCACCAAGACTGATTATACTTGGTGAGTTTTTGACGACTTCATCGACCACAAAATTCGGAGACAAGTTCTCTTTCATTTTGTTGTTTGGCAATCCCTATTGGGTGACAGAAACCATAATTAAATATTTTACAACTAATAGGTTAAAAAAAGTGGTTGCACAAAAAAAAATATTAGCAATTAAAATATGTAACTACCTCAAGTTCTCCTTTTTTGCAATATTTATCTTTTCCCAAAGCAATGTCCATTATGATATCGCTTCTTCTTTTCATTTCTATGAATTCCAGGTGACTTTTTATTAAACTGTATTGTATTTAATAGTCGTAAATAGACGTATTAACTATTATGTCTTCTTTTTTCACCTAGTAAATAATAAAAAATAGTCTCAATACTTAATAGAACACAAAAGGTAATACTTCGATAAATAAAATAACGTTCTAATTTTAAGTCTGTCATATTGAGTCAAGAAATATTAGGATTAGTGTATTAATGAAAAGACTTAAACTTAAGTGAGACATTAAGATTAATATTAATTTTAGCATAAAAATGACTAAAACTTAAATAAGTCACTTAAAATGACTAAATTATCGGAATAAAAAAAGCACAAAGCGAAGTTTTATTACGTAAGAAACTGAAGTGAACTTACCGCTGCTTTCGGAATTAAATCGCCTCAATCAGTTTCCGGTCAATCTTTGCCTATCTGCGTAACGTCACATGCACGACACTGTCAACACAATACTAAAAGCGTCGTTTCCACAACGACGCGGTCCCGAAATTTTGCGAGTAAGAAAGAGACCGATTGAACTGGTTTGTCCCGTTCCCACCCGAATACGGCGGTTTTTTATGGACAGATAGATAGACAAAGTTTTTTTGAGTCATTCAATGTTCATAACTCATTTTACCATTTTTTTGAGTTAGGTCGGTTTCATCCTAAAGGTGCGATATGATGGAACAGTTGCTTCTGCATTCCTCGAGCACCAACAGCCAACATCAAAACAGAGTAGTACACTCGCTGCTTTTTAGCAGCAATAATTAATAGGGTGGAACCACACAGACGAACTTCTAGCTAGAGCAGTCCTACGGCTTAATAAATAACATAAGGACCGGACATAACAATAATATAGGTATGTAATAATAGTAATGTAAAGTTATAACTTCAAAAAGAGGGTATTTTTACCTCAAAGGTTGAAATTGCACCTGCAAATTCTTCGGTATAGCAGTTGTTCATGGGCACCATCAGATGAGCCGAATGACGAATCCTTCTACTACCATCGTCCTGTGGGTGTTGTAAAAGGCGACAGAAGGAAAGAAACCAGGAATTGGGCAGCAGTGTATGCTGTTACCAACTACGCAAAATATCCACACTAATGCCCGTATTAATAATCATTACTCAGCTCAAGCGACCTGGCAACGTACAACGCACGCACTCTGAGGACTGACGAGAAGATCGTGGAGCGAGAAGAAGAGATAGACAAGTTACGCTGGCATATTGTAGGATTATCCGCAGTCCAAAGAGAGGGGGAGGACACGGTAATCCTCCAATCCGGCAACTTGCTCTGTCACCGGGAGGGAGACCATCTGTCCCAAGGAGGTGTCGGATTTATCGTCCACAAGTCTCTCGTTAACAACGTTGTAAAGATCGGGAGTGTGTCGACGAGGGTTACGTACCTTATACTCAGAATCACCAAACGGTATTCGCTGTAGAACATACAGGTTTACGCACAAACCTCGGCACACCCCGATGAGGATGTGGAGGAAATGTATGAGAATATCTCTAGAGCCATGCATTCCTCCAAAACCCAATATACGGTGTTAATGGGAGACTTCAATGCAAAAATAGGCACGAGAGAGAACGGTGAGCTGAAGGTAGGGAAATTTGGAATAGTGCAACGGAACCCCAGGGGCCAGCAGCTGGCCGACTTCATGGAGAAAGAGGGACTCTTTATGATGAACTCTTTCTTCCAGAAGCGGCGTACAGGAAGTGGACCTGGTCGAGCCCCGATGGTTCGACAAGAAATGAGATTGACTTCATTATGACGACCAGACGACAACTGATCAGTGATGTCTCCGTGATCGCGAGGGTGAAAACTGGTAGCGATCAACGAATAGTTAGAGGCACACTGAACCTAAACGTTAAGTTGGAGAGGTGTCGTCTAATGAAGTCAACGCTCCGCCCCCTCGTGCTCTGTTCCATAGTCCTGAAACCGTAAAGCTCGAGTTAAAAAACCGTTTTCAGTGCCAAGAAGACTGCAATGAATGATTTTAGTGAGATTGAGAGGTTCTATGGACAGTTGTACACGTCATCGTTTGAGCCACACGCAAGTGTGAGTAACGATCCAAGAGCGAGTCTTATCCGACACTATTCCGAAGATATCCCAGACGTCAGTTTAAGCGAGACTAGAATGGCTCTCCAGCATCTTAAAAACGGCAAGGCCCCAGGCGAGGATGGAATTACAGCGGAGCTTCTGAAAGCGGGTGGAAAACCGGTACTGGAAGTCCTGCAGAGGCTTTTGTTTTATAGGATAAGGGTGACAAACGAGCACACAGTTTACCTGATGGTAAGTGGTTGCTGCGGCCCATAGACATCTACATCTATCCTCGTTTGCGAATCAAAAAGTAGATGCGTTGTCACCCGTGAGGACTAGGATGGAATGCCTCATTTCTTGTAAAAAGGGCCTTCGGCCACCTGCACTCACCAAGCGAAACGCAGAGGTAAACCTCTACTTCACGCTGGTTTTCTGTGAGGTCGTGGTACCACCACGGTTAGAGCCGGCCCATCCGTGCGACAGCAAAAGCTGCCGCGTGTCTCTACCACTGTTAACTGTTAATTAACTTAACTTTTAAAACGTCACCTTGATTTCATTACAATTAAGTTTAAAATGTAAGTATAAATCGGCACCGGTCTCCATCATATTTAATTATTACCAACTTCTATATTTTGCCTAGTCAAATATCATTTAAATATTGACTGCTTGATTGGCATTGGCCTAAATCCGACTGACATTACATTACTAACCTAATTGCCTGGAAGATTTGTCTGAAATATACGTAAAGGTTAACTGTATACTAAACGTCGTTATGTTTTATGGAGCCGTAACCAAATTATGGTCATAAGATTTGATACGCATGAAAACTATTTGAAGGTTGAACTAAATTTTAAGGATGTGATGAATAGCGAAAAACTGGATAGTTATGCCGCAATAAGCATGATTAAAGATTAAAGTTTTCCCTGTTACGGGCGATGTAAAACTTCATAGTTTATGGTAGAATTTATAATTAATGAAAACCAAAGAGATTTAAATATATAGGTATACTAACTACTTAAATGTCTTTGATGAAATCCAATAAATAAATATGGAGTAAAATAAATAAATAAAAAACCAGAGGCAGTCATGACGACTGCCGACAGAAGTAAAAACTCAATGATATATGCGTATTCAGGTACATATGCCGTTAGTATATAATATTACCGTTACACGAACCGTGGTGGTACCACGACCTCATAGAAAACCAGCGTGAAGTAGAGGTTTACCTCTGCGTTTCGCTTGGTGAGTGCAGGTGGCCGGAGGCCCTTTTTACTGGAAACGAGGCATTCCATCTTAGTCCTCACGGGTGACAACGCATCTGCATTTTGATGCGTATTCGAAGATAGATGTAGATGTCTATGGTCCACAGTAACCACTTACCATCAGGTGGACTGTGTGTTCGTTTGTCACCCTTATCCTATAAAAAAACATATTTCAAGTAAGATTTGCAATGCAATAATATGACAGGTATTGTTTTGTTTCATTTGTCTTAACCTATTGGGACAACCCTACCAAAATAGGTAACAATTTTGCACGTTCTTAGGAAGCTTTGCCTCTGTTTCGTTTATTTACTCATATGGCAGTAGTGTATAGCGTACGGGCACGTACACACAAGGGAGTAGAGTATGCATGACGGCACGGCGTGTTGTCGATCAATATTCAAAGACACGTGAAGTTCACCAACATGCACGGGACCATAACCTGTTCCATACAGTGGAATGAATAAAGGCTGTAACATAACAACAAGCAGAAGTCAGAAGTATCAAATGACGGCGGCGTAATAGAATCCATCACTTCATTTCTTTCTGTGGATGTCGTAAGAGGCGGCAAGGAGACACCACCGGAGAGAGATCAGGCGCAGGACCAGCCGTATTTACGTGCTTTTCGAGGCTCGGTATGTAACACTCCGACATCCTGACTCCAGGCACTCCAGGTGAGAAATTCTTGAAAGAAAAACCCAATAATTGATTTTGGCCCGACCTGGGATTCGAAGCCGAGACCTCATGATCTGCCGATTGTAGCGCAGCATATTATACAACTACAGCTATGTTATGATTGTAGCACGAATTGTTTGAAGCACCACACCCTCTCAGAATACCAGCGTAAAATAGCTTAACGCTGCTGTGTATCGGATAGTGAATGTTGAGAACTGGAGAGTCTTTTAACTAGGAACGAGACATTCCATCTTAGTTTTCAGAGATAAATTTCTCACACAATCAGGTTGCTCACGATGTTTTCCTTCATTGCTGAGAACGTGGTAAATCAGTAAATAAAATCAACAATTTCATGGGTAACGTCAGGGATCGAACCCGGGTTGCTCACGTATTGTCAAATTTACAGCGAACTTAATTTTTAGGGTTCCGTACCTCAAAAGGAAAAAACGGAACCCTTATAGGACCACTTTGTTGTCCGTCTGTCTGTCTGTCTGTCAAGGCCCTTTTTCTCAGGAACGCGTAGAGGTATCAAGCTGAAATTTATATCAAATACTCAAGTCTACTGTCTCTTGGGGCTGTGAAAAAATCAAACGTCTAAGCCAACGCAATCAAAAGATACAGCCGTTTATGCCGCAAATTTTCGATATTCGCAAGGGAATCAAAAGTCAAAACCTACAGGGTAGTTCCCGTGAACTGAGAATCTTAAAATTTGGCACGAAGCAACGTATTATAGCACAGATAAAGGAAAAATTGCGAAAAGTATAAATTTTTAGTTACATCATATAATAAATATATTTTTAATAATTTTAAACTCATATACCTACGGATTTGTTCGGAACCCTCGGTGCGCGAGTCCGACTCGCACTTAGCTGGTTTTTTCTTATTAATGCGAATTTAAGGCTAAGGCATCTGAGTTACCACGGCTCTAACTAATGCATGAAACTCACAGTAACATAAAATCTCATTAGGAGTGAATGAGTAGTTTTCATTAGTATTATTTATTTATTTATGCTTTATTTTCACACCAAGTACAAAAAGGCGGACTTAATGCAACAGGGCGTTCTCTACCAGTCTACCTCCAGGCTAAGCAGAGAAAATATTGTGGGTGCAAAGTGCAAACAGCTAAGTAAATAATATCTATGTGTTCGCGCCAAACGCTAATTTCAAGAAATGACGCCAGAGGGCGCTCGGCGCGGTGCATTCGTACCAGTTTGACGTTCGCGCGAGCGGAGTTGGTTCCGATCGGGACGCGTCGAAAGTAATTAATGCAATGCAGTGACTAAAACGGCGTGGTCGCGTCCCGTATAACCTCTATATAGTGTCGGTTTTTGTTAGCAAGTTTTAATGCACCGATGAGGAGTTTGTTGAGTCTAGAAAAATAGATTGACTGCGCGGGTTGGTTAATTGTTTTGGAAGTTAACATTGATTGCGATCAACGTCCGAATTTGAGTATTGTGCTTGCCTAGTTTACTATCGAAGATTTGGGTATATTTAATACCGCCTTGGTAGACCTGATTAGACCGTTGCCGTCGGCAGCAGCTCGGACTTCAGCACCGCTCCAAATTGCGGTAATCTTCCGCGGAGTCGCCCACAGTCACTTTCTTCGTTCGTCACGAGGACAGTCCATTAACTCTATCGTACGATTAACTAACTTCCAGAAGCCACTAACGCTCGTTTGTTATAACGCTTAACACGTAAAAGGAACACAGAATGTCCGGATCAAAGGTCACTACCGTTTCGCGTGGCAACAGTTATTTCTAGAATATCAAATGCCGCACTAGTAGTTAATATTGTCGAATGCACTTATATACAGATTCAGAGTTAAACACAACTAAGTTCCGGGAGAAGCTCTCAAACAAGGAATGCGCGTCACGAATCCTAGGAAGTATATTTACTCGACACGCTTGCACTATTCCGCGTTCCCGAACCAGTTAACAGCGTGCTGTCGATAGCACAGCTGACAAACGACTCCTTTTTGCGCTCGCGCGCTCTCGCCACACACCCCGCTCGACCGAACGTCAAAACCGGTATCGCGCCGAGCAGAGCGCCCTCTGGCGTCGATTCTTGACATTAGCGCTTGGCGCGAACATAACTGATTGCAATTAATTTGCGCAGACGAGTTGTAGCTTGTGTTAATTTACGTCAAGTTGTATAGTGATTGCATTTTGAAGCGCATTTGCAATATTTAATTTGCTTGTGTGGCCTGTTAATATCGTATGAAAGAATTTAGTTTGTTGTTTGGAACGCTGAACTTTGTGACTCGAGAAGAGATCGCGTTCGTACGTGTGTGTTGTGAACTTTGAACGACTGTTTGTTACTTGTGTGGGGTGTCACGTGTTTGATTTCGATGAACGTTGAATTGGTTGACTTTGAAGTTAATTATATGTATAATAAAGTTGATAGACTGAAATAGTGAAATAAAGGCAGAAGTTGTCAATTGGTGACGTCCGCTGGAGTGATACCACATCGTGGGGTAGCATCGGACCAGGTCGCTGCCCGATAACCTTGGTTAAGTCAGGTTTCACATTTTACACACTACTACACACTACTTACATGCACATACTTAACGCCTGACCGCGCCTTGGGGTTGGTCCTCGATTCGGAATCAGGTAAGTTCGTATTAATTACCTAACCTTATATACTACATATCCATTGGCCATTGGGCCCCGTCCTCTGTTGCCCGTCGACTGTTCCGCTCATGGATCCCGGGATAGTTGACCTTTGTTGGGGCAACTAAGGGCGTGAACACTATGTCTACATAATACATACAGTATATATACCTATATATACATAAATATATATAAACACATACATACAAATATTTACTTAATACTACTTATTACACACACACGCACACACACACACACACACACACACACACATATATATATATATATATATATATATATATATATATATATATATATATAACAATAAGAGGAAATGTGGTCGCATTTACGTAAACCGAAAATGAAGTGTATGCAATTATTGTGAAGTCGATCCAGTTTGTTTAGAAGTTCTTGCGAGGCATCAGCATAGCAAACATCTGCATAATCTATAATAGGCAACACTAAAGTCTGTATTAGCATTGCCTTAGTCCCTAACAGTAAAAAAATCTTGAGACGATACAGATAACGCAGAGTGTTAGTGACCTTTTTCCTCACTTCATATATATGCGGTCGCCAACTAAGGGTGTTGTCTATAATTAAGCCAAGATTTTTAACGGTTGTTGAGTAAGGAACACTAACATTATTAAATATTGTGGGAGGTAAGGCCTTTATATCAATTTTAGTCAGTCTACGAGAACTACCAACCACAATAGCCTGACATTTTGATGGATCAACCCCAATGCCAAAACTGTTTGACCAATTAGAAATACAATTGGGGTCACAGTTGAGCTTCTCAATTACATCATCACAGTTGAGCTTCTCAATTACATCATCGAAACATGCCGCTTCAGCTTGAGCATAAATTTGTAAGTCATCAGCATACAGATGGTACGAACAGCAAATGTGGGGTGTAATGAGATTTATAAAGACTGAGAACAAGAAAGGAGAGACAATTCCGCCTTGAGGAACGCCAGCAGACAACGAGCAACAATCAGAGATAATCTGACCTACTCGAATTGCCTGCTGACGACCCGGAAGATATGAGGAGAACCAGTCCCGCGCTGACGAAGAGAAACCCAGGTGATAAAGTATAGCTAGAGTAATATCATGATCGACAGCATTAAAAGCGTTAGAGAAATCTATTAGGACTAACACAGTCAATTTTAAATTCTCCATTCCAGTACGCAAATCTTCCGTAACTTTCAAAAGAGCTGTGGTAGTACTGTGTCCCGGCCTAAAACCAGATTGATATGTGCTAAGAAAGTTATTTTTGAAAATGTAACTAGAAATTTGTTTGTGGACAATAACTTCAAGAACTTTAGATAAAAAAAGGAAGAATTGATATTGGGCGAAAGTGAGAAACAGTACTGGGGTTATTTATTTTGGGCAGCGGAATGACAAATGTTTTTCTCCAAAGTGAAGGAAAATCCCCAGTCAATAGTGAATGATTAATGATGTGAGTAATAATAGGAGTAACATAGTCTAGAATCAAGGTGATGATAAGTCTATTCACATCATCGAAGCCAACTGCCATAGACTTAATACAATAAATGGCCTTTTTATATCCTCATCAGCAACGGGAGAAAAGTGAATGTGCAGTTATGAGATTGTGGCATGGAATGCAAATAAGAAATGGTACTTGATTTAACAGAAGCTTGCATTTGGGTAGTTGAAGAAAAATGTAAATTGAGATCACTTATAGAAATGATTGCAGGGTCCACGTTACACGTAGGTTTACCGACCCCGATCGTTCGGAGAAATTTCCATGTATCAGCTATAGAAGAGTTCATGATATTATCGTGAATGTTGCGGCGTTAAGCCGCTCGTACCATCTGATTACATCGATTTCTCGCAACTTTGAATTTTGTCCACTTAAGTTCACAACGATTCAGCTTGAATTTTCTAAACATCTGATCGCGCTTAGACATAACCTTACGGATATTTTCAGTAATCCATGGCACAGGCGAACGTTTTAACCTAACGTCACAAATAGGTGCGTGTTTGTCAAACAGCTTATGAATATGAGAATTAAATGCCGTAATCTTGTCATCAATACTCTCTGCGTTAAATGTATTGCTCCAGTCTAAAAGCGAAGCATCATGTTGGAGCCCTTCGACATTTAGCCTAGCAAAACTTGTACTATTTATTATCAATAATAAATAGTATAAACAAAGTTATACATTCGCATATTACTTGGTGTATGGGAAATCCTTTAAATAGTTCTGGAGATAATAACTCAGACAGACATACGTAGTGTGGGGATTTTTTTTATATGTATTGAATAGTTAAATATTCCAAACAACATTGGGGCCAAAATGTCTACTGCCGTGTTTCCATATTTGAAAAAGAAAGAAAAATACCAGTTCAACTATTTCTGAACCGTTTCGATTTGAAAATTAATAATTTTCAAAAGTATGAAGATTTCGATCAGATTTTGAGAATGCAAGTTTTCATCAGATTTCCACGTTTTGAGTCACAACATGTGCGTGTGCGCGTGCATGCGTTACGCGGGCGTGCGTGCATGCGACAGCGCGTGCGCTCGCGCGCGTGTGTGTGTGTGCGTGTGCGTGCGCTGTGTGCGTGTAATTGCGTGTGCAAGAGCGCGCGCGCGCGTGTGTTTGTGTGTGTGTGTGTGTGTGTGTGTATCATTAGAAGAAACCAATCGATAGAGATGGGCGACACGGGTTTGAAAGTGTTCATTGAGACTTCGAGGTGATTAGATTTTCAAGTCAATTGGTCGAGCCGTTTCAGATATTCAAAAAATAAAATCCAATAAAACAATTAAATATAAAATTAAGCAGATTTTCTGAAAATAAGCGGGAATTTCCAAGGATGGTCTGCAGAGTCAACCATTTTGCAGGTTTTTTTCATTGTTGCTGACTAAATACTTTGTCATATAAACTGTTTTTACATGCACCTCGTATGTATTAAATCGGATCGTTGTGGAAGACGAAATGTTTCTTGTCTCTACCTTACTGAATGTATGTACTTGTATTATACTGTGTTTGAATAAAAAATATAGACGATGAAATAATGGTATAAACAGTCACCTGTTTTATATTAAGTAAATGATTAATCTTATAAAAAGTGCCTATCTTTTAAAAAGTCTCGAAAGGAAGTGACTTCTGATATCAACTTTTATATCTAGTTTTGAACATTAAAATACTTTGGATAAGTTGGTTTTCTTATTTCCTGTTCCGACGCTCCTCGATGTTCGGAAGTTTATCGTTGGCGGGACGGTTTTGGGGTGTCTCCATATATATTTATCTTCGAAATATTTGCCTACGTATAAACTTTAAATGCTCACAATTAAAGAAGATTAGCCCGGACAGACAGACAAACAATTTAAAAATGGTTATTAATCCCCTGAAAAGGATTATTTGCATGCTATTTATAATAAAATAAGTAGAATCAAAGTAACACTCTAACCTCAATATAAGGCTGTTATTTCGATAAGATACACTTCGATTTTATTTATATGCATATATTTAAATGATTACGAGAAAACTTAACACATAATAGACAGTAACAATTATACAAATCGTAAATTCCAAGCGATTTACCTAAATGTCAATTCAGACAGTGCAAACCCTAGCCCCTCGTGACCAGATGACCTAGATCTGGGGCCGAGGCCTTGTCCGTCCTGCCCCATCGACTTTATTTGCTCTCACTCTCGGCACTTCCTAAAGGACTGAAAAATTACTCTTTACAGGAAGTAATACCTTGTCTATGGGAAAATAGTCTACAATGAAGGTTCAGAGTTCGAAGTTAAAAATATTTAAATAATTAAATGAAAATTTCTTACTTCCGGTAGGTTTCTTTCTTATTAGTTCCACTGCTGGATTTCTTCTAATTTTGAGAAGGTTTGTGGAATAGGGAAATGTGAAGCGCATTCGTTGAGCGTTGGCGCACTTCACATGTCAGTTGAAGTGCGCATTTCTCAGTTTGCTGGATGTCTGCATCAGGATTTTTTTGCTTCAAGATGAGAATGTGTCAAAAAAGCACTTTACTTGTTTTTGCAATTAACACTTTCAGTGGTGCCCACGGGAATCAAATTTGGGGCTTGAAATTAGCTTTTAGCAACAGCTTTTTAACAACCATACACTGACAAACGCGTTAACATTCCACCAGATGATAATGGAGTAGAAAAATATTTTAAAATTAAATAATATATACTTTTTTATTCAATATAGATTACAAATAATACTTACTGAAAGTCACTCTTTTGTTTAATTACCATTGGTTCGAAAAAACCCTCTGTCCTGGGAAGAACCAGCAAGAAACCCAGCGGGACTTTTTTTTAAATAACAGCTTACAATCATGTATGTTACACAATTAACAACATAACAAATTAGAAATTGCTTAGTAGCGATCACCTCATTTGCAGGGATTATTATCATCCATAAATTCCTTAATATTATAACCCTTTTTATATAACCTTAGTTTTATAAAATTTTTGAAACTTTGAGCAGGTGAAATTTTGTATATTTTCTGAGAATTTCTTGTAAAAGCGTATACATCGCTCAAAGAAGGAATTACTGACTCGGTTGAGTCGAGTAACTGGTACTACTAGCTTGTGTTTTTTCCTAGTATTTACAGAATGAATATCACTTATTTTGGTATAACTAGTTTTATTTTTGTGAACGTACATTACATTTTCATAAATGTATTGAGAGGCCTAAGTTAATATATTAATTTCCTTAAATTTTTGTCACAGCGGCTCTTTAGGTTTTAAATCATAAATGGCCCTGTTCTGTAAAACAAATATAATTTCAGTGTCAGCTGCGTGACCCCATAGCAAAATAGAATACGATATTATGCTATAGAAATAGTTAAAGTAAACTAGTCTAGCTGTTTTGGTAAGATTTCTAATATTTTTTACAGCTTATGCTGCAGAACTTAGTCTGCATGCTAGTTTTGACATATGGGGGGCTCCATTGAAGCTTCGCGTCTAGTGTGATTCCAAGAAAAATGGTGGTATCGACCAGACTCAGTTCCTCCCATTTAAAATTACATTAGTATTTAATTGTTTGACTTTGGAGTTACAAATTTCATACAATTCGTTTTAGTGGCATTTAAATGCAAATTATTAACATTGAACCAATTTAATAATTTAAATTTATATATATATATATATTATAATGGTTGGTACGACTGTTAGTGATCATGTAACTTCTGAATGACGCGACAGACTGAAGTCATATTTAAACAATATTTTTGTTATATTGAGACGATAGTAAATCTCACAAATTGTTAATTTTGGACCAAAACAAATCATTTTGACAATTTCTCTACGGTTTCGTGGCGTTGTAAATTAGCGTTAAGTTGCGACGCCGAGGGCCGTGAATTCGAATCCCATACAAAGTATTTGTGAGGGCTACAAGTAATTGTTCCAGTTCTGAATGTTTGTTCTTGTACAATTTATGTTTTTAAACTTCCTCCATGATACATGATGAATTCTATTTTGGAGGGTAGCACTATTTCTATAGAAAATACGTTGTTTTAAAACCAGAATAAAATCACAAATTCTGGTGATTATTGGTGGCGCTGTAGTGGAGTTAATAATAAATTTCAGGCTGGCTGAAGATCCCAGTACCAGAATTCTTGCATCTTTGACCCTGTTGCCCGTCGCCGGTCTGGGTATTTTATGACAATGGACAACGGGCCTCCGGTGTAAAAGAGTTATAACAGAAGCCACAAGATCTTTCTGGTTTAACCCACCCGCCTTTAACGACACCCGTGAGATGAAATGGGGTGAATGGGACCTACCAGCAAACAAACATTTGAGATGAACGTTCTGGCTCATTTTGTAAAAATGGTTCAAAACCGCTAAGCTCCGTCATCATTACAGTAATATATACATAGTCTATATTCGTTTACTCAGTATATTATGTATCTTATATTATATATTTGTGTATATGTTTATATGTATGTGTATATTCTATGTATATACGTATATAGTACCGTTATTTTATTATCTTGGGTATTATTATATTCAGATATGAGTGTACATGTTCACTCTTTATAATATTTTCTGTTCTATGTTACCGTCTTCTTAGTGTTATTACTGCCCATTGACGGCAGAGAATGCTTTCAGCATTAAATCTTTTGATTCTGTACTGTTTTGTAAGGTTCAATAAAGATTAAACAAATAATGGATTCACGTACAACTCAACACACTTCTCTTTATAACAGGGGTGACCTATTTATGGTAGTGAGCTTTGCAATAAATGTTTCTTTCTTTCTTCTTTCTTTCTTTTACGGACTGAGTTGGTAAGAAGGTTGATCATCACCTCCTGATTGGGGTGATGTATTCTCTTAAACTGCCATCATACGGCACGACACTCTTTACCATTACCATTACAGCCTATAAAATTCCACTGCTGAACATAGGCCTCCCCCATAAATTACCTCATAGGCGAAATTTCGCCATAGTTGGCACGCAGTTTTTTAAATGATAACTTCTTTAGGCACGTGGGGCACTTTTGGAATGGGGAAAAATACTGAAGTCGCGTGACCGTCACGCTAAGATACATATATACAGATGTGTGTGTATATACATATATTTAAGAGACATATACATATACACAGGAGCTATATATCTATATAGTTAATTTGGGATGAGAAAAAAAGCGCTAACCTCGCGTGACTGTCACATTCAGATACATACATACGAGGGCGACACTGAAAGTTTTTAGAACTGGCCACTTGTAAACGATATAATAAAAAAATAAGTTCAAATTTTGAAAATAGAACTCTTTGTCAATGTTATGTATTGTGTATGTATTTTATTAATTTGTCATTTGTTAACGATTTGGCGGAAAATTGAAAATTGTCTGTGTCACGTCAGCATGAATTTAACGCGAGAAAATTTTCGTACATTTATTTTTTATGACTTTCGATGTAATTTATGTCAACAAGAAAGTTATGATAGACTTTGATTGGTGTTTCACGATGAAGCCCAATCTCGTGCCACTGTTTACAACTGATTTAATGAGTTTAAACGTGGTCCCATTTATCTCACCGATGATCTGCGTAGGGGACGGCCTTCTACGGTGACGACTGAAGATAACATCAGTGTTGTGCGGCGTATTATAGAGACTGACAAAAGAGTGACTTTTGAGCAGATTCGGACAAGCTTAAGCATCGGTATGAGTCAAGTGTACAAAATCCTCTATGATCATTTAGAGGTCAGGAAGCTTTGTGCCCGGTGGATACCTCATAATTTGATAGAGGCCCAAAAACTCCGTCGTGTTGATTGATGTCGTGAAATGGTTCAAAGATTTAACGGTGGTGACTCAAATGCTGTGTTCGACATACTTACTTGTGACGAAAGCTGGATTTATTGTTATTATTCTGAAACTAAGAGACATTCTCCTATCTGGGTGTTTCCTTCCGAGGAGTTGCCAACTAAAGTGAAGAGAGGTCGAAGCGTGGAAAAAAAAATGGTGGCCTCGTTCTTCGGAAGGACAGGTCATTAGGCAACAATTGTTTTAAAGGATCGTAATACAGTTACTGCAGAGTGGTACACTAACAATTGTTTGCCATTTGTCATGGAAGAAATTCGGAAGAAACGACCTCGCAATAGGATCCTCCTTCACCACGAGAATGACTCGTCACACACCGCCAAGCAAATATTCGATTGCTTGGCGACGTCAGACGTGGAATTACTGGGTCACCCGCCCTATAACACCGACCTCGCACCTTGCGATTTTCTTTTATTTCCGAAAATAAAAGAAAAACTTCGAGGAAAACGTTTTATGGTCGCCGAGGAAGCAACGGCTGCGTTTCAAAATGCCGTTGAAGATACCCCTAAGGACGAGTGGGCAAAGTGCTCTTCTCAATGGTTCCATTGGATGCAGCTATGTATTAATGTAAATGGACACTATTTTGAAAAGATATAATAAAACTAACAACTTGCTAGTTTATTCAGTTTTTGATTTTTAAGAACTTTCAGTATCACCCTCGTATATATATATATATATATATATATATATATATATATATATATATATATATATATAAATGATGTTTATAAATTTGTGAAGCTAGGAAGTTATAATTTCTGACATGCAGTCCCACGTCTGACAGTATATTTTTATTACTATCGTTATCAGAAAGATGCTGATGCCCAACACCTGTTTCAATTCCCCTCTGACGTCTTTTAAAACACACACGGGATAATATGGGTTAGTGGATATTCTTACACCGTCACTACACGGTAATACAACACCCTTTAGTCAAATTAAAAACAAACACCGGACCATAAACGAAACGAGTAAGCCATACAATACAAACCATATAAAGGCAATAACGTGACATATAAAGGGAAGTCACAGCAATCAATGACAAACGATATTATAAGTTAAACTGGGTCAAGTGTGCGGCAGATGGCTCCAGAGTGATTTGCATCTGCAGCGAGAGTTGCGCCGCGCCGTCTCGTAATCCTCTTATAATATTAAACTGTATTTGCGGGAGACCTTCGCCTTTTGTTGTATTAAATAAAAATTCTGAACTATTTACATAGTAATTTTCATGCTTGGTTTGTACAAACCTTGAAAAATAGGAGATTTTGTCTAAGCCTACTTCTGCCATAAATTCCAGCGTCCAAATGATTAGCTTTAAACAGAAAATAGAGTTTAATTAGTGGAATGCATACAAATTTTCTTCTTTCCAGATCATGTTATAAAATGTTGCATAAATTATTATTTATATACAGACAAAATATAAAAATAAATTATTTACAAATACTTCTTCTTCTATGCTTTATCCTGGCCACTTTCGAGGTCTGCTTTCCTGTTTATCCGTCTTCACTTCGCCCGTTCTGAAATGTTATCGGCAGTCAGCCTATGATTTTCATATCTTACCGCGAGGTCGTGCTCCTGCCACAACGGTATCAAGGTATCCTTCTAACGTACTCTACAGGATTACTTAGGACATGTCATCCTATCCGACTTTCCTGAATCTTATCCGCTACGTAACGTACGCCGAGACTGTCCCGAGTGTACTCGTTACGTATGCTAGTACCGTAACGTCGCTCATCCAGCACAACATTTTCAATAACGTCGGATCAAGACTGGCCAAATAAATAGGAAAAAAATACATTAATGCGAAAAATAATTAAATAATAACATTTCATAAAATAAGTTTAAAAATAACAATTTAAGCAGAGTTGGATTCAGTGGAAAGACGTGCAAAGATTCTCATTGGTGACTATGACTTGGTTGAAACCAATCTTGCCAGCCTCGAGCACAGGCGCAGAGTAGCCAGCCTCTCAGTGTTCTATAGAATGCATTTCGGTGAGCGTGCGCAGGACTTACATGCTTTAACTCCTCGCTCTCCTTTCCACTAATGGGCAACCAGGCTGTCGTCGGGCATTTACCCCTTTTATGTCGATATTCCACGCATTAGAACCAAATTGTTTGCTTCGTCTTTTGTAATTCATACAGCAAAGGGGTAGGATACTTTGCCGGCGTCTATCTTTCTTCAAAGCAAGAGTGAAAATGCTTTTCATTACGCTAACGTGCGATTAACCGTATAAGGCAACATCACCACTTACCACCAGGTGGGATTGTGGTCAAGTACTGGCCTACATGCGCTGGCTTACATACGCTAACCATCTGAGCCGTGGTAGCTCAGATGGTTAGCGCTTGCTGTAAATTTCACAGTGCGCGAGCAACCCGGGTTCGATCCCCGCCGGCACCAATGAAATTGTTAATTGCAATTTTAACTTCTAAGTGCTGATTTACTACGTGCTCGGCGGTGAAGGAAAATACCTTGAGGAAACCTGCATGTCTGAGAAATAAGGAAAAATAATTGAAGACGTGAAGTTTACCAATACGCATTTTTTTTAAAACGTTACCCCCACACTATTTTTTTTGTGTGGATTTTCTTCTGTGTCGTGGAGGCAGTTTACAAACATAAATTGCACGAGGACAAACATCCAGACCCGGAACAATTATTTGTAGGCCATACAAATACTTGATCCGTGCGGGATTCGAAGCGCAACAACTCATGGCTAAGCCACTGCGCCACGGAGCCGTCAACATTGGGTCAATGTGGCGGACATTTCCTTGCCCTAAACCCTCTCAGAAAAAAGGGGAGGCCTGTACTCAGCTGTGGGACGTATATAGGTTGTAACTTAAGTTAAACAAATATTTGTGTCTTATGTTTATTACTTTGCATGTTATTTTCAGTATTAATTGTAATTATAGAAATGAAAACTTTGAGGTAACACATAAAAAATACAGTCGAATTGAGTACCTCCTCCTTTTTTCGTAGTCGGTTAAAAATAATAAATCTGCGGTTTGTCTCGCTTAGTAGTGTGGCAAGTATGGCAAATAGTTCCCTTATGGGGGCAATCTGTGAGTAAGGTCTGTGTTCTGCAGTGGACTTTTCAGATGCTGTTATGAATGAAGTGTATGGTAGTGGCGGTGTAAGAATATCCACCACTACTTCATATCGTCCCGTGGGTGATGAAGCGTCAGTAGCCTAATGGCAGGGTGCGGACCGCGAACTCGAAAAGTCGTGATTTCGGATCCGCCATTCGACTACTGTCGTGAACCACTTTTAACACAAGCACTTTAAACTTATTTATAGTTAGTGGGAGTCATAGAAGCTGTGGTTGCCAACCAGTCTGCTACCGTAACAACTATGGTAATATCCCCTTTATGAGGCAGTCTATGGGGAAGTTTTATGGTCAGTGGTGGTTTTCTACGTGGTAGAGCCATGCTGCAGCTATATTATGGTTGTAGCACGAATGGGTCGGCTCGACCGGGGAGGACCACGCTCTCACAGAATACCAGCGTAAAATAGCAGCTTAACGCTGCTGTGTTTCGTATGGTGAGTGTAGAGAACCGGATACCCTTTTTACTGGAAAAGAGGCATTCCATCTTCGTACTCACGGGTGACGACGCATCTGCATTTTGATTCTTTATTGAGGATAAATGTAGATGTCTATTGGTCACAGCAACCACTTACCATCAGGTGGTCTGTGCTCATTTGTCACCCTTAACCTATAAAAAAAAACTTCTGTAGACTGTAATGATACATTATATAAAATAACCTTTAAATCGGGAGGATATTCACGTACACTTTTAAATGTATATGTTAATAACGTAAGGAAAGCCGTTGTAGTTTAGGAAATAAGTGTCGCTTCTCGCGGAAACCAAGAGAATAAACTTTTTAGGGTTCTGTAGTCAAATGGCAAAAACGGAACCCTTATGGATTTGTCATGTCTGTTTGTCTGTCCATCCGTAACTTTTTTTGACGTAACACTTTTTTCCGAAACTACAAAAACTAACTAAATTAATAACTAAATTTTGGGGGTTACCCATACTTAGAACTGAAACTCAAAAACTTTTTTCCATCAAACCCATACATGTGGGGTATCTATGGATAGGTCTTCAAAAATGATATTGAGGTTCCTTATATATTTTTTTCTAAACTGAATAGTTTGCGCGAGAGACACTTCCAAAGTGGTAAAATGTGTGCCCCCCCCCCCCCCGTAACTTCTTAAATCAGAGAATAATAAAACTAAACAAAATATATGATGTACATTACCATGTAAACTTCCACCGAAATTTGGTTTAAACGAGATCTAGTAAGTAGATTTTTTAAACGTCATAAATCGTAAATTATGTTACTTGTTGCTACGGAACCCTTCATGAGCAAGTCCAACTAGCACTTGGCCGCTTATTTTATATTGATTTACTACGTAATTCTCTGTATCTTTGATTAGATTGACAGAATTTATTTAGAATTAATGAATAATTGTTAGAATTAATTTATTTTTTCATGAAATAACATTCAATTATTATGTTTTATTATAAGTAATAATAATTAATATTATTCTGGCCTTAATAAACGTGGAACAACAACCGTACCATATCAGATTGTTACCAAATCCAGTCGTAGTTACCTGGCACGATGCAAGATATTGATTGGGGGGTCCAGACGGCAGTGCAGCGACCTTGAACCACGACCCGCGAATGTGGGTCAGTCGGTGAGCCCCCAACAACAGCCCATACAACTTGTTTAGATATACTGTTTCTTAATGCCTGTTTGATAAGTCACGGGCTTGTTTGAAAATATATTTAGTTTAAATTAATTGTTTGATTTAAGTTATAATTATTTCATTATATATTTAAATTAGGTTCTATATTCGACACGTTTTTTTATGTATGTACACCGATTTCTCTGAAACGGCTGAACCAATTTTAATGACAATTTTTTTAAGATGTATAATCTTTTTTTTTTGTAAAATTGCTCTTGTCAATACGCTGAGGGGGGTTGACGACCCTCCCGCCCCTGGGGGAATTACCCACCGACTGGTCGGGGGGGGGGGCCCTTTCAAACCTAGGGGCCCTGTGACTGGCAGGCGGGCGCCGAGCATCGCGCGATAGAGGGCGTGGCTGGGCTGGGCTTATGGCCCGGCAGAGCCTCTAGAGGAGACGCCGTTCGCACTCAGGCACAAAACTGCATGGTGATTGCCCTGGCAATGCGGACAGGGCCGCTGGTGCGGCAGTCTCGCTGGAGGTGCCTTTACAAACAAGAGTAGCACCAGCGGCGCCCCTTGGTGATAGTTTGCCTCGCCGGAACCGGCTTACTTAATAATTTAGGGCACGACGTCACCCGGTGATCTGGTGCTCGACAATAGAAGCAGGGGCCTCTCTGGCCGCTAGGCCACTGTATGATGGTAAGGAGCTACGCCCTCCCGCGGGAGCTCCGATAAGCCCGGAGGGGTGGGGGGGTTGGCGACGACTTGCCCGGCGGATTCCGCCTCTCACTGGGCACGGTTCGTAAGTCGTCAACGGTGCCCGCCGCGTTCTCAATCTGCCGGCACTGTTCCTCTAAGAACCGCAGCAGATCATTGATGGCCGGATTATAGGAGGCCCCGTCTCCGCCGTACCTCTCCTCAAAATGTATCCGAAGGTCGAGAGGCAGACGGGACAGCACGATGTGGAGCAACAAAAGGGACCGTTTGCCCACTGGTAAATCCAGCCGCCTCAACGCATTACAGGCCACCAAGACTGGATTCACCAGGTCCGGACGTAGTCTGGCCCGGTCACTAAGCAACGGGAGGCTTAGTAGCTGTTTAACATGTTCGTCCGCAATTCGCCGGACGTTGACGTATCTTCCGGCTAGGAGGTCCCGAGCAGTCTGGTAGGCGTCGTCCGACAATCTCAAGTGGCCGACGACGCCCAGAGCCTCCCCCTCCAATGAGGTCAGGAGGTAAGCCATCTTCTGGCTCGGGGTCAAGTCCCTCCGTGCATCCACTAGGCTGTCGAAAAGACCAACGAAGGTCAGCCATTCGGAAGGGACCACGGAGAACCTTGGCAGGTCCAGAGTTGGGAGTCGTCCCAACAGCTTAGGCTGGGGTTGCTTCCGAAAGGACTTGGACAGGCCACTCATAACTTCACGCGCCTCTTCAGCATACCTGCCTTCAGCCTCGATCAACTCGTACGTGAGCGAAAGGAACTGCTCGTAGTCCGCGAAGCAGGAGTCCAGGACTCCCTTTTCCACATCCGAATCCTCAAGCTCAGCGTAAGCCTCCTCCACTGCGGCCCTTCGAGCATCGACCTGCTCGAGCCGCTTCCTCAGGTTATAGACCCTATCCGGTCGACCTATCAAAGCATGAACGCTAGTGGCCCAGCGTAACTCAGTCCGCAGGCAACGGATTAGTAGCTTGGGCGATGGCATCACTACTATATACAAATTACGACGCGGCTCGAGCACAAATTACAAAAATAACAAATAACAAATACAAAAAAAATTAACAGTTAACAAATGCAGTTCCTATCAAATCGAGTTGAATAGAAATTACACAAATACGAATTACTACTTATTAAATTAAAAACAAGTTAGCACAAAAGAAAAGACACAAATCAAATTAACAAATAACAAATACTAGTGCGATCAAATCAAGTTAAATTCAAATTGCGAAAATACAAATTACTACTCATTACTTCAAATACAAATTACAATACAAATAAAGATACACATCACGGTCGATCAGCAAAAAATGACTCGCTCGGAAATCGACCCTTCGATAAGTAATCCACTATAACTATCCGACAACGATAATTATCCGATTACGTGATAGTAACCATCTACCTGCACGACACATACCCAGCTCCAGCAAACTCCCGCTTGCGCACTAAACGGGCGCGGCTTTTCAAATCTACCCGCTAACAAACAAAAAAAGCATGCAACAAAGGAAAAGAATTTTATTATTACGTATTACGGCTGGGCGTGATTGCAGACACAAATTAAACCAATCCAAACACGCTTCCTGCCACCAAATGTTTAATTTTTATGAAGTACTACGGTCGGACTCGACCGGGAATCGAACCACGCTCTGCTACCAGAATTTTACGGCCTGCAGCTGCCTATCCAAGAGCAGAATCTTCCGGGGCCCATGAGCGGAAGACCTTACAAGCAGATGCAGGTCGGGCCTCCTAAAGTGGCCACGTGGAATTATCCTATCACCCTAAACTATATGGAAAATGTTCTATTAGGATAGTAGGCTACAATTCAATAGGGAGAATAGCCAAACAGAGCTTACTTACCTATATCCAAGGCAACTGCTGTCTCAGGGTTCGGTCAGGCCGCATGTGGTTGTAGGGTGCATGGGAAGTAAGGGTTAGTGATGTGTATATGTGTGTGACTGGTTGTGATAGACCTGATTGCACCGTTGCCGTCAGCAGCAGCTCGGACTTCAGCACCGCTGCAAATTGTGGTAATCTTCAGCGGAGCCACCCACAGTCACTTTCTTCGTTCGTCACGAGAACAGTCCATTAACTTTATCGCACAATTAACTAACTTCCAGAAGCCACTGACTCTCGTTTATTATAAGCGTGACACACAACACGAATACAAATGTCCGGATCAAAGGTCACTAACGTTTTGCGTGGCAACAGTTATTTCTGGACTTAACACTAACTTCTCTAGTATCACAAAGCCCCGCGTCCACCCGACGACGGAAAATGTTTCCGAACTATATCAAATGTCGCACTAGTAGTTAATATTGTCGAATGCACTTATATACGGATTCAGGGTTAAACACAACTAAGTTCCTTCATTCGACACCGAAACAAAACGTCGCGCCAGAGTCAAAGTACGCCTCGTTGACCCGCCGATTAATTTAACTAGCTAACCAAACACAAAAGAGGCACTACGCGACTAAGAATTATAATGCTATCTTGACAACTAACCGGGAGAAGCTCTCAAACAAGGAATGCGCGTTACGAATCCTAGACAGTATATTTACTCGACGCGCCTGCACTATTCCGCGTTCCCGAACAAGTTCACAGCGTGCTGTCCCAAGCTCAGCTTGCAAGCAACTGCCTTTTGCGCTCGTGCGCTCTCGCCACAGCCACACGGCTCGTCCGAACTTCAAAACCGGTATGGGCCAGAGCCGAGCGCCCTCTGGCGTCAAACGCCGAAACCAGCGTTCGGGCGTGAACAGGTAGAATAATGAAAATAATGCCTATTCATTTGTATTTAATTATTATATACATATGAATGCCTATTCATTTGTATATAATTATAATATACAAATGAATAGGCATTATTTTTGTATAAAGCGCAGCCCTCAGCCAGGGCAGTCGGCGACGGCCCGTTCCACGTCCCGCGCGCCTCTCAAGGCCCCCGCACACATCCAGACACCCACACATAGCCGCAAGTGATTTTACGTGTACACATGCTTTAGTGTCGTTTTTTTTCGCGTAGTGTATATATTCTTTGGCGCTGCCCCAATGCATGTTGGCGAACTTGACATGAATAGAATAGAATAGAATAGAATAATTTTTTATTCAATATAGATCACATGTGTAATACTTATTGAAAGTCATTTTTTACTTTACCACTGGTTCGAAAAAAAAACCTCTGTCCTGGGAATAACCAGCAAGAAACCCAGCGGGACTTTTTTTTTAAAGCAAATTTTACAATAATGGTTGTACTAACTATATAAGTACAAAATTTATTTTAGAAACAGCTTGGAAGCGATCACCTCATTCCCAGGGGTTATTATCAACCAAGTATTCATTTATACTATAATAACCCTTTTTATACAGTTTCAACTTAACAAAACATTTAAACTTGCTAATGGAGAGAGCCTGTACACTTTCCGGGACCTTGTTGTAATAGCGTATACATTGCCCCAAGAATGAATTACTGATTCTGTGGAGTCGAGAAACTGGTATCACTAGCTTGTGTTTGTTCCTAGTGTTTACAGAATGCACATCACTTTTTTTACTAAAACTTCCTTTGTTTTTGTGAACATACATTAAATTTTCGTAAATATACTGAGAGGCCAAAGTTAATATATTTATTTCTTTAAATTTATCTCTAAGAGACTCTCTCAGTTTTAGGTTGTAAATAGCTCTAATGGCCCTCTTCTGTAAAACAAAAATAGTTTCTGAATCAGCCGCATGTCCCCATAGCAAAATCCCATAAGACATTATGCTATGGAAATAACTGAAATAAACTAATCTAGCTGTCTCGACACTAGTGAGACCTCTAATCTTTTTTACAGCATAGGCTGCAGAACTTAGTCTGCTTGCTAGTTTGGATAAATGGGGGCCCCACTGAAGCTTTGCGTCGAGAGTGATGCCAAGAAAAACAGTGGATTCAACAGGGCTCAGTTCTTCCCCATTTAAAAACACATTGGTACTCAGATTTCTAACATTCGTTGTTGTAAATTTAATACATTTAGTTTTATTTCCGTTTAAATGTAAATTATTAACGTTAAACCAATGCACTAATTTTGATATAGCATTATTCACTTCGTCACATTTAAATGATTTACGTTTAAGTTTAAGAATCAAAGAAGTATCATCAGCAAATAATACTATATCATGATTATCCTCTACAATAGAAGGTAAGTCATTAATATACACTAGAAACAGGAATGGGCCGAGAATTGAGCCCTGGGGGACACCCATTAGTACAGGTGAGCCGGAAGAACTTTTACCATTAATAATAACTTTCTGCATTCTATTACTTAAATATGAAATTATAAGTTTAAGCGCTGTGTTCTTGACACCATAGTACTGTAGCTTCCTGATTAATGTCTCATGGTGAACGCAGTCGAAGGCCTTGGAAAGGTCACAAAATATACCCAAAGCATCCTCTGAATTCTCCCATGCACAAAAAATATGTTTAATAAGCTCAACTCCAGCGTCAGTTGTTGAGCGACCCCTTGTAAAACCGAATTGATTTCTATGTAGCAATTTATTAATATTAAAGAAACTTAACATTTGATCTAAAATTATTTTTTCAAAAATTTTACTAAATGTTGGTAGTACAGAAATTGGTCTAAAATTGGCGGGGTCTAATGTACTACCAGATTTATATAAAGGTATGACTTTACTAAGTTTCATTAAATCAGGAAACACACCAGATTCGACGCTTGTATTAAATATAGTGGCTAGATAAGGTGCTATTATATCTATTATAGATAAAATAACTTTAACGGAAATCCCCCATAAATCTGCCGTTTTCTTAACATCAATAGTTTTAAAATATTTAACGATATCTTTTGGCAGTACTCTATGGAATTTAAAAGTATTTGAACAAGCCTTTACATTTTGTTTAAGCAATGATTCGGCGACAGTAGGAGAAGAGTTTAATGATTTAGTTGTCAAAAAAGGAACATCAGTAAAATGTTTCTCAAAAGCCATAGCAACTTCTTGATCAGATCGGGTTAAATTATTGTTAATATTCAATTGAAAATCCGAGTTGCGCCGTTTGACCTTGCCCGTTTCACTATTTATTATTCTCCAGGTCATTTTAATTTTGTTAGATGCAGTTTTAATTTTGTTACTTAAATGTAAAGCCTTAGCTGTGGCGCACACTTTTTTAAATATTTTAGAATATGTTTTTACATAATCTCTAAATATAACACTACTATTAAATGATCTTTCATTACAAAGCTCGTATAACCTTCGCCTACTCTTATAAATTCCTACTGTCGCCCATTCATTAAATGATTTGCGACTGTTAAAAGAGAAAGTTTTAGAAGTAAATATCCTACTAAATTCACAAGTTATAATTTTAAATAACGTACCATACAAATAATTAGCACTGTTTTTAAATGAAAGTGATGGAAGTCTTTTTATTATATTACTTCTAAACCTCTCCAAGCGATGTTCATTTATTGGAACAAACACAACTTTCTTATTTTTCTGTTTCTTAGGTATGTAAGGCAATGATACCAACTGCCCACAGTGATCTGAACTTAAATTTTGAATAATTGATTTATGCAAGGGCTTAATATCTGTAAAAATATTATCTATACAGGTCGCACTAGGCCCAGCAATACGTGTTGGTTCTAAGAATAAATTAACAAGATTATACGATTTAAACAATGAGCTAAACTTAATACTAATGGAAGAAATTTCAAGGAGATTGATGTTAAAGTCTCCACATATTACAACAGACTTGTTCTGTTTACTAAGTTTGAGCAAAACTTCTTCCACAATCCTTTCAAAATAGTCATAAGTAGCACATGGGGGTCTGTAAACACTCACAACAATGAGGTGCTCGAGCTCGACACAAGCCATTTCTACAGTTCGCTCAACAGAGAGGCTCACTACATCCTTACGTTCTTTATATAATAATGATTTATCTGCTAGTATTAAGGAGCCACCACGTAATGTCTTAGAAATATTATTTTTCCATTAGTTCTCAGACATGCAGGTTTCCCCACGATGTTTTCCTTCACCGCCGAGCACGTGGTATTTCAGCACTTAAAATTGCAATTAACAATTTCATTGGTGCCGGCGGCGATCAAACCCGAGTTGCTCGCGAAATGTGAAATTTACAGCGAGCGCTAACCATCTGAGCTACTACAGCTCTCATGGAAGGGAAAATAAGGTGTTTTTGTAGAATAAGGCTAACAAACAAGCACAGTCCATCCAAATGCTATTTCACTCTGGTATTCTATGAGAGCGTAGCCTTACCCCGGTCGCTCTGACCCATTTCCAACCGACTTCAAAAAAAAGGAGGAGGTTTACATTTTGAATGCATTTTTGTACATCATATTTAACAAATGAAAGTAGAAGCCCTTATTACTTGTGTTTTCAAAAACTGCAATAAGGGCAAATAATTATTTATATATTTGAACTTAAGTTTAAAATTTGGCTACTCTTTGCAAAATAACCCTGTGTATTCTATTGTTCTCTCTATACAAGCTATGCTATTTGGCGGTTGAATTAGGCGCTGCGCAAACTAAGAAACTTTTGTGTCTTGTGTGGGATACAAGCTACCAATAAATATTCTATTTTCATATAATCAATACGAAATTAGCCATTCCTAGCGCAGACGCAAACACTTTTTGTGTCCAGTTGCTTCCACTTGACACATACCGACCGCCAATCAAAAAATGTTCGGTGCTGGTAACTGAGAACTTTTTATCGCTACCTCAACGGCCATCACCACCTTTGCAATCGGCTCCATCGTCGCGGCCGCAGGAGACGAAAAGGCAAAGATCAAAGCAGAGAAAGAAGCTTGCCTACCTATCGCTGGTTGATCTTCCCCCTGTGGCTGCGACGGTATCGAATAACCTGGTACCGCCCAATGCTAGTTCGTGGATAGAAGTGGCTAAAAAGCCCAAAAAATCAAGGGCCACCGAAAAGCGGATCGCCACGATGATATCACCTTTTGGTGCCCCGAAAGAAAGGCGAAAAAACAAAAAAGTATTGCGGGCCTCAATATCTGGGGCTATAACAGAAACGGTGTCAGAAGGCTCTTCTGTTACTTATGCCAAAGTAATAGAAGAGGCAAAGTTTTTTCTTTTTTTTTTTTTCTGTGGCAACCCCGGTGACAAGTTGTAAAATAATTGCTCCCAACTATTTTTAAAAATTAAATATTGTAAATTGATAATATCCACCTCAATTTTGAGTTACAGTTGTTAAATACGACTTATTTGTATTTGTGAAATAAGTAAAACTCAGAAGTACCTATTTTAATTACATTGTGATTAGTGTTCTAAGTACCAACCAAAAGTAACAGCTGTAACGAACATCGTTTAAACTTACTGTAAGTGTAATTCTTGTTATCCCTTTAACATTTTAAGATTTACCTGTTAAGTAAGTATTGTTCTGGATTTCATTTTGAATTATTTACATGATAATTTAATTTGAGATCTGTAAATAAACCCATACATCTAGTCATTTGCTTACTCTGCTTCTTTGGTTTTCTTTCTTTGTTTTCTTTTGCTATTTACACTTAATAGTAAAATGAATACACGCAACGCCAAAACGCGCCAATTGGAGAACCAACTTCAAATGGTGCTTCAAGACCTTAGGGCGTCAAAGGAGCAGTGTGAGCTGTTATGTAAAGAAAGGGATGACAATGAAAAGGAAATAATAAATATAATAGCTAAAAATACTGAGCTAAAAAATGATATGGTTAAGTTGCATACAGAATATACATTTGTTTCAAAAGAAAGGGATCAACTTCAGAGAACAGTCGATGAGTTTGACCAATGCAGCAAGGAATATGAGGAATCCCTCAGATTAATTGCTGCATTGCAGTTACAGTTAAGTAAGGCTAATGAGCAGATTGTGCAATTAAAACATTACATAGACAACATGAAAGCGTCCCAAACTCAAAGTCTGTTCAACGAGCTCATAGAATGTGAATCTTTTAAAGCATTGCAACCCTCCACAACAATTGATTTGACTGGTGATGATTATGTCACATCAAGAACAGCATCAAGGACTACCTGCAGTAGAAGAAAATTAAAGAAATATATAAAAATCAATAAATATATTAGAAAAATGCAAAAATTAATTAAAACTAAAATTAATGTTAAAAATTATATAAATGTATGCAAAGAAAAGCAACAATTAATTAATAAACTTAAAATATATTCAATTGAGGTGGAAAATATGAATCACTGTTATGAGACTGATATAGAGTGTCTAAATTCAACAATTTTATCCCTTAAAAACTCCCTACAAATTTTATCAAATAAATATGCATCGGCTCAAAATGAGATAAAAGAACACATATTGGCCATGAATGATCTGGTAAAATCATGTAAATATAATGAGGAGCGCTTTGACTCCTTAATAAAACATCAGAGTGAGTATCAGCGCTCCATACCAGGTTCATCGGGGACAATATGTGTAAATAACAAAGTAAACAGTAAGGACTCATTATTTTCACCTACACTCTATGACAGTGCCATGACAAAGGATATAAACTTAAAAAGCAATGTAAATATTAAAAAAAAAAGTTATTATGTATTGTGATGACATAGGCAAAAATTTGGGCATGATGTTAAATAACTGTTTAGAAGGACATATGATTAGTAATTATTGCATGCCAGGAGCATCCTTTAGTTATATAATGAATAAAGTTTTAGCTAGTAAATTTTGCCCTAATAGCACATTAATAATTCTTGTTGGGAGAAGAGGCAATCTAAACAAAAATCAATTATTAAAATATATTGATAATCTTAATAATTTAAATGTACATAAAATTATCTTGTTTACATTGCCTTACATACAGGGTTGGCCGCAGGAAAATAAAATAAGATATGATTTAAATTTATTAATGAATAACTTTTCATGTAATAATAATATAAACTTGACATTTAATTGTTATAATTATAATAATAAATGTAATTTAATAGACATAAATAATTTACTTAAGAAATTTTTGACTAATGATAGGTATTACCTATCTAAATATATTTTAAGACAGATAGCAAATGTGCTATCTTATTGTTTATTTATTAACTCAGCCAAGGACTTGGCTACACAGACATCTGCTCCTTTTGAGCAGTGTAATGACTTAATATGTAATTTGGAATCAGTTCCAAGTAATTTAAATTAGAAAATGAGACAATAGAGGTAATCTCTAGCAGTTGTAATAATTTAAATAATTTAGAATGTAGCTTACAAATCTTTAATTGTATGACTCCACAGAGTGATAATGAAAATTGTATACACCTGGTGCATCAAAATATACAAGGCATGGTAGGCAAAGAGTTAGAAATTGAGTTGTTCTTAAATAGCAACAATATTCATATTTTATGTATTACTGAACATTGGTTAAAAGCTTATAACTTAATGTTTAACTTCAGTAATCACCAGGTGGTCAGTTCTTTCAATAGAGAAACGGTTTTAAGAGGTGGCTCCTTAATATTAGCTAGTAAATTATTGTCATGTAAAGAACGTAAAGATATTGTGAGCCTCTCTGTTGAGCGAACTGTAGAAATGGCATGTGTTGAGTTTGAGCACCTCATTGTTGTGAGCGTCTACAGACCCCCATGTTCTATATACGATACTTTTGAAAAAATTATGGAGGAAGTTTTTGCTAAGCTTAATAACCGGAATAAATCAGTTGTAATATGTGGAGACTTTAACATCAATCTCCTAGAAGCTTCCTCAATCAATATTAAATTTAGATCATTGTTTAAATCATATGGTCTTTTTAATTTATTTTTAGAGCCAACGCGTATTGCTCAATCTAGTGCAACATGTATAGATAACATTTTTACAAATGTGAAGCCGTTGCATAAATGTATAATTCAAAAATTAAGTTCTGATCACTGTGGACAAGTAGTTTCGTTACCATATGTTCACAAAAAGCAAGTAGATAAGAAAGTTGTGTTTGTTCCAGTAAATGCACGTCGCTTGGAGAAATTTAGAAGTAACATAGTGAAAAAACTTCCATCACTTACATACCAAAATGATCCAAATTTTTTGTATGGAACATTATTTAAGCTTATTTGCAATGAATTTAATAATACTTTTACTTCTAAAACATTCTCCTTGAACAGTCGGAAGTCATTTAATGAATGGGCGACAGTAGGAGTCCATAAGAGCAGACATAGGTTATATGATCTTTACCATGAAAGGTCATATAATCATAGCGTCGAATTTAGGGAATATGTAAAAAAATATTCAAAAATATTTAAAAGAGTGTGCTCCACAGCCAAGTCTTTGCATTTGAGCAACAAAATTAAGACGGCTTCTAATAAAATTAAAATGACATGGAGTATAATTAATAGCGAAACTGGTAAGATTAACTCTCGTAATTCAAACTACCAGTTAAGTGTTAATAACAAATTAACCGAATCAGATCAGGACGTTGCAATGGTTTTTGAGAAATATTTTACTGATATTCCGATATTAACCACTAAGTCACTGAATTCTTCTCCTGCGGTCGCCGAATCATTACTTAAACAAAATGTAAATGCGTGTACAAAGAATTTTACATTTCATAAAGTATCATCAAAAGATATTGTAAAATATTTTAAAACTATTGATGTTAAGAAAACTGCGGATCTGCGGATTTCCGTTAAAGTTATTGCGTCTATAATAGATACAATCGCGCCTCATTTAGCTACTATTTTTAATACTAGTATCGAATCTGGTGTGTTTCCTGATTTAATGAAGTATAGTAAAGTAATACCTTTATTTAAATTTGGTAGTACATTAGACCCCGCTAATTTTAGACCTATTTCTGTACTACCAACACTTAGTAAGATTTTTGAAAAAATTATTCTTCATCAAATGTTAAATTTCTTTAATATAAATAATTTACTTCATAAAAATCAATTTGGTTTCACAAGGGGTCGCTCGACAACTGATGCCGGTGTTGAGCTGATTAAATATATATTTAATGCATGGGAGAATTCACAGGATGCTTTGGGTATATTTTGTGACCTATCCAAAGCCTTCGGTTGTGTTCACCATGAAACATTAATCAGGAAACTTAAACACTACGGTGTAAGAAGTGATGCTCTTAAATTAATTATTTCATATTTAAGTAAGAGAACGCAAAAAGTTGTCATTAACAGTATAAGTTCTTCCGGGTCGATGGTACAGATGGGCGTGCCTCAAGGCTCAATTCTAGGCCCCTTTCTGTTTCTTGTATACATTAATGACTTACCTTACATAGTAGGAGATAACCATGATATAGTATTATTTGCAGATGACACTTCTTTAATTTTCAAATTAAGTCGACAATTGCTAAAATATGACGAAGTAAATAATGCTATATCTAAATTAGTAAATTGGTTCAATGTTAATAATTTGCATTTAAATGGCACTAAAACGAAATGTATGAAATTTATGACTCCAAATGTCAAACAATTAAATACTAATGTAATTTTAAATGGGGAGAAACTGAGTCTTGTAGATACCACCATTTTTCTTGGAATCACACTAGACGCGAAGCTTCAATGGAGCCCCCATATATCAAAACTAGCAAGCAGACTTAGTTCTGCAGCATATGCCGTAAAAAAGATTAGAAGTCTGGCTAGTGTTGAAACAGCTAGACTAGTTTACTTTAGCTATTTCCATAGCATAATGTCGTATGGTATTTTGCTATGGGGACACGCAGCTGACGCTGAAGTTATATTTGTTTTGCAGAAGAGGGCCATAAGAGCAATTTATGATTTAAAGCCTAAAGAGTCGCTGCGACAAAAATTTAAGGAAATTAATATATTAACTTTGGCCTCTCAATACATTTATGAAAATGTAATGTACGTACACAAAAATAAAAGTAGTTTTACAAAAATAAGTGATATTCATTCTGTAAATACTAGGAACAGACACAAGCTAGTAGTACCGGTTACTCGACTCCATCGAGTCAGTAATTCATTCTTGGGGCGATGTATACGCTTTTACAACAAAATTCCAGAAAATATACAAAATTTGACCTGCTCAAAGTTCAAAAACTTTATTAAACTAAGTTTGTATAAAAAGGGTTATTATAGTATTAAAGAATTTATAGATGATAATAACCCCTGGAAATGAGGTGATCGCTACCAAGCTATTTCTAATTTGTTGTGTTGTTAATTTGTGTAACATACATGATTGTAAGCTGTTATTTAAAAAAAAAGTCCCGCTGGGTTTCTTGCTGGTTCTTTTTTTCGAACCAGTGGTAATTATACAAAGGAGTGACTTTCAATAAGCATTATTTATAATCTATATTGAATAAAAAAGTTTCTGTTTCTGTTTCTGTTTCAAAGGCCAAAATACATTTGGCAGATTTTGGCATCGAAACAGTCCGCCAGAAGCGGGCGGTAATCGGAGGATTCCTGCTGGAAATTAAGGGTCCGGTTTGCAGCACGAAGGCGGATAAGCTGGCGGCCAAAATGATCTTTCAGACCTGAACGTGCGAATTAATCGGTCAGTTAAATTGAACGACGTTCGACTGAGGGACCTCGACGACGCCGTCAGCACTTTGGAGGTTGCGGCGGCGATGGTTGCGGCAGCAGAGTGATCGGTGGATGATGTAAAAGTTAGAGAAATCCGCCGAAATCACTCTACCATGGGGACATGCTGGGTGTGGTGCCCAGTAACGGCAGTCTGGAAGTTTGCGGTTGTTGGGCGAGTGCGCGTGGGTTGGGAGCCTGCTCGAATTGAATAACTAGAGCTCAGGCATATACATTGTTTTCGGTGCCTAGAAAGGGGGCACGTTGGCAGCAGGTGCTCCAGTGAAACAAATAAAGGCGCACGTTGTTTTGGTTGTGGAAAGCATGGACATAGGGCGAAACAGTGCACTGCGTCGGCATTAAAATATCCTCTGTATTCCGATCTTGAGCATTCTTCTGGCCACAGGTTAGGGAATAAGTGCATCCCACCTCCCAAAAAAAGGGAAGGAAGAATGGTCAGGCATCTGCACTCACCAACAAGGCGGCCACGACGAGGTGGCTGAGTTATAAATTCGCACCCCTTAAAGTCCTCGAGAGCAATCTGAACCACTGCCGCAATGCGCAGCATCTACATATGCAAACCATTGAGGAGTGGCGGGCTATCCTTGCAGTAGTGGCGGAGCCCTATGCCAACCCTGACCATCCTTGCTGGTTCGGTGAAGAATCGGGCTCCGTCGCCATCTACTGTGGGGGTGGAGAGGGTGCAACCACCTTGCGCTTTATTGAGAAGAGGGCAGGGCTTTGTTGCAGTGCAATGGCGGTCCCTGGCCATAGTGGTCTGCTATGTCCCTCCTAATAGATCCCTTGCCGACTACTAGGCGTACCTAGATGTGGCGAATTTTGTTTGCGAATGTCAACCTCGTTCGTTGATCGCTCTAGGGGATTTTAAGGCCCACACAAGGGCTTGGGGCAACTCTAGAGACGATCCCAAGGCAGAGACAGTGATGGTATGGGCAGCTGGGCTGGACCTCCGATTAATGAATCAGGGGTCAGTAGGAACATGGATTTAGAAATAACGCCTCACAAGGGAACCACCCGACTCGTGTGTTTGCGTGGGTGGGTCTAAAATCAGAGTGGAACTTACATGAAGTATCTAGGTCTCCACCTGGACAGTCGCTTCGAAGTACATTTCAAGCGCCTAGTCCCCCGGATCGAAAGGGTGGCGGGTGCTATGCATAGACTGCTACCCAATCTAGGGGGACCGACGGAGGAAGTACGTCGCCTCTGTGTAGGAGTTATACGGTCCGTATCTCTGTATGAAGCGCCTGTATGGGCAAAAAGGCTAGCCATCCGACGCCGTAGAACTAAAATCTACAGTGTCCAGCGGAGTGTGGCCATATGGATCGTACGAGGATACCGAACTACTCGACTCGAGGAGCGCTATGAACGCAAACGCGTCATTGAAGCAATCCTGCCGGTTTTCGAAGCTTGGATGCAGCGACGAGCAGGAAGACTCACTTACAGACACACAGATAATTAGCGGGAATGGGTGCTTCGGTGATTATCTATGTAAGTTCGGAAGCGCGGCGACGGCGACGGTGAACTGCTTCCACTGTGGTGGACGGGACTAGGACTCCGCTTCCCAGCATGGGAACGGGAGCGAACGATCCTGGTAAATCGCATCGGTCGGAACCTTTCCCTGCCAGCAGTCGCGTCAGTGATGGTGAGCGGGGATTAGGTGTGGAGGGCCGTAGCCACCTTTTGTGAATCTGTTATGATTCAGAAACAGGCTTATGAGCGGGATCGGGAGAGGGCAAATCCCGCGTGTAGACGACATCGCCAAGGCGTTCGTCATGGCGTTTCTGTAGAAAACGGTGCTCAACTACCAGAAACAGGGCCTCCGGGTTTGCAGACGCTCGGGGCGGGGGCCTCGAATGCCTAGTGATGTAACCCTCGAGGAGGATGATGATTCGGAAGCGGTCCCGAGACATCGTGGTAGCACTGCGAGGGTGCTGAGGGCGGCAAGTACTGCCCCTGGACGTGCTATTAGTGTAGCAAAGCGATAGAGGCGCTCCAGTTGCGTTTGGAATGGAGATCCCGAGACCCCTCGTACACGCTGATGGTGACCACCGTGGGGTTTTAGTCGGTAAGAGTTCGGCATAATCTTTTCGTTGCCCCCACAGTGGAAGGTATCCATGAGGATTGCTCCACGAAAAAAAGAAGGTAACTAGGAACTTTAGTCAAAACTTTAGTCGTCAGTTAAAGGCACAAGCAACACAAACAAATTTCCTTACAATTGTATGGCGCTGATATTGACGTGGTTGATTTGCCTATAAATATTGAGGGCGATGACTTCAACGTGTAATCAACACAAGAAGCAAAGGTAATGTTCCTCCATCGACATCCAAGATAAAACTGACGGAGAACAAGCAAAAAATTGTTACCAGTGACCAGAAGTAGCAACTGGCGACTGTGTCCGATTGTTGCTACAAGACACAGCGAATGCGGCTTCCTGTGATGGTGTTCCGTGTCGGTAACAAAAAGTGTCCACGTTTACGCAGCGCCTCAGGTAAGAATAAGTGGTAACTACTCTGGCGGACTTCTGGCTTGAAGAGGAATTATACAACCTAGCAATAATTATAAAGAAATATAAGCTTTTAGAGATCGATCACCAATGCTTTCAGCTAAGAAAAAAATATTATTCATAAATACTAACAAGGTAAGAGTGAATAGGCTTTCGTTAAGACAGTGCGCTCCACCATCTTAAGCTACATCACCACTTACCATCACGTGGGATCGTAGATAAGCACTAGCTTAATAGAATATAAAAAAATATATTACATGAGCTGTGTCGTGGCGGTGTAAGATTATCCAATACCCGATATTAGGGTGTCGTAAAGGCGTCAGTGGGAAACAGATGATAGCGGGAAAGGAGATGGGCAGCGGCATATTCCTGATAATAACTCAAAATTATACAAAATTTCGATTGCCAACACGCCTGCCAAGCGTGGCAACTATGGCAAAATCCGAAAGGCAATATATCGGGAAGTCAATGTTTACATGTTTAAATAAAAAAAAACATATAGATGCGTTTAGATATTACATCATCATTACAGCCCTTCACACGTCCACTGCTGGACATAGGCCTCCCCCAAGGAATGCCACAAAGCACGGTCCTGAGCCACCTGTATCCATCAACTTCCTGCATGTCTCACCAGGTCGTCACTCCATCTAGTGAGGGGTCGCCCTACACTTCGCCTACTGGTACGAGGCTGCCACTCGAGAACCTTTCTTCCCCATCGGTTGTCGGTTCTTCGAGCTATATGGCCGGCCCACTGCCACTTCAGCTTACGAATCCGTTGGGCTATGTCGGTTACTTTGGTTCTACTGCGGATATCCTCATTTCTAAGTTTATCACGCAGAGAAACTCCGAGCATAGTCCTCTCCATAGCTCGCTGAGCGACCTTGAGCTTCCTCATATGGCTAGCAGTGAAGGACCACGTCTCAGATCCGTAAGTCATCACTGGCAACACGCACTGGTTATACAATTTCGTTTTCAGGTTTTGAGGTATGTCTGACGAGAAGATATGTCGTAGTTTCCCGAACGCTGCCCAGCCGAGTTGAATCCGTCGATTGACCTCTCGGTCGAAGTTGGACTTACCTAGTCGGACTATTTGTCCCAGGTAAACATACTCATCAACAACTTCGAGCTTAGTGCTCCCAACAACTACCACCATAGCTGTGACACGGACATTAAACATGATCTTTGTTTTGTCCATGTTAGTGCTTAGGTCCTGCATCGATTCTGCCATAAGGACTATATCGTCGGCAAATTGAAGGTGAGTGATGTACTCACCGTTGGTGTTAATACCGCATCCTTTCCAGTCTAGTAGATTGAAAACATCTTCCAATGCAGCGGTGAATAGTTTCGGGGATATAACGTCACCCTGTCTTACATCTCTCTGCAATTGGATAGGTTTCGTACTCTGATTCTGTACTCGGATAGCCATCGTAGCTTTACTGTACAAACACTTCAGCATTTCGATATACCGACAGTCAACTTGGCACCACTGAAGGGATTGCAGCACCGCCCAAATTTCGACGTAATCAAAGGTTTTCCCATAGTCCACATACGCAAGGCAAAGTGGCAGATTATACTCCTCTATCTTCTGTACAATTTGCCGCAGGGTATTTATGTGGTCTATGGTACTAAAGACTTTTCGGAAACCGACTTGTTCGGGAAGCTGGTAGTCGTCAAATCTGCGTGCGAGACGATTCGTAATGACTCTCGAAAACAGCACGTAGACGCGGCTCAGAAGGGAAATCAGTCTGTAGTTATTCAAGAGAGCGTTTTCGCCTTTCTTGAAGAACAAGACCACCGCACTTCTACTCCACGCATCTGGAGTAGTGCCACCATGGACGACGGAATGAAAGAGCTTCTGAAAGACTTGAAGTACCGGTTTGCTACCCGCTTTCAAAAGCTCCGCTGTAATTCCATCCACGCCCTGAGACTTACCGTTTTTAAGGTACTGGGGAGCCATTCTAATCTCGCTCAGACTGACGTCCGGGATATCTTCGGAATAGTGTCGGATAAGACTCGCTCTTGGATCGTTACTCGCACTCGGCTCCAACGATGAACGTGTACAGCTGCCCATAGAACCTCTCAATCTCACTCGAAATCTCAGGTGTCCCGGAAACGATGCTGCCACACTCGGTCTTTAGCTTTGACAGTTGGCTCTTTCTGGCAGACAGATCTCTGGCAAAGACTTTGGAGCCTTGGTTCCGCTCGATCGCTTCTTCAATACAAGCTATATTGAAGTTGCGTAAGTCCCGCCGCATGAATTTGGAAATCTGTCTGTTCAGTTGCCTGTATGCTGTCAAATACATTGAAGAATGTAGCTTCATCTCCCGTCTAACAGCCAACAGATTAAGAGTGTGATCACTTAATTGCAGTCTTCTAGGCACTGAAAACGGTTTTGTAACTCGAGCTGAAAGGTTTCGGGTCTTTGGAACAGAGCACGAGAGGGAAAAAACGTTGACTTCATTAGACGAGACCTCTCCAACTTAACGTTTAGGTTCAGTGTGCCTCTAACCATTCGATGATCGCTACCAGTTTTTTTCCTCGAGATCACAGAGACATCACTGAACAGTTGTCTGGTCGTCATAATGAAGTTAATCTCATTTTTTGTCGAACCGTCGGGGCTCGACCAGATCCACTTCCTGTGGGGCCGCTTCTGGAAGAAAGAGTTTATCATAAAGAATCCCTCTTTCTCTATGAAGTCGGCCAGCTGCTGGCCCCTTGGGTTTCGTTGTACTATTCCAAATTTCCCTACTTTCAGCTCACCGTTCTCTCTTGTGCCTAGTTTTGCATTGAAGTCTCCCATTAACAGCGTATAATGGGTTTTGGAGGAATGCATAGCTCTAGAGATATCCTCATACATTTCCTCCACCTCCTCATCAGGATGTGCCGAGGTTGGTGCGTAAATCTGTATGACCTTCAGCGAATATCGTTTGGTGGTTCTGAGTATAAGGTACGCAACCCTCGTCGACACACTCCCAATCTAACGATTGGGAGTGTGTCGTTGTTAACGAGAGGCTTGTGGACGATAAATCCGACACCTCCTTGGGACAGATGGTCGCCCTCCCGGTGATAGATCAGGTTGCCGGATTCGAGGATTACCGTATCCTCCCTCTCTCTTCGGACTTCGGATAATCCTACTCGGCTGCCGGGGACTGGGGGCCTCCTTGTTGCTCTAATCGTTGGGGGGTATTTGCCATAGTTGCCGCGCTTGGCGAGCGGGTTGGCAACCGCAGTTTTTTTATTGTAATTTTGCTTTTATCAGAAAGATGCTGCTGCCCATCTCCTGCCTGTTTCCCTTTGTCGCCTTTTACGACACTCACGGGAAGATAACGGGTAGTGGATATTCTTAACCGCCACTACACGGAAATTCACTATACGGCAATATAGTATTCGTATTACATGCGAATACTATATTTTTATATTTTATTATCCTAGATCCTAAAACGAGACGACTTTTATGTTTCCAACTGTTTGCAACTCAACAAAAGTCACCAACTTTTGTTTCCCTTGTTTACACACCGTATTGAAACAAGTTGCCAACAATTTGAGAAACATTTCAGTCGATAACTAGCTGTCTCCATTAAAGTTTTGTTGGCAAAATGTCTTCAAGCGACGATATTATTCAGGCAGCCGCAGCATTTATAATTGTATGCAAAAGAAAAAAATCGGAGGTATAAATATTAGGTACGACCAAGCCTCAAAGGAAGAAAAGTATATGGTGGGATTAGGCTATTAAACTCTATGAGTATGCTATGTATATACTGGGTATAAGTACCTCCTTTTTTCGATTGTCGGTTAAGAAATAAATAATGTAAATATTTTTGTATGGGTACTTCGCGTTTATCATTTATTCCCTTTCCCACATATAACCTGATTTCATTTTTGTCGGTTCTACAAAGAAGCCGTTGGTAGGCAAACCTCATCGGAGTATAAGAAGCCGCAGTTCCAGATTTATTTTCATCTTTTATTTTTTATTTTCCCTGAAAAATTGTGCCGTCAGTTTTTTTATTTTCTTTGAATTTCTAGGCCGTTAATTCCCATAGCGTCACTTATATTTTTCCATGTATCCTGTTTTTATTTTCACCTTTATAATTTTCATTACACACATCCCGTAATACATTTTGTGAACGATATAAATTAATTAACATATCGATTAACTCGTTCGTCCTCGTGACAGACATGTTGGCAACTAATGTTTCCAACCAACGTCTCCACAGAGCGAATAAATGTTTGCAACAAGTATTCCTTTGATGTTACCGACAAAAAGGAAATACGGTTCACGACATTGTTTTCAATTTTTGTTGCCAACACTAAGTAATTACAGAAACTTTTGTCACCAAACACGCGTTGACAACATAAAAGTTGGCGATTTTTGTATGTAGAAGATCCGAAATAATACCGCAACTTACCAAATTTTTGAAACGGCTTAACCGATTCAAATTATTTTCTTTATAATAAATAGGTTATATACAGTAAAGTAAAGTTGCAGCCTATTTACGTCCCACGGCTGGGCACAGGCCTCCTCTCATTTCTGAGAGGGTTTTAGGGCAAGGAAATGTCCGCCGCGCTGCCCCAATGCGTGTTGGCGAACTTCACATGTCTTCGAAATATTTTTTTTTATATTCAGAGTCAGTCCCATTAAAATCTGGAGAAAAACTTCGTCCACTAAAGGTTGGAAAAATAAGGCTTGTAATTTTTAATGTAACCAATTACGACTGCCTTAGACTACATAAAATTTATGTCTGTATACTCTAAGACTCAAAAGGTTGCAACAACTAAGCTTTATTAAAAAGTACACACCGACTTCAAAACTAAAACCACATAATAGCTTCTGAAATCGGGGGTTTTTAGTAGATTAATATAATCCACGAGAAACGTGAAATGCTATTTTTTATATTTGAACCTTCGACACCTATTTCAGCTTAGATATATACGCTAACAACCAAGAAATACACAAAATCATGCACACGTCCTCCCCTCCCACCATACACACTACACACACATACCATATTATGTCCTAGTACACCGGGAATGCGTGCGTCCGTCCTTGAACCGGCTTTTGGGTCAGGAGCGGAGCGGGGTCGCGACCCGATAGTTCACGGGACCAAATAATGTGGGACCCAATTGTGCAGGCGTTTAGGGTTATGTCCAAGGTGAAGGAATGTTGTGTTTATAGCGTAGATGCTCCATCAAGTTTAATAAATGACCCATCAAATATACTATATACACTTTTTGTTTATATTAATAACACTATATTTATATATAAATTTATATTAAAATGTTAATTTTTCACTTTTAAGTTTTTGTAATGGATACTAATCTGAGACTAAATTTATAAGTTGTTGCGTTTATAATCATGTGATCTCAGACAAAATAAAAAGTCTTTATTTTGTCTGAGCATGTGATATTAAAAAAGCTTAGTAGGTATCGCACGACCAAGGTTCTAAAAATATACAAAAAAAGCACTTCAAAAAAAGGACGAGGCACTCAATTCGATTAAATGTTTATTTGTAATCTGTGTTACCTCAGAACATTTTTCTAGGTGAATCTATTATGATGACTTTTTTATTTCAAAGCTGGTGCTTCCCATGTGGTCCCATATAGATGTGATCAATCTCTGACTGGTAATTTTTGAGTTACCTTCAATAATGCGTATTCAATTGACTTCGACTACTTTATTGATGTTCTCATTTTATTCATATTGAAGTCGGCTGTACAAAAAATTTAATGATACCACTTGTTGTGTTTATTATAAACCTGAATTACACGCTTAGTTATTTGTTTTTTTTTATATTCTACTAAGCCAGCGCTTATCTACGATCCCACCTGATCGTGGTGTGTAGCCTAAGATGGTGAAGCGCACTGACTTAAAAAAAGCCTATTTATTCTTGCCTTGAAGACACCCACATTGTAATCGGATGGAAAGACATGCTGGCAAATGGCAAAATACTTAATCTTAATTACCTGATTGCCCCAGGAGGGTAATGTTTTCGAGGATATGCATGTATGTATGTATGTATTTATGTATGGATATATGTATGTATGCATCTACATATGTATGAATGTATATATGTAGGCTCCGTGGCGCAGTGCCTTGCAATGAGTTAGAGCGCCAAGGGTTCCGGGTTTGAATCCCGCACGGTACAAGTATTTGTATGGCCTACAAATAATTGTTCCGGGTCTGGATGTTTGTCCTTGTGAAATTTATCTACATAAACTACCTCCACGACACAGGAGAAAATCCTAGTATGGAAGTGACGTTTTTTTTTAATAATAAAATAAGATAAGATATCTACACACATACACACTTCAATAAAAATACATGCATATGTAGGTTTGTATGTATGTATGTGTGTATGTATTTGTGACTATCTCTTTGGCACAGTCTATAGCCTAAAGTCCTTGATGGACTCTCCAGCACCTTAAAAACGGCAAGTCCCCGGGGTGAGGATGGAATTACAGGTGAGCTTCTGAAAGCGAGTGGAAAACCAGTAATTGAAGTCGTTCGGAAGCTCTTTAATTCCGTTCTCCATGGTGTTACTACACCGGAGGCGTGGAGCAGAAGTGCGGTGGTATTGTTCTTCAAGAAAGGCGACAGCGCTCTCTTCTGAGCCGCGTACACGTGCTATTTTCGAGAGTCCTTACGAATTGTCTCGTATGCAGACTCGACGACTTCCAGCCTCCCGAACAAGCCGGTTTCCTAAAAAGCTTTAGTACCATAGACCACATACATACCCTTCGGTAAATTGTACAGAAGACAAAAGAGCACAATCTGCCCCTTTGCCTTATGTATGTGGACTATGAGTAAGCCTTTGATTCTGTCGAAATTTGGGCGGTGTTGCAGTTCCTTCAGTGGTACCAAGTTGATTGTCGGTATACCGAAGTGCTAAAGTGTTTGTACAGTAGGGCTACGATGGCTATCCGAGTACATAACCAGAGTACGAAACCTATCCAACTGCAGAGAGGTGTAAGACAGGATAACGTTATATCCCCGAAACTCTTCACCGCTGCATTGGAAGACGTTTTAAAGCTTCTGGGTTGGAAAGGACACGGTATCAACTTCAATGGCGAGTACATTACTCACCTTCGATTTGCCAACGACATAGTGCTTATGGCAGAAAATAAAATTACTCGTTTCCGCATGTTGAAACTTTGTGTGTGTGCTTATAATAGTGTAACTTTTCTGTAAAAATATGTATCAACCCCCAACTCGATGGGAGTCAATAGAAAGTCGTACCGAAATTGTTTTTTTTTTGTTATAATTACCGTATAAAATTTCATATACATTTAGTAAAAAGCTGTAAACATTACAAACATCCACTTAACTTTTATTTATTTTTATAGATATATATATATATATATATATATATATATATATATATATATATATATGGTAATAGGATATCAGAATCAGAATCAGAATCAGAAATATTTATTGGCCATAATATAACAATCGTTACAGGCAAGTCATTGGTTACAAAAGTTCTTAAATGTATAAGGTTAAATTACATTATTTAATTACATTATTGTACTTTAATTTAGTTACATTGACGCTTTACATTATAGAATTAAGTAAGTTATTTTGATTGCACGTTGCACAAGAATGATGATTCCAAGAGTTGCATTGACATATATTCGCTTAATTTGTAAAATGGGTTATTTTCAAAAAAATACTTAAGGTTCCGTTTAAATATGCTATAGTTTAGGCTGGTTATACTTTTTGGTAATTTATTATACATCAATATTTTTGAGTAACGCCCTTGTTTTTTTACTTTGATTAATCTGTTCATTGGTAGAACACGTTTTTCATTATTACGCAGATTGTATTTATTGACGTCTTTCTTTTTTGGTATTTCTTTATCCTCGTGTACCTCTAATAAGCTATTACATATATAAAGGGAAACCACTGTCATTATTTTATCGTTCTTAAAATGTTTTCTTACCGGGCTACTTTTTTTCAGACCATTGATTATTCTTATAGAATGTTTTTGACATTTTAAAACTTTTATAATATCCGTAGCATTACCCCAAATAGTAATGGCATACCTTATTATAGAATGAATATAGGCATAGTACACAGATATGAGTGTCTTTTTATCTAATAATGGCTTGAGTTTGAACAATGCATAATTACCGCTAGCTATTTTCTTACAAATTTTTTCAATGTGAGCTTTATGGTTGATTGTGTTATCTACTGTATACCCTAAAAATACATTTTCTTTTGTAGTCGAGTTACCATAAATACCTAGCCTCGATTGATAATGCATTACAATGCTTTTATTGGAGTTTAGAATAATACCATTTGCGCTAAACCATTCTTTTAGCAAGCCTATAACATTATTAATTTTATTTTCTAAATTTGATAGACTTTTGTCTCTTAAACCTACATGTGTATCATCTGCAAATAAACTTAAATATGTATAGTCTGGCATTACATTACCAAGATCATTAATATAGATCAAAAACAAAACAGGACCCAAAATTGAACCTTGTGGTACTCCGATCGACATATTATATATATTCAGTAGGACTGTATGATAGATAGATGTATGTAGGATAGATATTCAGTAGGACTGTATGATAATTAAGTTACTAGTTTTAGTTTTTTTTTTATTGTAGTGTTTCAGAACAGAACAGAACAGAAACTTTTTTATTCAATATAGATTATAAATAATACTTATTAAAAGTCACTCTTTTGTATAATTACCACTGGTTCGAAAAAAACCTCTGTCCTGGGAAGAACCAGCAAGAAATCCAGCGCGACTTTTTTTTAAAATAACAGCTTACAATCATGTATGTTACACAAATTAACAACACAACAAATTAGAAATAACTTGGGAGCGATCACCTCACTTCCAGGGGTTATTATCATCAATAAATTCTTTAATATTATAATAACCCTTTTTATACAAACTTAGTTTAATAAAGTTTTTGAACTTTGAGCAGGTCAAATTTTGTATATTTTCTGGAATTTTGTTGTAAAAGCGTATACATCGCCCCAAGAACGAATTACTGACTCGATGGAGTCGAGTAACTGGTATTACTAGCTTGTGTCTGTTCCTAGTATTTACAGAATGAATATCACTTATTTTTGTAAAACTACTTTTATTTTTGTGTACGTACATTACATTTTCATAAATGTATTGAGAGGCCAAAGTTAATATATTAATTTCCTTAAATTTTTATCGCAGCGACTCTTTAGGCTTTAAATCATAAATTGCTCTTATGGCCCTCTTCTGTAAAACAAATATGATTTCAGTGTCAGCTGCGTGTCCCCATAGCAAAATACCATACGACATTATGCTATGGAAATAGCTAAAGTAAACTAGTCTAGCTGTTTCAACAATAGTTATACTTCTAATCTTTTTTACGGCATATGCTGCAGAACTAAGTCTGCTTGCTAGTTTTGATATATGGGGGCTCCATTGAAGCTTCGCGTCTAGTGTGATTCCAAGAAAAATGGTGGTATCTACAAGACTCAGTTCCTCCCCATTTAAAATTACATTAGTATTTAATTGTTAGACATTTGGAGTCATAAATTTCATACATTTCGTTTTAGTGCCGTTTAAATGCAAATTATTGACATTGAACCAATTTACTAATTTAGATATAGCATTATTTACTTCGTCATATTTTAGCAATTGTCGACTTAATTTGAAAATTAAAGAAGTGTCATCTGCAAATAATACTATATCATGGTTATCTCCTACTATGTAAGGTAAGTCATTAATGTACACAAGAAACAGAAAGGGGCCGAGAATTGAGCCTTGAGGCACGCCCATCTGTACCATCGACCCGGAAGAACTCATACTGTTAATGACAACTTTTTGCGTTCTCTTACTTAAATATGAAATAATTAATTTAAGAGCATCACTTCTTACACCGTAGTGTTGAAGTTTCCTGATTAATGTTTCATTCATTCATTCAATCGAAGGCTTTGGATAGGTCATAAAATATACCCAAAGCATCCTGTGAATTCTCCCAAGCATTAAATATATATTTAATCAGCTCAACACCGGCATCAGTTGTCGAGCGACCCCTTGTGAAACCAAATTGATTTTTATGAAGTAAATTATTTATATTAAAGAAATTTAACATTTGATCAAGAATAATTTTTTCAAAAATCTTACTAAGTGTAGGTAGTACAGAAATAGGTCTAAAATTGGCGGGGTCTAATGTACTACCAGATTTAAATAAAGGTATTACTTTACTATACTTCATTAAATCAGGAAACACACCAGATTCGATACTAGTATTAAAAATAGTAGCTAAATGAGGCGCGATTGTATCTATTATAGACGCAATAACTTTAACGGAAATCCCCCACAGATCCGCAGTGTTCTTAACATCAATAGTTTTAAAAAATATTGGTAAATCCAATTGAAACGTAGAGCATGATTATACGGATTTTTTTAAAAGTAGTTTAAATACATTTCAACAGCACTATCGGCTTCAACACCCTCGAAAACCATGAAAATGACACCTATGATGAAAAAATTGGTACCAACTTCAGCCGCCATCTTGGATTTACATTTCGACAGCACTATCGGCTTCAACACCCTCAAAACCCATGAAAATGACACCCACGATGAAAAAATTTATACCTATTGCAGCCGCCACCTTGGATTTACATTTCTACAGCACTATCGGCTTCAACACCCTCGAAAACCATGAAAATGACACCTATGATGAAAAAATTGGTACCAACTTCAGCCGCCATCTTGGATTTACATTTCGACAGCACTATCGGCTTCAACACCCTCAAAACCCATGAAAATGACACCCATGATGAAAAATTTTATACCTATTGCAGCCGCCACCTTGGATTTACATTTCTACAGCACTATCGGCTTCAGCACCCTCGAAAACCATGAAAATTACACCCATTATGAAAAATTGATATCTATTGCAGCCGCCATCTTGGATTTACATTTCGACAGCACTATCAGCTTCAACACCCTTGAAAACCATGAAAATGACACCCATGATGAAAAAATTGGTACCTACTTCAGCCGCCATCTAGGAATTACATTTCGACAGCACTATCGGCGTCAACACCCTCGAAAACCATGAAAATGACACCCATGTTGAAAAATTGATATCTCTTGCAGCCGCCATCTTGGATTTACATTTCGACAACACTATCGGCTTCAACTCTCTTTAAAACCATGAAAATGACACCCATGATGAAAAATTTATACCTATTGCAGCCGCCATCTTGGATTTACATTTCGACAGCACTATCGGCTTCAACACCCTCGAAACTCATGAAAATGACACCCATGATGAAAAAATTTATACCTATTGCAGCCGCCACCTTGAATTTACATTTCTACAGCACTATCGGATTCAGCACCCTCGAAAACCATGAAAATGACACCCATGATGAAAAAGTTGAAATCTATTGCAGCCGCCATCTTGGATTTACATTTCAACAGCACTATCGGCTTCAACACCCTTGAAAACCATGAAAATGACACCCATGATGAAAAAATTGGTACCTACTTCAGCCGCCATCTTGGATTTACATTTCGACAGCACTATCGGCTTCGACACCCTCGAAACCCATGAAAATGACATTCATGATGAAAAAATTGATAACCCTTGCAGCCGCCACCTTAGATTTACATTTCGACTCACTATCGGCTTCAACACCCTCGAAAACCATGAAAATGACACCCAAAATGAAAAAATTGATATCTATTGCAGCCGCCATCTTTGATTTACATTTCGACAGCACTTTCGGCTTCAACACCCTCGAAAACCATAAAAAATGAAACCTATGATGACAAAATTTATACCTATTGCAGCCGCCACCTTGGATTTACATTTCGACAGCACTATTGGCTTCAGCACCCTCGGAAACCATGAAAATGACACCCATTATGAAAAAATTGATACTTATTGCGGCCGCCATGTTGGATTTACATTTCGAAACCCTATCGGTTTCAACACCCTCGAAAACCATGAAAATTTCACCCATGACAAAATAATTGATACTACTTACTTTTAGTGCCGTGTAGTGGCGGTCAAGAATATCCACTACCCCATATCCTCCCGTGGGTGTCGTAAAAGGCGACATAGGGAAACAGGCAGGAGATGGGCAGCAGCATCTTCCTGGTAACGGCATAAATACAATAAAAAAACTGCGGTTGCCAACCCGCTCGCCAAGCGTGGCAACTATGGCAATATACCCCCCCATGAGCAATGACAATAATAAACGGCCCCCAGTCCCCGGCGGCCCCGCTATTCCTGGGTACGGTGGCGACCATGGTAATGGCGGGGCAGGGGGTGCTAAGAATCTCCGGTGGAGGTTCAGTTGCCACCTTAGACGACTCGACCTGGCAACGTACAACGCACGCACCCTGAGGACTGACGAGAAGATCGTGGAGCTGGAAGAAGAGATAGACAAGTTGCGCTGGCATATTATAGGATTATCCGAAGTCCGAAGAGAGGGGGAGGACACGGTAATCCTCGAATCCGGCAACTTGCTCTATCACCGGGAGGGCGACCATCTGCCCCAAGGAGGTGTCGGATTTATCGTCCACAAGTCTCTCGTTAACAACTTTGTAAAGATCAGGAGTGTGTCGACGAGGGTTGCGTACCTTATACTCAGAATCACCAAACGGTATTCGCTGAAGGTCATACAGGTTTACGCCCCAACCTCGGCACACCCCGATGAGGAGGTGGAGGAAATGTATGAGGATATCTCTAGAGCCATGCATTCCTCCAAAACCCAATATACGGTGTTAATGGGAGACTTCAATGCAAAACTAGGCACAAGAGAGAACGGTGAGCTGAAAGTAGGGAAATTTGGAATAGGGCAACGGAACCCAAGGGGCCAGCAGCTGGCCGACTTTATGGAGAAAGAGGGACTCTTTATGATGAACTCTTTCTTCAAGAAGCGGCCCCACAGGAAGTGGACCTGGTCGAGCCCCGACGGTTCGACAAAAAATGAGATTGACTTCATTATGACGACCAGACGACAACTGTTCAGTGATATCTCAGTGATCGCGAGGGTGAAAACCGGCAGCGATCACCGAATGGTTAGAGGCACACTGAACCTCAACGTTGTAGTTGAAAAGTTGAAAGTTGGAGAGGTCTCGTCTAATGAAGTCAACGCTCCGTCCCCCTCGTGCTCTGTTCCAGAGTCCCGAAACCTTTCAGCTTGAGTTACAAAACCGTTTTCAGTGCCTAGAAGACTGCAATGAAGTGGACGATATGAATGACAAGCTCGTGGAAACTGTCCATGCGGTCGGAGCTAAGTTCTGCAAGACCCACCGCAGAAGAACACAAAAACTCTCCGATCACACTCTTAATCTCAAGGCTGTTAGACGGGAGATGAGGCTACATTCTTCAACAGATTTGACAGCATACAGGCAACTGAACAGACAGATCTCCAAATGCATGCGGCGAGACTTACGCAACTTCAATACAGCTCGTGTTGAAGAAGCGATCGAGCGGAACCAAGGCTCCAAAGTCTTTGCCAGAGATCTGTCTGCCAGAAAGAGCCAACTGTCAAAGCTGAAGACCGAATGTGGCGGCATCGTTTCCGGGGCACCTGAGATTTTGAGTGAGATTGAGAGGTTCTATGGGCAGCTGTACACGTCATCGTTGGAGCCACACGCAAGTGTGAGTAACGATCCAAGAGCGAGTCTTATTCGACACTATTCCGAAGATATCCCGGACGTCAGTCTGAGCGAGATTAGAATGGCTCTCCAGCACCTTAAAAACGGCAAGGCCCCAGGCGAGGATGGAATTACAGCGGAGCTTCTGAAAGCGGGTGGAAGACCGGTACTTGAAGTCCTTCAGAAGCTCTTTAATTCCGTCCTCCATGGTGGCATTACACCGGAGGCGTGGAGCAGAAGTGCGGTGGTCTTGTTCTTCAAGAAAGGTGACAACGCTCTCTTGAAGAACTACAGACCGATTTCCCTTCTGAGCCGCGTCTACGTGCTGTTTTCGAGAGTCATTACGAATCGTCTCGCGCGCAGACTTGACGACTTCTAGCCTCCCGAACAAGCCGGTTTCCGAAAGGGCTTTAGCACCATATACCACATATATACCCTACGGCAAATTGTACAGAAGTCCGAAGAGTACAATTTGCCACTATGTCTGGCGTATGTGGACTATGAGAAAGCCTTTGATTCCGTTGAAATTTGGGCGGTGCTGCAGTCCCTTCAGCGGTGCCAAGTTGACTGTTGGTATATCGAAGTGCTGAAGTGTTTGTACAGTAGAGCTACGATGGCTATCCGAGTACAGAACCAGAGTACGAAACCTATCCAATTGCAGAGAGGTGTAAGACAGGGTGACGTTATATCCCCGAAACTCTTCACCGCTGCATTGGAAGACGTTTTCAAGCTTCTGGACTGGAAAGGATACGGAATTAACATCAATGGCGAGTACATCACTCACCTTCGATTTGCCGACGATATAGTCCTCATGGCAGAATCGCTGGAGGAGCTAAGCACTATGCTCAATGACCTCAATAGTGTCTCCCAACGGATAGGTCTTAAGATGAACATGGACAAAACAAAGATTATGTTTAATGTCCATGTCACACCTATGCCGGTAGTTGTTGGAAACACTAAGCTCGAAGTTGTTGACGAGTATGTTTACCTGGGACAAATAGTCCGACTAGGTAAGTCCAACTTCGACCGAGAGGTCAATCGACGGATTCAACTCGGCTGGGCAGCGTTCGGGAAGCTACGACACATATTCTCGTCAGAAATACCTCAAAGCCTTAAAACAAAATTGTACAACCAGTGCGTGTTGCCAGTGATGACTTACGGAACTGAGACGTGGTCCTTCACTGCTGGCCGTATGAGGAAGCTCAAGGTCGCTCAGCGAGCTATGGAGAGGGCTATGCTCGGGGTGTCTCTGCGTGATAAACTTACAAATGAGAATATCCGCAATAGAACCAGAGTAACCGACATAGCCCAACGGATTAGTAAGCTTAAAAGGCAGTGGGCCAGCCATATAGCTCGAAGAACCGACAACCGATGGGGAAAAAAGGTTCTCGAGTGGCAGCCTCGTACCGGTAGACGAAGTGTAGGGCGACCCCCACTAGATGGAGTGACGACCTGGTGAGACATGCAGGAAGTCGATGGATGCAGGTGGCTCAGGACCGTGCTATGTGGCATTCCTTGGGGGAGGCCTATGTTCAGCAGTGGACGTGTGAAGGGCTGTAATGATGATGTAATATCTAATTTTTTTTTTTATTTTTTAACTTGTTAAAAGAAAAACAGAAAAAAAAATTTTGATATTACATAATCATTACAGCAATATCTAAATGCATATGCAAAAGTTATAAAAAAGCTGTGACAAAGTTCTTATGTGATCGTATGATGGGTATTAATAGTAATATTTTTACGCTGTCATGTCTATATTCAGCAGTTCAAGTTCAAGATAAATATAATGTACACACTCACACACACACACACACACAAACACACACACACACACACACACACACACACACACACACACATGCGCATACAATACACTACACTACACTAATATAAATATACACAGTCAGGTCATAAGTAGGTATTGTCAAACAGTAAAAACTTTTCTTTTAGAATGCTGGCCACAAAAAAATTTATTGAATTCGAATTTCGAATTGTTCATGAAAATAAACTGTATACTTTTTAGAATTTTACTCATTTTTAAATATGGAGTGGACGCTTAAAGAAGACCGTGTTGCAGTTATTGCGTTGCATCGCTGCGGTTACGCGCCCATTCAAATTTTTGACATACTGAAAAATTTGAATATAACTAGAGAAGATAAATAAAGACTTTATTATTATTATTATAGTTTCATATAGCTATAACGGTAACGGTATGTTATTTAATCTCTTATACACTAAATGCCTTAAACTTAATGCAATATAAACCAAGATTCAACATAGTTTCAAGCTTAAACACCGTTCAGTTATCAGTCTATTACAGGAGGAAGCATGCCTACGGCGTCGCGTAACTAGGTTATATCTAGGAATGAGCAATGTGACCTAGAGCCCTAACTAATGAGTTTAAAGCCTTATCGGAACGTCCCTGGGGAGGCCGTGAACCGCGCTTTTTGGGTCACCGGTGCGAGGTTGCAGCGAGGTAGGCTGCACTGGGAGACTGCTAGGGTTGTCGCTGCGATGAAAACAAAATAAATTAACACCATTATTTTTGCATAGGTACACATAAAACCTACCCCCGCACTAAGATTTTTTCATAAATTTCATAAGGACAAACATCCAGATCCGGAAAAAATATTTGTAGATAATAAAATACGTCATTTGTGCGGGATTCGAACCCACGGGCTTAGCGCTGCAACTCATGTCTTAGCCACTGTACTGTCAAATGTTATCTCAAGTATTAAATTATTTTATCATAGTATAATGATTACTTTGCCGTGTTATGAAGGCATTTCGTTCTGTGGTTGACGTAAGAGGTGATTATGGAAAGCCGTATGCTTGTTTGCCTCCTCTTCTATAAAAGAACATAGAAAGCTATACCTTTGAGGACTAAGGTGGAATGCATGATAGCGTATAATTATACTACGAATAGCTTAAGTAGAAGTGTTTGTACCCAAGTGTAGTTTTAAAAAATTTATAAAAACCAAAGGAAAAAGAAAGAAAGAAAGAAAACTTTTATTGACATAATTAACATAACAATGAAAAATAACAATAAATTACACCAGTATTTGTGTAAAGTCAAATTCGATTCCTTTTTCAGCTGCTACACTAAAGGACAGAAGTGCTGTTTTATAAATTAAAATAAAAGAAATATTCCTGAAAATAATATTAACTCTAAATTACCTTTTAGAATAAATAAGTTGTGGCAACCCTATACTATGCGCCGAGAATTTCATGGTCGCAATACTTTTGTTGATTGCTTCGTTCGTGAGATTAATAGGAGTTTAATTTTCTTTTAGATTTATTATATTTTTTATCTTTCTACGTTATAAAATATTGCGCATCGCGTGACTTCAAAATGCTTTTTTGAATTCGCTTATTCTGATTTGTAGTACATAGTAGAAAATCTGATATTTAATAACGTTTTAACAAATTGAGAGTTATTTGGAATACATTTTTTTTTATAGGATAAGGGTGACAAACGAGCACACAGTCCACCTGATGGTAAGTGGTTGCTGCGGCCCATAGACATCTACATCAATCCTTTATCACAAATCAAAATGTAGATGCGTCGTCACCCGTGAGGACTAAGATGGAATACCTAATTTCCAGTAAAAAGGGCCTCCGGCCACCTGCACTCACCAAGCGAAACGCAGAGGTAAACCTCTACTTCACGCTGGTTTTCTGTGAGGTTGTGGTACCACAGACTTCAGGATAATGTAAACTCACCCTGTGCAGATCGGACGAAAAATTAATAATTAAATGTTGAATATAACCTTCGAAATTATGACGTCAGGACGTCAAACACCTCAGTGTCCCCGGAACCATGGGTGCTGTAAATAGCTTGAAACGTCGGGAATAAAAAAAGTTAAATTAATTTTAACTTTTTTTAATATATTATAGTTATTAAGTTTTATAATAATTTTAACACGATAAAATCCATAAAATTACAATTGTTAATCCCTTCTTTAGTTCCTTTTACGTCCTTAGTGCGTACTTAAGATACTATGTTTTAAATTTCGTGTAGTGGTGGTGTAAGAATCTCTCCTAGTCCATATCGTCATAAACGTAGTAGAGTCATGCTGCAGCTTTTTTATATAGGATAAGTTGACAAACAAGCACACAGTCCACCTGATGGTAAGTAGTTGCTGCGGCCCATAGACATCTACATCTATCCTCGTTTGCGAATCAAAATGCAGATGCGTTGTCACCCGTGAGGACTAAGATGGAATGCCTCATTTCCAGTAAAAAGGGCCTTCGGCCACCTGCACTCACCAAGCGAAACGCAGAGGTAAACCTCTACTTCACGCTGGTTTTCTGTGAGGTTGTGGTACCACCCCGGTTCAAGCCGGCCCATCCGTGCGACAGCAAAAGCTGCCGCGTGGCTCTACCACTGTATAAAACATCTAATTTTACGGATTTTATCGCTTTTAATTTTAACTTTTTAAAGTCTCCATTATGTCAACATGTTCACGATTGTCCCAAACATTATATCAGATTTGATAGACCACAGAAAGAGAAGAAAGTAAAACTATATGTGAAATAAGAATAAAAGGGGTGTTGGTCGAGCAATGAATTGAGCAGGGATGGTAGATACGATAAGAATATAGCACGAAGAGTGAACGCAGGAAATAGAGTGAATGGGGCGCTACACCCTATTGCTGGAAGTCAGAATGTGTCCAAACAGCGTGTACGTGGCACGTATGGCAATTCACAATGCTGTGTTAGTCCCTACTTTAGTGTATGGTAGTGAAAGTTGGGTTTGGCAGAAGAGCACGAGAGAAGAGTAAATGCTGTAGAAATGCGGTCATTATGGACTATGTTAGACCTGAATCTGAATGACAGGGTGAGAAATTGTGTGATAAGGGAAGAGTGTGGTTTGCAAGATGATGTTGTAACCAGGATTAAGAAAGGAATGCTTCGGTTTGGTCATGTAGAAAGAATGAATGAGGAAATAGTGACAAAACAAATTTATGTTGCATAGGCGAACGGCAGAGTCGGGAAGGGCCGCCTTAGGCGAAAGTTTATCGACATATTAAAAAAAGGCCAAATTATGAGTACCTTTAAACGACGGGTGTGTATGCGTAGGTATATGGATGTGGAGGAAGTGAGAGAGGTGTGACAGGATCGTACCAAATGGAAGTCCATAGTATCTGCCTATCCCTCTGGGTGACAGGCGTGAGTGTTTATGTTTATGTAATGTAGACTACAAGCACTCATAAAATAACACCGATTCCAACCAAGCATGATTCGCGAGGCTATTGAAATTTAAAGAAAAAACTTCCTAAATTCATTAGCGAAGATGACTGGGCTAGGCTGAATGGGCTACCATGTCCTTGGGATCCCATAATTATTGAAATTAAATCCTAACCCCAGCATAGTACTGTAAGACTTCAGGATAATGTAAACTCACCCTGTGCAGATCGGACGAAAAATTAATAATTAAATGTTTAATATAGCCTTCGAAATTATGACGTCAGGACGTCAAACACCTCAGTGTCCCCGGAACCATGGGTGCTGTAAATAGCTTGAAACGTCGGGAATAAAAAAAGTTAAATTAATTTTAACTTTTTTTAATATATTATAGTTATTAAGTTTTATAATAATTTTAACACGATAAAATCCATAAAATTACAATTGTTAATCCCTTCTTTAGTTCCTTTTACGTCCTTAGTGCGTACTTAAGATACTATGTTTTAAATTTCGTGTAGTGGTGGTGTAAGAATCTCTCCTAGTCCATATCGTCATAAATGTAGTAGAGTCATGCTGCAGCTTTTTTTATATAGGATAAGCTGACAAACAAGCACACAGTCCACCTGATGGTAAGTAGTTGCTACGGCCCATAGACATCTACATCTATCCTCGTTTGCGAATCAAAATGCAGATGCGTTGTCACCCGTGAGGACTAAGATGGAATGCCTCATTTCCAGTAAAAAGGGCCTTCGGCCACCTGCACTCACCAAGCGAAACGCAGAGGTAAACCTCTACTTCACGCTGGTATTCTGTGAGGTCGTGGTAACACCCCGGATCGAGCCGGCCCATCCGTGCGACAGCAAAAGCTGTCGCGTGGCTCTACCACTGTTAATAGCTGCAGCTATATTAATAGTATAGTTGTAGCACGAATGGGTCGGCTCGACCGGGGAAGGACCACGCTCTCACAGAATACCTGCGTTAAATAGCAGTTTAATGCTGCTGAGAATCGGAGACCCCTTTTACTGGAAAAGAGGCAAAAAAGGCATCTGCATTTTATTCGCAAACCAGGATAGATGTAGATGTTTATAGGCCAGACAGCAACCACTTACCATCAGGTGGACTGTGTGCTCGCTTGTCACCTTTATCCTATAAAAAAATCATCCCGTGGGTGTCGTATGATAGATGTAAATTAAAACTGAAGATGGGCAGCATCTTGTGGGATAATGATGATGGTAGAGCCACATTATGGTTACAGGAATTGCACGAGTAGGTCGGCTTTACCAAGGTAGAACCACGCTTTCACAGAATACCTGTGTAAAGTAGCAGCTCAATGCTGCTGTATTTTGTATCGTGAGTATAGAAAACCGGATATCCTTTTCAATGGAAACGTGGCATTCTGTATTAGTCTTGAGAGGTGACAACTCATTTTTATTTTGAGTCTTGATTGAGGATAGATGTAGATATCTGCAGGTCACAGCTTCCACTTACCATCATATGGACTGTGTGCACATTTGTTACCCTTATTCTATAAAGTAAAGAACCGGCAAAGTGCGAGTCGAACTCGCGCACCGAGGGTTCCGAACAAATCTGTAGGTATATAAGTTTAAAATTATTAAAAATATTTTTATTATATGATGTAACTAAAAATTTATGCTTTTCGCAATTTTTTCTTTATCTGTGTAATAAAACGTTGCATCGTACCAAACTTCAAGATTCTGAGTTCACGGGAAGTACCGTGTAGGTTTTGATTCCCTTGCGAATGTCGAAAATTTACGGCATAAACGGCTGTATCTGTTGATTGCGTTCGCTTAGAAGCTTAATTTTTTCGCAGCTCTAAGGGACAGTAGACTTGAGTGTTTGATATGAATTTTAGCTTGACACCTCCACGCGTTGCTGAGAAAAAGGGTCTTGACAGACAGACAGACAGACAGACAGACAGACGGACAACAACGTGATCCTATAAGGGTTCCGTTTTTTTCTTTTGAGGTACGGAACTCTAAAAAGAAGAAGGCTAAAATTTTGATGGTATTTTAATGTTACATAATATCTCTTAGCTTAGTTAATCAATTTTGTGTATATTATAAAGCGGTTACGATAGTAAATTAACTTTCTCGCAGTAGTTTGCTCACCACGAGACAAAATGGGCTAATGGATTGTCCACATATATAATGTTTTTTTGTTTGATTTTCTCCTTTCTTCTTTATCTGGCCGTTACCGTTTGACTGTTGATCAAGTGGTCTCTGAGTGAAATCTCTGGTTAGGCTTATAATCAGTACGTTATTATGTTTTTCTGCTTCCCAGTAGCTGCCTGGAGTCTGAAAGTTGGCAGTGTTTCACCCCCGTGCCTCGAAAACACGTAAAGCTGTTGGTCCCGCGCCTGATCTCGTTTGAATTATCGTCTCATTGAACTATAAGAAAAAGGAAATAGAGAATGTACTGCTCTTTTGCGCAAGTTCCGTTTTCCGTTTAAAATCCGTTAGGACTAACAGCCGTGAAAGAAGCTAGGTTCATCAGACATTATCAGTCTATTACAGTCCACTAGATATCTCTTCTACTGCAGCGAAAATCTGCATAAATCGTCACGCTTGGCAATAGGATTGCCTAATCTCTACCTGATGTATCGCACAGTTGACGCTGCACCCATTAAGAAAGAAAGAAAGAAAGTAATAATATTTATTCGCAGCTACGTCACTACTATGACAGCATAATAAATTGAACACAAAGAAACATATCCCGCAATGAATATTGGGCTGCAGCAAACCATACGGTCACCGACTCCGCATAAGCTACACCAATATTGCCGCAGCACTATTATTCAGACGGTACCTTGGGTACCGAGCGGTCTAAGCCATTCATTTTATTAGAGCTTTATGTGAATATACAAAGTTTTAATAATGTGTGTTAGTCTCGTTATTTGTGTATAAAATTAGGATTAAGATAAATATTAAAATTTCTTGTGTGGTTCTCATTTGAGTGAAAGCTTCTTCCACCTCTTTCCATCTTTGTCTGTTGTGAGCGTTCTCGCTTGCTATATCCTTTTGTCGTCCTAATGCTTCTTTTTCTGATAGGACCTGGATATTTTGTTGTTTATAATGCCCATCTTTTGTCCTGGTCCATCTGTCTACATGTGGTCTGCATATTTCCATTTAACTTTTTTCAGATGCATCTGTGGGCTTTACTGCAATATATATATAACACACACAAAACAGATACAAACAAAACCACACACACACACACACACACACACACACACACACACACACACACACACATGCACACGCACACGCACACGCACACGCCCACGGACACGAACACACGCACACATACACGCACGCACGCACGCTCGCACGTACTCACGCACGCACGCACGCACGCAAGCACGCACGCACGCACTCACACACACACACACACACACACACACACACACACACACACACACACACACACACACACACACACACATGCACGCTCGCACGCATGCACGCATGCATTCAAGCACGCATGCACGCACTCACGCACGCACGCTCGCACTCACACAAGCACGCACACACACACACATGAACACATACGCACACGCACACGCACGTTCGCACGCACTCACGCACGCACGCACGCACGCAAGCACGCACGCACGCACTCACACACACACACACACACACACACACAAACACACACACGCAAGCTCGCACGCATGCACGCACGCATTCACGCACGCATGCACGCACTCACGCACGCACGCTCGCACTCACACAAGCGCGCACACACACACGCACACACGCACGCACACACGCACGCGCGCGCGCACGCATGCACGTACGCACGCACGCACGCACGCACACCCGCTCGCACGCACGCACGCAAGCAAGAACGCATGCGCGCAAAAACGCACGCACGCACGCTAGCGCCCACGCGCGCACGCACGCAAGCACGCATACACGCACGTAGGCACGCGCTCACACACACACACACACGCACACACGCACACCCGCGCACACGCACACTCATACACCGTACACTCGCACACGCGCACTGACACACACACGCACTCACGTACACACACACACACATGCACATACGCGCACTAGCACACACACACACACCTGCACATACACACACACACATACGCGCGCGCGCACACACGCACACCCGCACACACGCACACTCGTACACCGCACACTCGCACACGCGCACTGCCGCACATACGCACACATGCACATTCGCACATATGCACTCACGCACACACGCGCACACGCACACACTCACACACACACACACACACACACACACACACACACACACAAACACACACACGCAAGCTCGCACGCATGCACGCACGCATTCACGCACGCTTGCACGCACTCACGTACGCACGCTCGCACTCACACAAGCACGCACACACACACGCACACACGCACGCACACACGCACGCGCGCGCGCACGCATGCACGTACGCACGCACGCACGCACGCACACGCACTCGCACGCACGCACGCAAGCAAGAACGCATGCGCGCACTAACGCACGCACGCACGCTAGCGCCCACGCGCGCACGCACGCAAGCACGCATACACGCACGTAGGCACGCGCTCACACACACACACACGCACACACGCACACCCGCGCACACGCACACTCATACACCGTACACTCGCACACGCGCACTGACACACACACGCACTCACGTACACACACACACACATGCACATACGCGCACTAGCACACACACACACACACCTGCACATACACACACACACATACGCGCGCGCGCACACACGCACACCCGCACACACGCACACTCGTACACCGCACACTCGCACACGCGCACTGCCGCACATACGCACACATGCACATTCGCACATATGCACTCACGCACACACGCGCACACGCACACACTCACACACACACACACACACACACACACACACACACACACACACACACACACACACACACTTACAATCAAAAACACACGCGCGCGCGCACACTCACGCAAACACGCACACACTCACCCACGAACATACGCACACACGAATAGTGTCGGATAACACTCGCTCTTGGATCGTTACTCACACTTGCGTGTGGCTCCAATGATGACGTGTACAGCTGTCCATAGAACCTCTCAAACTCACTCAAAATTTCAGGTGTTCTGGAAACGATGCTGCTACACTCGGTCTTTAGCTTTGACAGTTGGCTCTTTTTGGCAGACAGATCTCTGGCAAAGACTTTGGAGCCTTGATTCCGCTCGATCGCTTCTTCAATACAAGCTGTATTGAAGTTGCGTAAGTCCCGCCGCATGCATTTGGAGATCTTTGTTCAGTTGCCTGTATGCTGTCAAATCTGTTGAAGAATGTAGCTTTATCTCCCGTCTAACAGCTATGAGATTAAGAGTGTGATCGGAGAGTTTTTGTGTTCTTCTGCGGCGGGTCTTGCACAACTTAGCTCCGACCGCATGGACAGTTTCCACGAGCTTGTCATTCATATCGTTTACTTCATTGCAGTCTTCTAAGCACTGAAAACGGTTTTGTAACTCAAGCTGAAAGGTTTCGGGACTCTGGAACAGAGCACGAGGGGGACGGAGCGTTGACTTCATTAGACGAGACCTCTCCAACTTTCAACTTTTCAACTACAACGTTTAGGTTTAGTGTGCCTCTAACCATTCGGTGATCGTTACCAGTTTTCACCCTCGCGATCACGGAGACATCACTGAACAGTTGTCGCCTGGTTGTCATAATGAAGTCAATCTCATTTTTTGTCGAATTGTCGGGGCTCGACCAGGTCCACTTTCTGTGAGGCCGCTTCTGAAAGAAAGAGTTCATCATAAAGGGTCCCTCTTTCTCCATGAATTCGGCTAGCTGCTGACACCTTGGGTTCCGTTGCCCTATTACAAATTTCCCTAATTTCAGCTCACCGTTCTCTCTTGTGCCTAGTTTTGCATTGAAGTCTCCCATTAACACCATATAGTGGTTTCACCCATGGTTTCGGAGAAATGCATGGCTCTAGAAATATCCTCATAAATTTCCTCCACCTCCTCATCGTGATGTGCTGAAGTTGTTGCGTAAACCTGTATGACCTTCAGCGAATACCGTTTGGTGATTCTGAGTATAAAGTACGCAACCCTCGTCGACACACTCTCAATCTTTATAACGTTGTTAACGAGAGACTTGTGGACGATAAATCCGACACCTCCTTGGGACAGATGGTCGCCCTCCCGGTGATAGAGCAAGTTGCCGGATTCGAGGATTACCGTTGCCTCCCCCTCTCTTCGGACCTCGGATACTCCTATAATATTCCAGCTCAACTTGTCTATCTCTTCTTCCAGCTCAGGATCTTCTCGTCAGTCCTCAGGGCGCATGCGTTATATGTTGCCAGGTCGAGTCGTCTTAGGTGGCAACCGAACGTCCACCGGAGATTCTTAGCACCCCCTGCCCCGCCGTTACCATGGTCGCCACCGTAGCCAGGAATAGCGGGGCTGCCGGGGACTGGGGGCCGTCTCTTTGTTGTTCTCATCATTGGGGGAGTATTTGCCATATCTGCCACGCTTGGCGTGCGGGTTGGCAACCGCAGTTTTTTTATTTGTAATTTTGCTGTTACCAAGAAGATGTTGCTGCCCATCTCCTGCCTGTTTCCCTTTGTCGCCTTTTACGACACCCACGGGAAGATATGGGGTAGTGGATATTCTTAACCGCCACTACACGGCAAATATCAAGTAATAAATCACTTCTCTTCTTAGAAATATGATCTTAAAAACAAATAGTGTCTACAGTTTTATACATGTAACCAACAACCAACGAACAAAAAAGGCTTTTTTTGCCTCTACAATTCCTGGTTTAATAGTTAATATATGGTAGTGTAACATCAAATCTTTTTCTTTTTCTTTTCTTTTCTTTTTAATTTACAAAAACGTTACGCTCCACATTAGAATTTTCTCCTGTATCGTGGAGAAAATTTACGTACATAAAGTTCACAAGGACAAACATCCAGACCGGGAACAATTCTTTGTAGGCCATACAAATACTTGTTACGTGCGGGATTCGAACCCGCGGCCCTTAGCGGAACAACTCTTTGCTAAACCACTGCGCCACGGAGCCGTCTTAATTTAACCAAATACTTCCCTTTCACTCCATCAGTTTCAAATGTAAGTTTAAATGAATTTACGCTATTTGATTCTTGCGGATTCGCATGCGGATCTGCCAGCTGTTGCAGGTTGTTGTTCCTAAAATTATGCTGGATCCCGCTGGATTGCGTTATTACACTTTGCTAGATTACAATCTTTACTTGAGATACTATTGCCATCAACTGTCTGCTGGATTAAGCTGCTGTCAATATCTCCCAAAAACTTCACATTGTGATGCATCAACATATTGTGAAGAAGTATGTACTATAAACGAAAATATCTCATTACTTGATAATGGCAAACGTGCAATCGTACGGGTCCATTACCAAAGAAGAAAAGAAAGTACGCATTGTGTACCCACACAAAAGTTATTTAATATGAATAATCAACAAAATTAAAAAAGTGAATGGATGAAGTCACTTATATCCCCGGAAACTTCCCGCTCATTTACATAACTCCAATCGTCATATTAAAGGAAATGTGTAGATGGAGAAATACAAGAAAATTCATTTATATTTAAACCCTTATTTAGGCGGGCAAATAGACGAGGTTATTATCCTGCCACATAGACCTTTATTTCGTGAAGAAGGCACTTAAAATCCACGTCACTGTGTTTACAAGGGCAGTGACCGATTGACAGTAATATGACGTCAAACAACGCAATGACTGAAGCCATCAAAGCGTATTGTTACTTTGCTTTCCCTCCAGGCTTTTGCTTATTTTCCTTGAATGTGATTTTAGAGGGTCAAGATTTATGTAGTATGGATGTCAAGGTGTTATTTTATTAGGGTATTTTCATCCTATCGTTATTAGCCTGTAAGCAGTTATATAGAAAAAGCTGGCTTTAGTAGGAGGTTTTACCGCATCGCGGGCTGATTGGTGAACGCAATACTATATATTTTGTACTGACATGCTTCATTCCGTAACTTCCTTGTGGAATCGATTACCATCAGCGATTTTTCCGGACCGATACGACTTAGGGACGTTCAAGAAAAGAGCCTACTCCTTTTTAAAAGGCCGGCAACGCATCTGCAATTCCCTTGGTTTGCCCCCTATCCTATAAAAAAAAACTTCTTTAGGTAATTCACATTAAGTATAAATAAGAGTAAAATATGTACCGCCATCTGTTGCAGGCACCAAGAACTTTCGAGTATTTCCGTAGATGGTTGGTGTAAGCAAGCTTATACTTTGATAGTAATCCTTAGAAGTAAAGATGAGACATTGAGAGTAAGAATTAAGTGTAAAGTATTATTTATAACCTTTATTGAATAAAAGTTTCTATTCTATTCCATTCCATTCCTTTACATTCCATATCATATTGTCTTATATCGTATATTAAATTATATTGTCTTCTCTCCTAGTTTATTCTCAAATAAGAAATGGCCAAGTGCGTGTCGGGCCACGCACAATGTAGAGGTAGGGTTCCGTAGTTGCCCGTCATAATATGTGGGCTTTATTGATAATAAGCATAATGATTACATTACCATTAGGACATTCTGCGCTTGGACTTAGTGGGCTTCGGACGTGTCGGTCGAGTTCACTTCCGTCACTCCACTTTCTTAGCTCAAGCGCAAAATTAAAATAAATTTTCGTTATACACCGCCTTACTTGGTGCTCTGTAATTGGTTGCTGCCTTGGTGTTCTCACTGTGGTGCGCGAAGCATGCTTTTCCGGGAGACAACAGTCTCACTGTATTGTTGTGAAAAGAATCTGTCGCTTGTTGTGGTACAAAGTGTGTTTGTGCGTAACTGTTGTTCCTGGATTCCGGGTACCGGTAACCGTAAATAGAGTGAAATACACCAGCCGCCTCAGAAGCGACCAACGTTTTAAATTTTTGTGTTCCTTGTTGCATTAGGCAACAGCTAGGTACAAACCCTAGCGTATCAACTCCCTACATGTATAGGTGTTCGTTTTTGGCACACACCTCCCCCGCTGAAGCTTGGTACACATCTGTGCTTGTTAGCATAGACGAAAAAATAGCATCAATAACGATAGACAAATTTTTTAGTCGAGTCTGCCCCGACATCTGGGCTGTATTCCTTGCATAACGCAATGCCCGTCCCGCGCCCGAGCCCACGCTCGAGTCCGCGCCTCTAGCAGGCCCCTCTACCCAGTGCCTCTGGCCATCTGACCGTGAAGATCGACAACTCTGTGTCGCCGAGCACCGGACCCACAACCCCTGTGTCCATAGACACAATTCACGTGGCGGCGTCCCCCGCTCCCTCCACGATGTCCACCCGCGGCCCTTCTCCGGTGTTCTCGGGAGCGGAATCAGACTCCAACATGGATACTGACTCGCTTGTAACGCGTAAGCCAAAGACAAAGGCTTCACCCTCGTCCATGGCAAAACGTGCAAACGCGCAACCCCAAAAAAGGTAGCTGAACCTAATTCGGCCCCGTCGACCCCCACCCCCACTCCGGTAAAAAACCTGACCCGTCGCGATGCGCGCTCAACCCCTTAAGCCTGTAGTCAAGCCTGCAGCGAAAGGGTCCACTGCTATAACCTTTCCAATTGGTTGAAGTCGATAAAAATATACTGCCCAAACATAGATTAATAAACCTAGCAAGCTAACAGCGTAGCAAAGTGGCGAAGCAATCAGCTTTGTAGCGGTTTCTAACGGTTGCCGTTGAACAATCAGTTTCAAAATAGGAGGTTCAGATGCCTGGGTGATCAGTAATCGATTGCTGAAAACATAATTTGAAAATTCGAAACCCTTCTCGAGATAATCGTGGGACAGACGGACAGACGGACGGACAGACGGACAGACGGACAGACATCGTGAAATCAATAAGTGAATTCGCAAGCTTCGCCACTTAATAATAGGTCATCGCGCGCTCTGACTAGATACCGCGCTACTTGAAAGAAACAGCTCCGTGACTGCGGCAATTCAATATTCTAGTGTGTATAAGACAATTGCAAGGATGCTAGTGTGCGTGAAAAATTGTATATGCCAGCAGCTTAACTATTACCCGATTAACGGGAAAAATTATTTTATGCTATGGCTTAGTAGTTAAGTTCATAGTTATGAATGTAGACCAGAAATACTTAAAAATGAATAATTTATTAATAGCGAATGTATCAATCAATATATTTGTGTATATCATGTATAGGTTTTTCTTCTGAATAAATGTCATGTAAATGATAAGGCCTCATTTTTATTAGTTTAATTTTTATATTTAAATGTCTGACTAATATTCACAAATTATTTAAAAAAATAGTTATATATTATATGGTGTAACCAAAATTTTATTTTTATTATATGTTGTTATAGCAATAATAGCCAATACACATTCTGTGAAAATTTCAAGTATCTACATATTATTAAGGTTTATAAAATACAGCCTGCTGTCAGACAGACGGAACGATAGTGGAAACTTAAGTCCCGTTGACACTCTTTGGGCACGGAACCCTAATAAACGGAAATAATGTTTTAATAATAAAAATAACAATTAATAAAAAACACATAAATATTAGATCATTTGAGCAATACTACAAAAATAAACATTAAATAATATAGAAATAGGTTATATTATAATAAGTTAAATATATCTTTATATATAAAATGTACGTGTCACGTTGTTTGTCCGCGATGGACTCCTAAACTACTGAACTGATTTCAATGAGATTTTTGGTCAATGTGCAGTTTGGTCCAACTTAAAAGATAGGATAGCTTACATCTTAATTTATAGTCGCAATACAATATTATTTTATTAAAAATTATTTGTCTATTATTTGACAGTCACAATTATCTGTTAGCTCCAAACGATTCTGTCAGATGACGATATCTGTTGAATGGATTGAGTAAATATTTAATAGATGGCGCTATGTTAAAAATACAAACGTTTAATATAAGCTACAATTTAGTAGTATAACCACCACGTGTTGCTGTAAGTATTCAACAGATAGAACCGATTTCAAAAAAAATTTGCAGACTGTGTGCAGTTTGGTCCAACTTGAGAGATAGAATAGTTTTTATCCCGATAAGTGATCCTCAATTTTTTTATTAATAATTTCAGGAGTTTTTTTTGGGAAAGCAAATAGTCGTTCGGAAAGGGCCGAACAACGTCTGCCTGATCACCTAGTTATGTTATAAAATATATCTAGTAACAATAAATTCACATATAAAAATCTTAAGGAACTTTATTTTTGTATACGCGGTAACACTGAATGGCGTCTTTCATATTTTGTAACTTATTTATGGCTCGTATTACTTTATGTTGAAATTTCGAAATTGTATGATACTTACTACTAATATGTGATCCCAGTGTCTTACTTATTTCTTGTAATGTTATTTTTACACAGTTTCACTACGCAAACTGGTATTTTACTTCGGATTATGATCAAAATTTTATAAAATATTCGATACGTCCACATCACATATCGCCTGCAACGCGACTGGCTCGGGTACGCCGATTTCGGCGTAGTATTTGTTGCGCATTTTACATGAGCGCCGGCGGTATCTAGTCAGAGCGCGCGATGACTTATCATTAATCTATGTGCCCAAATGTTCAAAATGCCGGTCAGGACATTCAAATTTTCGTAAATACGACTGAGGATTTGTTATTGCTCTTTAACTTTTTGTGTAGTATCATTACAATCGGTTCAGCCGTTCTGACAGATGACAAACTGAGAGACAGATTTTTTTAATAGTTTACTATACTAACGTCTTAATGACATACAAATAACCCTCAAGAAAGTATGAAGAGAAGAGAAATAAGATAATATAGAACGATATCTTATTTTTCAATATTACAGGCAAGCACTTTAATTTTATTTATATATCTCTATACATAGATGATAAATGTGTTTAAATTACGATATAATAAACAATGTTAAGTGGAACTTGTATATAGGTATCTTGATCTCTCCTCCAAACCAAAATGGAAAGCCTCTAGTAAGCCAGTAAAACTTGTAGCATAACCTTTTATACGTGGAAGAGCCATGTTGCAGCTAAATTATGGTTGTGATACAAATGGTCAACTTGACCGAGGATGGACCACGCTCTCTCTGAGATTACCAGCGAGAAATAGTAGCTTAATGCTGCTGTGTTCCGTATGGTGAGTGTAGAGAACCGGAGACTCTTTTTGCTGGAAACGAGGTAAGACTACGGTTCCTACGGCGTCACGATTTGAAGGCGTTTTCGCATAGATCACGACAAGATAAAAAGTACGAATAAAATGTTTCGATGTTTCGCTTAGTTTCCGAGATATCGATACAAAACAGACGGACAGACAACATTTTGAAAAATGGTTATATTTGTCCAAATAGCATGCAAATAGTAACCATCTAAGCGTAATAGACATAGAAATATTAAAAAGAGGAGAAGTGGCAAGGGGGCGTGTCTGTGTCCGCACGATATGATCAAAATGCTCAAGTTCTATTCAAATGGCCGTCTTTGCATGTTAGTATATTTCCAACCGTAATCGTGAAACAATATCAGAATGCCGTGTTATTCAGTGGTTTCTTGTAAAAACCGAAGCCAAAACAAAATCTTTGTAGATCATGGAATCACTTAGCATATGTAAGAACAAGTATTTTACTATCTTTATCTTTAAAATCATGAAAAACAACAAATCGTAAAATATATTTTGCTCTTAAATACGTTATTTTTGTTTTCAAATATCACTGCAACGGTACTATTTTGTAGTAAATACATTGCTCCTTAACCACTACTTATGTATATCGCTAAGCGACTGTACAAGCAATGTAAATATGACAAAACGATACTTTATTTATGGGGATGCATCGTGTAGTACGGCCACTGTATCTTGCGATGAGTTAGTGTTGTGCTTGCGCAGATCCACTAACGTATGCTATCGACAGCAATATCGATTGGCGAATTGCTATTATAGTTTATTCTTGCAATTTGTCAACCGTTTCAGCCCGATGGGAAGACTGATGTGACATAATGGTATTTAATTATTTAGATTATTTTCACCGTTTGCTACACTGAATGCGTAACTAGCGATCATAAAGTAAGTTGTTTAAAAAATTAGGTTAATCATCGGTAAGTGTTTTGGGTTGAATTATAGTATATTATGCCTTATCTTCGTGTTAATTCTATACTTTTATGTTTTCCGAAGCTTCGAATGCGTTATTATACCTAATTGGCATGGTCTCAGAATTCAGATAATATTATAATAGTGACTTTTGCTAAAATAAGTCAACATAATTCTCCTGGCTATTTATTTGTTATGTATGAGTGTGTGTTTGTTTTCATATATTTAACAATATCTTAACCAACCAGGGGTTTTTTAACAAAGGCTTGCCAGGTACATGGTGAGGTAAAGAAATTGCGTAGAATATATGTAAATGATAAATAAATTATTATCGTACATTTTCAGCTTCCCAAAAGATGCTAATTTAAAAAAGAAATGAATTGATGCCACAGGAAGGCCACCAAACTGGTTCCCTACAAAAACTAGTACCATATGCCAAAATACCTACTTTTTCAATACGCTATGGCAATCTAAACCAACAATACCGGATTTTTTTATTGTATTTGTTAGGTAGGTTAGGTACTTAATAATTTACGTTTAGCTACATATTGTTTATTATTATTATATAATTTCCTGTGCATATCATTTTTTATTTATTTTATTTTCAATTTTAGTGCAATTTTAGTATAAATGGAAGAGAATCGATAACTTTCCAATTTAGTCAATCACTAAAGTATATGTAAAATAAATGGCTTTTGTTTTTAAAATGCACAGCACAACGATAGCGACTGATATTTTTGTGTGAGTAAGTAGTACGGTGCATGATAAATGTACGCTGTTTCTGTAGGGATACGGTTTATAATTGATTGTGTAGTACGTTCTGATTTATAAAATGCGGGTGTGTGCGCGACTGCGTATCTATTGCTTTTACTGATCTGCAAGTGTAGTAGTAGGCGGTTGGTAGGGGCCAACTGGAGACACCGGGTTGCGATACATTTTCAACTACCGGGCATATCTCCTTCTATTATTATATCTATGGTATCGTATTTGGATATTGCAGACAGATACTTCAACTTTATTTATAGAGATGTATAGGCTAAATATTATCTATTTTATTTTTTTATTTTTATTTTTAAAAAGGGTATACCAGCGATTTTACAATACATACGTTACATACATTTCTTAAAGTATAATTACTATTTTACTTGCACAAAGTATGTAAAATCATTTAAAGATAAACACTACATGCAATTTTTGCTAGTATTACTGTATAAATCTGAAATTGAGTTAATAACAGAAACAAACCAAAACCAGAAAAAACAAAAAAAGTCAATAGTAATTTTGGTAAAAGCCTGTAAAACCTTATCAATTTAAACAATTTCAAAATAGATTTAATCAAGCTAATAATTAGTCATTCAATTAAAATTACACCTTAATTTAACAATTATCATAATCTAACTCAACTAAATATATATTATAAGAAATTTAAAGAAAATATACGTAATAATTAATATGAGGAAAAAATCACACTCAGGATGCCTGGCTGACTAGATTGCTGATAATTTATTTACGAAAGGTGTTAGGCGAATTAATGTTGATGTCAATTAACTGACTGAATTTATTATATATTTTATATGAACGAGGGATTGGGGAGTTGGCGACGAAGACCGTCCTGGTGCGTAGAGGCATGACCGGAGTAATAGCAGTACGCGGATATCTGCGTGACATTCGTAAATTAATTTTACTTAGTAAACTGGGGCAGTCTGACTTATTACTTACTATTTTTTTTAGGATAGGGTGATAAACGAGCACACAGTCCACCTGATGGTAAGTGGTTGCTGTGGCCCATAGACATCTACACCTATCCTCGTTTGCGAATCAAAATGCAGATGCGTTGTCACCCGTGAGGACTAAGATGGAATGCCTCTTTTCCAGTAGATCGGGGCTCCGGTTCTCTACACTCACCATACGAAACACAGCAATGTTAAGCTGCTATTTTATGCTGGTTTTCTGTGAGAGTGTGGTCCGTCTCCGGTTGAGCCGACCCATTCGTGATACAACTATAATACTACTAATATAGCTGCAGCATGGCTCTATCACGTTAAATCAATTTGAATAAAAATATTAAATCTAACAATCTTCTTCTTTCATCTAACACAATATCTCCGAGGCTAGTCGATCGATCATGCAGATATTTTATTATCGAAAGAATATTATAATTTTCTAGTGATCTCTGAGTGTTTCAACCAGTTACTGCGATAATTGTAATCAATTTTTTATTATATGTTATTATTCCTGGTGAAGCCAGGCTGCAGCAATATTATATTTGTAACACAAATGGGCCAGCAGAATACCCGTATAACTTAATACTGCTGTGTTTCATATTGTGAGTGTAGAGAACTAGAGACTCATTGTAACTGGACAAAAAGGATGACAACGCATTCGCATATTGATTTCTTATCGAGGTTAGTTGTAGATGTCTGTGGACCACAGCATCCACGTACCATCAGGTGGACTTTTTTTATAGAATTAGGGTAAGAGGCGAGCACACAGTCCACCTGATGGTATGTGGTTGCTGTGGCCCATAGATATGTAGATATGTAGGATAGATGTAGATCTATCCTCGTTTGCGAATTAAAATGCAGATGCGTTTTCAGCCGTGAGGACTAAGATAGAACGCCTCTTTTCCAGTAACATAGGTCTCCGGTTCTCTACACTCACCATACGAAACACAGCAGCATTAAGCTGCTATTTTACGCTGGTTTTAGAGCGTGGTCCTTCCCCGGTCGAGCTGACCCATTCGTGCTACAACTATACTATTATTATAGTTGCAGCATGGCTCTACCACGTAAAAAAGTATTAGGCCATTCATTTAAAATATAAATAGTTCATTTAGTGAATAATTGAACAACAACAGAATTAATTTTAATGAAAACTCAATCAGATAACAATTTTGATAGATAGAGACGATATCAGATAGAATCTGCCTTAATTATCACGCAAGCGGTTAGACGATCGCAGCACAAGACAGATATCTTTCGCACTTTACCATAGCTTCCCGTCGCCGACCTGGCTATATTACATCAGTTTATAACCATCTAAACTGCATCCTCATATGTGTGCGCTGTATGCGCACATTTACTGTAAAAATTGGATGCATCAGCCACGTTATCGAAGCCCTGTTGATTGAGACGCAGAAGCTATAGTCGCCGTAGCCGAAATCAGCACGTATGATATTATTATATTTATTATCACATATATTGTCACAAAATTAAATAATAATTAATACAATTTATGTAAATAACTAGCGAACAACGACAGCTAATTGCCGCCGCCGTGATAGCTCAGATGGTTAGCGCTCGCTGTAAGTTTCATAGTACGCGAGTAACCCGGGTTCGATCCCCGCCGGCACCAATGAAATTGTTAATTGCAATTTTAAGTGCTGATTTACCACGTGCTCGGCGGCGAAGGAAAACATCGTGAGGAAACCTTCATGTCTGAGATATAAAAAAAATATATCTCAAAGACATGTGAAGTTCGCCAACACACATTGGTGCAGCGCGGCGGACATTTCCTTGTCCTAAAATCCTCTCAGAAATGACAGGAGGTCTGTGCCCAGCAGTGGGACGTAAATAGGCTGCAACTTTATAACGCCGGCTTCGCACGGGTGATTTCTGAATCTCGACAGCAGCTCCACCTACCGGGTCCAATTTTGAATGTAATCCATCCAGAGACCCACTCAAACACACACTTAAAATTTCATCAGAATCGGCCGAGCCGGGTTCGTGTTTTAGCGATACTAACAGACAACAATTGATTTTAAACATATATAGATTTTCGGCTATTACCACACCACTGTGACGAGGAATCCTAAGCCATCGGCGAAAGTTAGACATCCAAAGGAACCTTCTTACTATACGAGCTGTATTTAATAAGGCCGTTTTTCTGCCGACTTCCGGAGACGGTACTCAATTCGACTGTATGTTTTTTTTTTTATAGAATAGGGGGCAAACGAGCATGCGGCTCACCTGATGTGTTACTTCATAACTTTGTACTGGGTGAATCGATTTCGATGATTCTTCTTTTATATGAAAGCTGATAGTTCTCGCGTGGTCCCATATGAATTTGATCAAGGTCAGACGAATAGGTTTTGTGTTATTTTTAAATAACTTCTATTGAAGTCGGCCGTACAGCATTTTTAATTTTTAATTATTGCATTAATTTTGTTAGCTATGCACCTTAACTTAACTTGGATAGATAGTAATCCATATTTTTACTGTTAAGCCCAACGACTTATAAAATTATTGATATAATAATAATGGAATCATCATCCCTCATAGCGATAATTGTAATTATAGATATATCATATAGATAATTGTATTGTGTATATATGTAGTGTATGCGTGTATATACTTTTAGCGCTTTCTATTTTAATTACTGCTGCACCGCCTCTTGTTCGTATATCTCTGTTTAGCCTAATGGTTGACTGGGAGAGAATTCCCTATGGCATTAAGTCCGCCACATGTACAACTATGTGCATGAAAGCTTAAATAAATAAATAAATAAATAATCTTATGTGTCAAGTCGATATATTTTATTTCTTTATCCATCTCTGCTTTCACTATCTATATTCTATCCTATAAAAATAGTACTAAAAGTAATGAAATAAATTCACATTCTGTGGTTGGTCCTTAGTCATTGTGTATAGAGAAATTAAAGCACTGACTTAGAATGTGAAATTATTTTTTTAGTTCTTTGAAGTTGGCTTTTAGTTTTAATTAAAAGTTTTTTTTTACGAATTTTGAGTGGAGTAAGGAATATCACAGACTCAATGTCACCTAAATACATTAAAAACTTCATCCCCAGTTTTGCCAACGTTAAGGGTGGATTTTTTTTTAATGAAACCCCTTAAGCATAACATATTTAATAAAAAAAGATCTACAAAATCGGGTTTCAATTAGGAAAGATATCGCGTCATATATTATACAAGAAACCATACGAATTGTTAACTTTCTCCTTTCCTGTAGCCGGCCAAATATAGAATAGCTTTCAAATGGGAAATTAATAACTGTTTGTTTTATCTTTAGGCTTTTAAGCCATTATAATCGAAGGGGTATTACATATTATCGTATACAGAATCAATGGTCATTAAAGCTTCACGGCCTTAAACAACAGTGTAGAGGCACAGAATAATTAAAACGACTGTGAGTAGTGACTGTAGAGGTCATTACTTTATACAATTTAAATGTTAAAATATCGTGCCTTTGATTTCTAAGTTCAAACTCAATTTAAACATAACTTTCGAACTTGTAACTGAATATATTAACTTTGTATAAATTAGTTTTTACCCATTCCCTCCTTTGTTAGAGCCTATTCAAAGTCAATTGTTGAACATAGGCCTCCGACATAGATTTGCTCTAATTTCAAATTTCAAATTTATTTTTATTTTTGAATACAGAATTATTTTATTGTCATATATACTATTCTTGATAAGGTTAGTATATATGATATATAGATATAACGTATCACAAAAATATCTATATAATATATGTATGTATTCTCACATTTAAGTATGTGTGTATATGTATATACCTATATATACATAATATTTTATATTTGGTTATTGCATTGTCTCATATACTATATATAGCTAACACTATTAATATATACTTGTTTATCTACTACTTATGCACACTTCTATATATTTAAATGAAAATTATCTCCTTCACCGAGGTTTGCCAGGAAAAAATCGCTGTTTAGCGATAAGACCATCTAATTGTTCATACATTTATAAAAGTTTGTTGTGTTGTGTAGTATTTTGTGTGCAATAAAAGAGTAAAAAAAAAATAAAATAAATAAATACAGGTAATACCGAACACATAAAAGAGAAAATAGATCTTTGAAAAATAACGTTCGCTGCATACGCTCGCTACACTTAGGTATACAAATATTATGGGCACAATTAATCTAGAACAGGTAAATGAAATTGTATACTTGGGGAGTGCTTTTAGCCGGGATGGAAGATGTGATTTAGATGTGGACAGGCGTGTCGCTGCCGGGAACAAAGTCAATGGTGCCCTGACTGCGTTAGTTAAAAGGCAAGGCGTAGTGAAGAGTGCACGCCTTGCAATACATAACGCAGTGTTGGTACCGACTTTGTTATATGGCAGCGAATCCTGGGTATGCCAGAAGTAGCATAAAAGCAAGTTGAATGCAGTGGAGATTTTTTTTTTTATAGGATAAGGGTGACAAACGAGCACACAGTCCACCTGATGGTAAGTGGTTGCTGCGGCCCATAGACATCTACATCTATCCTCGTTTGCGAATCAGAATGCAGATGCGTTGTCACCCGTGAGGACTAAGATGGAATGCCTCATTTCCAGTAAAAAGGGCCTCCGGCCACCTGCATTCACCAAGCGAAACGCAGAAGTAAACCTCTACTTCACGCTGGTTTTCTGTGAGGTCGTGGTACCACCCCGGTTCGAGCCGGCCCATCCGTGTGACAGGAAAAGCTGCCGCGTGGCTGTACCACTGTTAAAATGGCCATGGCCGACCGAAAGCGAAACGAAGAGATTCGCAATATGGCAGGTTTGAAAGATGACCTTATCACAAAAATTGATAAGGGCGTGCTTCGTTGGTTTGGGCACGTTGAGCGAATGAGTGAATACCGAATGTTGAAGAAAATATATAGCGCGAAAGTTAATATTAAAAGGTGTCGAGGGGAGGGTCAAGAGTACTCGGATACTTAGACGTGCATGTATGAAGTAGATAATGAATCTGAAAGAAGCGAAAGAGGTATGTAAGGATCGTGACACTTGGCGATCTGTTCTCTCTGGCGACCCCGTCAGGGATTGTGCGTGAAGATAAGTTAAGTTTAAGTTATTAATTTATAGAAAAGTTATTTCATTATATTATTAATAAAATTCATAAATTTCATTCATTCATTTAGATCGATCTTGATGATCTTTTTTGTGTGAATTTGAGTGGGTCTCTCGATAGTGGCGCTGTTCTCGAGATCCAGAAATCACCTGTGCGAATCCGGGGCGGTTCGCTAGTATTAATTAGTTATGATAGTTACTTTGTTTAGTCGTCATAGGATAGATATTTGCCATAGTTGCTAAGCTTGGCAGGCGGGTAGCTGCAGTTTTATTTAAACGTTGAGTTGCTGTTAGGAAGATGCTGCTGACCACTTCCTGTTTCAGTGTCCCGCTGTCGTGTCTAACGACACCCACGGGGTAATATAGGGTAGTAGCTTCTTTTTTTTTTTTATAAGAGAGGGGGCAAACGAGCATGCGGCTCACCTGATGGTAAGTGACTACCGCCGCCCATGAACAACTGCAACACCAGGGAGGGAATTGCAGATGCGTTGCCGGCCTTTTAAAAAGGAGTACGCTCTTTTCTTGAAGGTCCCTAAGTCGTATCGGTCCGGAAAAATCGCTGATGGTAATCGATTCCACAAGGAAGTCTTGCGAGGAAGAAAACATCTTCTAAATCGCACAGTGGTGGACCGCCAATCATCCAGATGGTGTGGATGGTATCGGGAGTTCTGCCGCGATGTGCGTTCGTGAAATTTGGCGGCTGGGATTAATCCGAACAATTCCTCAGAGCACTCCCCATGGTAGATGCGAAAGAAAATGCAAAGAGATGCAACATCTCTTCGCAGCGCCAATGAGTCGAGCCGATCGGAAAGGACTCGGTCGTCGACGATTCGAGCCGCTCTGCGCTGGATGCGGTCAAGTGGAAGGAGCTGGCACTGGGGAGCCCCTGCCCAGAGATGGGAACAGTATTCCATGTGAGGCCGAACCTGCGCCTTGTAAAGTTGCAGGCGGTGTGCCGGCATGAAATACTGTCCCGCTCTGCTGAGCACGCCAAGCTTTTTAGAGGCCAATTTGGCCTTCTCTTCCAAGTGACCACGAAACTGCACGTCACTCGATATGTCGACGCCGAGGATTCTGAAACTGGCTAAGGCAACCAGAGGAGTGCCTTGAAACTGAGGAGATACGACAAAGGGGTTCTTTTTAGCGGTAAACGCGCAAACTTGGGTCTTCTGAGGATTAAACTGGACTAGATTTAGTCGCCCCCAGTTCGAGACTTTGTCCAGCAAAGACTCGACTTCAGACACAAGTTTGTTCCGGTACTCGGAGACGTTTTCCCGAGAAATATTAGCACGGCCGGTGTATAGAGCATCACCAGTGCTGTCATCCGCATAGCAATGAATGTTACCAGTTAGCAACATATCATTGATATGCAGAAGAAACAGCGTTGGTGATAGCACACAGCCTTGTGGAACACCAGCGTTAATAGGCTTGTAGTCAGAACATGCACCGTCTACAACGACCTTGATGCTCCGATCTGCAAGGAAGCTGGTGATCCAATTGCACAATTTCTCGGGAAGCCCATAGGAAGGGAGCTTCGAAAAAAGCGCTTTGTGCCAAACCCGATCGAAGGCCTTCGCAATGTCCAGACTAACAGCCAACGCCTCCCCCTTGGACTCTACTGCCTCCGCTCATCTCTATGGGTCAGGTAGACCAGAAGATCACCAGCTGATCGACCCCGATGAAATCCGTATTGGCAGTCACTAATCAGCTGGTGATCCTCAAGGTACCGGATGAGCTGGCAGTTGATAATGGATTCCATTATTTTGGAGAACAAGGAGGTGATCGCGATAGGCCTATAGTTGGACGGGTCTGAGCGGTCGCCTTTTTTAGGGATCGGGTGGACAAAAGCTGTCTTCCATGAATTCGGGACTACGCCTTGGGAGTAGGAGTACCGGAAAAGACGCGTTAGGACCGGTGCCAACCCCGGAGCACACGTCCTCAGCACAATTGGGGGGATTCCGTCAGGCCCACTCGACTTCTGGATGTCCAGGGAGAGAAGTGCTTTGCGAACCGAGCGCTGTGAGAACAGCACATCCGGCATGGAGCACTCACACCGCGGGATGGTCGGCGGTGTTTTCTCCCCGTCATCAAGAGTCGAGTTGGACGCAAAAAGGCAGCCTAAAAGGTCGGCTTTGTCTTTTGCGTCATGGGCCAGTGAGTCGTCCTCCAAACCAAGGCTGAGATCTGCCTCCGATGGGTACCACAGATGATGGAATAAATAGTTCCATTCCCTGTAGCACCACATCAGTGACAGAGTCAGCAACAGCGCTGGGATCATCCGGCGAGAAGCAAACCCGCCCCCATGGGTAGGATGCAAAGAAAGACCGCATTCCGTCCCAATCCGCCGACCTGTAATGCCAAACACGGCGGCAACCTGCAGAACGCAACCGCGAAGGGAGCGTGAGTGGCACCATACTCCGGATCAGACAGTGGTTCGAAAAGCCGAGTGGGGCATCGACGGAAACCTGATATCCGTCCGGATGAGAGGTCAGCAGAAGGTCCAACAGGGAAGGTGTATGATCCTCCACATCTGGAATCCGCGTAGGCGAAGTAACCAGTTGCGTCAGACCATATGCCAAGGCAAAGTCATAAACAGATCTCCCCGCATGATCGGTTAAACGTGAACCGAGCCATTCGGCATGGTGGGCGTTAAAATCGCCAAGGATCACGATCTCTGCGGATGGGACCTGTTGTAGCAAGGAATCTGTAGCCATTTGGACGTGGTCGATGAGTCGGTCTGTTTCGGCATTACCGCTATGGGACCTATAGAGGCACCCGTAGACGCGCGGATGGTCGTCGCTGTCTACGCGTAGCCAAAGAATGGACAGGTCCTCTCTGACATACACGCAAACTCCAGCCCGAGGCACAAAGGAGTGCTCCAATTTGTACCCCGGGTAGGAGAGATACGAAATATCAGCCGGAGAGGAAACCTGCGTCTCGGTCAGGAAGAGCAAGGCCGGCTTCGCCGTCTCGAGATGGTAGTGGACGGCGTTTAGGTTAGAGTGAAGTTCCCTGATGTTGCAGAAATTCACGGATAGCGTGTCAGGGGTCGCCTTGGTATTGTTGCTCAGTTTGCCCCGAGCAGTTATGTTTTTGAGCGGAATTTTGCCCCCCCCCCCCCCCCAGAATACGCGGGGCAGCCTGAGCACCCATGCTCAGGATTGGAATAACATGGTCGTGGATGCTCAGCGAGGGATTCTCCAGGGGTACTGGTACCCTCCTGGGGTAGTCTAATGTGTAATTCCGCTACCATGTTGATGGGGGGGGGGGGGGGGGGTTTGGGCCTCCGGCCACCTGCACTCACCAGACGAAACGCAGAAGCAGGGCTTCTACTTCACGCCGGTATTCTGTGAGGTCGTGGTACCAACCCGGCTCGAGCCGGCCCATACGTGCAACAGCAAAAACTGCTGCGTGGCTCTACCACCGTTTAAAAGCTTCTCTTACTTTATGGATGTGCAGATTGTTTTTTTAAAGTCTAAGTCGGAACGAGTAACACCAAAGTACAAAGAGGTGACAATGCACTGTAGTTCTTGATTATTTGTTAGAAGTAAACACATACTTGTTTGAAGTACATGTTACAGCCACTTTTTTTATTATGTACGAGCAGCTATCCAGGTCTAGAGAGACCAATAGTGATAACCATATAATGACGGTGTAAGAATATCAACATTTATGTGGTAGAGCCAAGCTGCAGCTATGTTATGGTTGTAGTACAAATTGGTCGGCTCGACGGGAGAAAGACCACGCTCTTACAGAATGCCAGCGTAAATAGCAGCTTCAGGCTTCTCGGACTGTGTACTCATCTGTCACCCTTACGACATAAAAAATAACTAGCTCATGTCATCCGGAGTCAGGAAGTTAGTGGAGTTTCACCTTCACGCCTCAGAAAGCACGTAAAGCCGTCAATCCTGCGCCTGGTATCTAATTTGTTAAGCGTAGTAGAACCACACTGCAGCTATATGATGGCTTCGGTACGAATGGATTGGCTTGTCTGGGCAAAGACCGGAATCTCACAAAATACCAGTGCAAAAAATCAGTTTAATACTGCTGTGTTTAGGATGGTGTTGTAGAAAAACGGATACCCCTTTTTACAGGAAACGAGACATTCCCACTCAATCCTCAGGGGTGATGATGCCTGTGATCATCATTTATAGTTGTAGATATATATGGGCCACAGCGTCCACTTACCATCAGGTGGACTGTGTGCTCACTTCGTACACTTATTCTTTGAAGTAAAAAAATCATCCAATCCATGGCAGGTAAAGAAGCGACTCTCTTTTATCATGCAGCCATCTTCATCATAATCTTGCAAGGTTTATTGTCCCTGAGCTTGCTTCGTCTGAACACGCCAGCGAAGTGCGCTGAGTATATTCAGTTATGATTTAAAAGGTCTGTATTTTAATGTGATATTCAATATATATAACAACACTGTTTTATTAGAGAGGTATGAAATTGACATCGTAAATATTTTTATGGCCCTTGTCATTTGCATAAAAAATGTTTTATTCCTGAGGTATATATTACGAAAGCCCGATTAGCATTTCTATGTTTATGTCCAAAGTAAAGAGTAACGTTGGTCACAATTCGTCGTTGATGCTGCAAAGGGGCGAACCTCAATTTTTCAAAAAATTACAGGAGAGCAAGAAAACATTTAACATTTATTATTACCCGATTACTAGCTTTTTTTCATCAGTAAATTAAATATATTAGACCTAATGTAAAACTACAAATAAGATTATTTTTTGATGAAAAAAGCTAGCAATCGGGGAATAATAAATGTTTTCTTGTTCTTCTTTAATATTTGTAAAATGGAGGTTCGCACCTTTGCGCCCTTAGCGACGAATTGTGTTCCATCAGCCTTTCAAAGTACACTGCAGGTGGCCGCTCCTATAGAAGATTACTTTTTTTATACTTTCGTTTGCTTTATATGTGATATTTAATTATTAATATAATTAAAAAAGTTTATTTTTGTTATTTCCATAACATTGAAACATATGCAATATTAAAATACTATGATAAAAGGAATAAAACTAAAAACTTAAATTATCATACAGTTCCCGTATCGTACCAAGAACGCAGACTGCGTTTCCTCGATGAATGGCTATACTTAGCCTTTAGTGATATTTTGTATATTATGCGTTATAATATAAATATCCCTTGTTATTTTATTGTTGGGCTGATTTTGATGATGATTATATTTATATAAAAAAATATTACAGATTTTGCATGTTCAAATAAAGCATTCATCAGTCCACACCTGTATCGACACTTCTTCGTCATTGTTCTGCGAGTTGAATATTACTACTCTAAGGAATGCCGCAAAACACGGTCTGGGGTCACTCTTTTTATTAAAACATACGTGGTAGATCCTCGCTGCAGACACTCGTATATTATCGGATAGGACATACTCTCACAGAATACCATCGTAAAATGGCAGCTCAATGCTGCTGTGTTTCGCATGGTGGGTGTAAAGAACTGGAGACCCTTTTTATTGAAATCGAGGCATTCCATCTTAGTCATCAAGGGCGACAACACATCTGCATTTTTATTTTTAATCGAGGATAGACGTAGATGTTTATGGGCCACAGAATCCACTTACCACCAGGTGTACTGTGTGCTCGTTTGTCACCCTTATTCTATAAAAATTACATTATTTAAATATAACTTATAACTTTAAATAAAACATTCAGCATTTCACATTAATTATTTATTAATTTATAACTTATCAGTGTCCGGATGTAAATAGGTTTTAACATTTCACTAAGCGAACTCGGTACCAAAATAACTATGATTAGTTGCCTAATTTTCACAAAGTGGCTTATTTTAAATTCATTTTCAGATCAACTCGGACGTAGTTATGCGGAAGGGAGTCAACCGGCGCTCGGGTCAAAAATATTTACGAAAATAATCCTTAAGGTCCACTTAATAAATATTCTTAGGCCCTGTCGTTATGCTTCCTTATAATTGGCATTACAGCCTGACATATTCCACTGTTGAACATAAACTTCCCCAATACATTACCTCCAGGGGGTATGTTTGCCAGGTTTTCATATATTAAAAACAATTTCTTCATATAATTGTACCGGGTCTGTTTTGTCCTTGTGTAATTTTTATGCAAACTTCTTTGACGATACAGGAGAAAATGATTGAAGAAGATTTTTTTTGTTAAATAGCTATATAGATGAAATTCCATGTGAAAAAAACGATTATATGAATCATTAAGGAGGTAATACTCACACGTGGCTTTTTGTGGGTTGGATCCTTTGTGCGTGACTACGTCCATTTTAACAAAGATTTACGTGTACGGTATAAAGATAAGAATATAAAACTAAATGTCATTTTTATTAGAATTTACAATAGAAAACATTTAAACCGCTATTTATTATTATGTTCAATATAACTTTACATTTGACAAGTTCTATAAGCGTTACAAAAAATTATTTACGGAAATACTATATTTTTCAATGTCTTTGAAAGGAAATTTGGGAAAATAACATACATATTATTACTATATATAGGACTATTATATTTAGGCTGATTATAAATCAGTAAAAATTGTGCAATTATATTTTATAATAATATGGTTTATTTTATGGTAAAAAATGTAGTTTCAACATATGTACAGTTGACAACATACGACAGATCAAAGTTAATGAAAAATTACGACTTATGCTCTTATCTACTTAAAGTACATGAAAGAAGGCGTCTGTATAACAACATCTGATAGTAGTGCATATTTTATGATAATATTCTTATGGTCGATTTTTCAACTGTCAGATAAAAATTTTCGATCAATAAAATTATAACCCGACTGAATAAAAAAGTAAAACAGTTGAACCATTTTAGTCATACAACTGTAATTTATAATTCGTGTATCTTGTCTTTATCCTTTCTTTGTTTCTTTGGTAATGGACTCGTGAGGTTGTACTTTTGCCAATGTAAAGTAATAAGAAATAATGCTTTATAATAACTTGTCTAAAAACTTCTTTACAGTTATATTTTTAAGCGTCATATTGCGTTGTTTTTGGAAAATTTTGAGGGCAGACTGAGCCAGCAGACATTTGATGAAGATAGTATCAGCGCGCGAAGGCGCCTCAAGGGGTCGAAGATCTAAGCACAAAATAACTTCACAGTGGTTCACATTACATTCATCGTTCCCACTAGCAGTTCACATACGCAAATATTTATTGTAATACACAAAATCGTACCACGTTTACGTATGGAAAATCAACATCAAACCGTTATTTAAACTATAATACAGGAAGGAGTAGCAATCCGCCATTGGTGGTCAGTTCCCGCCAAAATTCCGTTTTTTATTATATGAAGTAGTTTTATCTGATGATTGATAAATTCGCCCTTAGTATGTTAAAAACTAAAATAATGCGAAAACTAGAATAATGCTAAAATAATGCGAAATCGTATTGATACTAAACGTTGTAGTGTATTCTTGTATCATTTCAAACACCTACACCGTGACTAAATATTTCTTATAAGACGTCTATTTTGTAGGTTATTTCAAGTTTCACTTCAACATGCAATTTGTGTGATAAAACTGTTCTTTATAAAACAGTATTATTTAAAACATCTAAGTGTTATTTATTATTTCCATTCATACCGCGGGGTGTAAGGAGAAATGCATAACTTAATCTTTTAATTACGTTACTTGCACGCGGTACATCTCTGGTCGATAGGTGGCGGTAAATTCACCACTAAATTCTTAACCTTAATTTTGTAGACTGATGACGGAGTTTATTTATAGTAAGTACCTATATGAGTGACAAATGAGCACACAGTCCATTTGATGATAACTGGAGGCGGTGGCCCATAGACATCTACATCTATCGTCGATTAAGAATCCCGCTGGGTTCGTTGCTGGTTCTTCCCAGGACAGAGGGTTTTATTCGAACCAATGGTAAAGTAAAAAACGACTTAATAAGAATTACACATGTGATCTATACTGAATAAAAAGTAATTTTATTTTATTCTAATCAAAATGTAGACGCGTAGTCATACCTAAGGACTAAGTGGGAATGCCTCGTTTCCATTAAAAAGGGTCTACGGTTCTGTACACCCACAATACGAGATATAGCAATATTGAACTGCCATTTTACGCTGGTATTCTGTGAGAGCGTGGTTCTTCCCCATTCTTTAAATAATGATTTCTCATCTTTCTAACAATGGGAGTCCAGTGGTCTTTTAAAAGCTGGGAAAAAGAAGATGAAGAAGAGGAAATCCAAATAAGTATTCCGCCTTCAGTTGATCGCCATAAGCTCGTTCATCAATCAAGGGATGCACCACGTGCATGTAATAAAGGTATTTAGAAATTTTATTTGCATATACCCTCTTACAACCCTTACAAAGTTCAAAATTTTAAAACTCCTGTTAAAAAAAACAGCCGAAAAGACTGATGTAGAATTGATATGTGAGAAAATTGTACGGAGTTAGCATTGAGTTTTGAATATGTTAAAATTGCTTCGGTTGCAATACAGTCGTTATATAAAAGTTTAAATATTACACATTAAGTTATTTATTTAGACACCTAACTCAACTATCAAGAAACGACAAAGAAATAAAAAAAAATTGAATTATAGTAATTTGAGAGACGCGTATCAATTCTTTCTTTAGAGTTAGGTTTATTATTAAAAAGCTTAATAAAACTTTACTATATTATTTGTCACTAAAGTTGCAACATCCATCTACGAACTATACAAAATGTATTAAGATTTTTTATACAACCTAGCACTAAATACCTAACTCTGCAAGCGGTATATTACACATGTAATGGTAGTACTTAATACATTATATATTTTAACACCAAACAAGTTAAATATAAAATCGATTAATAATTACTAATACATTTTGCGCAAGACAAAAATTTGCACTCCATTCGGACTATACTCATAAGTGTGTAGCAAACATTACAAATACATGCACGCTGCTTTTGCATAGAACTCATGCTAGAATAAGATTAATAATGACAATATTCAATGATTTATTGGAATCAGGTCTCAAATTTATTTTCAGTTATAATAGATCACCTTAAAATCTAACACCAAACACAGCAAATTAAATTGGCAATATATTACACGAATGCGTCTATTAAAACTAAATAAACGATCAAACATCTACCATTACAGTTTTATTAAATGTATAGATATATCAGTATATACAATATACGATAACTGTGAATAATTTTGTATAAATATAGACTAATACATTACCTTAATAAAAACAACCCTAGTTCTTAAATACGATTAAATGCATGATTTTAATAGAAAACTACAAATTCATCCAACAGATGTCACTCTACTTTAAACATGCTAGTGAGTGTAATTTTATTGTGTTCAATGTAATAAAAATATGTTATTAGTTATCTGTTAAAATAAAAAAGTCGTTCAGCTGTTTTAATAATACAATTTTTATCAAATCCAGACATACAATCTACATTAAATTTTATAAAAATACAATTATTGCCTATTTATAATAAACATTACAAGCGGCGGATTATCATCTAAGCTCGTGTGGTGAAATAGGGTTTATTTTGATTTTAGAGTAATAGCTTGACTTCTATAAAAAATTTCAAAAATAATATTGATTTGTTTCTTTGACATAAAATGCATATTATAAATTATTGACTTAATTACTGTTTAAAATAAATGCAACTTAAGGAATAAAACATTTTATTTTATAATTGCAGGTTATCAATATTTCAAAATATATGGTTTCATATGTACATACACATATTAATTAATTAAGAAAATATTTTGAAATTCAGTAAGATTAAGATATGGAATTATTTGATTAAAACTACTAAATTTTAAGGATTTTGTCGCGTTTAATTTTAACTTATATTTATTTATTTCTCTCGCACTTCGGAGCAAACGTTCACGTAACATACAAAGAACATATGCCATTAACATTTAAAAGGACTTTATTTTATTTTTACTTTACTGATACAAAAATTAAATCATCTGTATTATCATAAGAAGTCTTCGATAAAGTATTAGCGACAGAAGACGTTCTGTACCACGTCTTTAAAGAAAAATAAAGTGCAAAAAATTCGCTAATAATTAATTTATCCACAAGCTAAGCTTTGTGATTTAAAAAAATAGTAGAATTCAAAATCCTTCTCGATATCACAAATATTTCCTTTACAAGGATTTTCTTGGATTTTCCGATATCAGTCTTGCAAGCTTCGACTTTGTCTTTGATATTAAATGCAGAAGATTATAATATAAAAAACAATAAAAAAAATCACTGTGTAATAATTATTTTAATATAAATGATACAAATATTGAATAATATATTAATAATAAATACCACTTGACTTGATTACTAAAAAATATAAATAAATTTAACAAATTTTTATTAAAAATCGAGTTTGCAACTAAATTACTGCTTTTTCCTAATCCAAATTATTGTGAACTATTTTCGTAGAAAAATAGTAATATGTTTAATTTTTTTTTCTTTTTTAAGTGTTATTTTACTAGTAAACGGTAATAATTTTGTGCCTTTATTGTGTACATGTAGTTATGTTTTAAAATCTTTAATTCTGTATAGCCTACGCCTTAGAGGAAGTAAATTCCTAAATATTTACTTGTACACATATCTCTATGTTTAATTATAGAAGAATGTTAAACATACTTTTACAATTTAAAATTATTTCGATTTTCGAAGATATTCGCTTGCAATTTGTGCATTTTAAGCGGCTTTTAGTCTGCATTTAACAGGACTAATAAACTTGGGATCAACAAAAATGTCATGGATAGATATTCGTAGATATTACATTATTATAGAAAGTATATTATATTATCTTATCATAGATATTATATTCATACATCATCATAGACATCTTTATTGATCCCTCGAAATAATAATTAATATATAAATTAATTTCTTATATTATTATCGTAAATATCTCACTTAACATTATTATGAAATCTTGAGAAATGGTTACGTTCTATTACAATTATATGTCAAATGGGGGATTAAAAATGTTTATTTAGTTTATATTTCTAATAGTACAAAAATGTTCAAGAGAAATTTAATTTCGACCGTTTGAGTATGCACTCAATCCTTCCTATTTATACTATAACTTCAGTTTTATAGAATATTCCATCATTGTGCTCAGAGGCTGGCAACACGAAACTTTTTCTTAAAATTGGGTACATGGCTTAGTAGGTAGTTGGACTCCTTTCAACTTCGGAGTCAGTCCGGGTAGGCCACCAAGCAGCAGTGCATACTCGTACACTACTCTGTTCTAATCTCAAGGGTAGCCAGAAAAATTACAGGCTAGCATTCAATTTTAGTCTTTAGAGGTAACAAGCATCTGCCTCTGTTATATTATACGTGGTAGTGCCACGCTCTCACAGAATGCCAACGTAAAATAGCAGCTAAATGCTGCTGTGTTTCGGATAGTGAGTATAGAGAACCTTTTTAATGGAAACGAGGCATTCCGTCTTAGTCCTCAGGGGTGACAACGCATCTGCATTTTGATTCTTAATCGAGGATAAATGTAGATGTCTAGGGGCCACAGCATTCACTTACCAACAGGTGGACTGCGTGCTCGTTTGTCACCCTTATTCTATAAAAATATATTTAGTGTTCTTTAGTTAACGTTGGTCCATGTGCTGGAGTGTCCACTTGCCATAAGGTATTCATGTTTATGTATAAGGAGGGCTGCAGTTGTCACTTTTTGTGTGAGCAGGTATGTAAGTCTAGCAAGTATAGTATCTCTGTGACCTATTGTGATCGCTACTATAACTATAGTTCTTTGTCCTATATCTTCAGTGAATTCTAGGCGTTGCTTCACTGTGAGCATTTTCACTTCTGTGATAAGTTGATGCGTAATTTTTTTAAGATGAGTGCTACGTTTGCACATTAAGGGTCCCCAATCAAAATGTACATCGGAGTTTTTTTTTTTGTCATTTAGCAACACTATCAGCACATCCTTGAAATGCTTAGTCCCAAGATGAGCTTTTCTAATGTCCAGTTTGGGCTCTTTCCAAAAATGCGCAGTTTGTTCTTACTTATTTAATTTACTATCAGTTACAATCAGCGGTCACGTATACTGCAAGCTCGTTAGTATTCATACTGATAAATCATGATTTCAATTTCTGATACAAAATGATGAATGAATTGAAAATTTAAAATAAAAAAATAAAAAAATCTTTCGTTTGTCAAACGACCTCATATTTTTACCTAAAAGCGTTCCAACATGAGGTTTTAGTGCTAACAAAAAACCGCGAAGGAAATTCCGCAGGTATCTTTTTAGTAATTTTCTTAAAGACCAAGAAACGGTTCGCCATGTAGTGGCATAGCGAGAGAATCCACTGTAAGAATACAAAGAATAAATACCCCATAATATGACCTATTATGGCAAATATCCCCCCGATATAGCAATCTTTGAGGGAGGTCTATGTTCAGAAGGGAACTTTTAATGGACTGTAATTGATATAATATTCCTTATAATTCGTTAAAAATGAAATGGAATAGATCTATTGTAAATTTATACAGGGTTATTTTGCAATCACCGGCCAAATTTGCAGAGAAGGTTCAGAATAAGTAATATAGTCAAATGGTGAAGAAACATTAATAAAAAAAAAATCTCAAACATTCTGTCCTTTTTATCTCTTAAATTCAAAATGCGTGGTAATGCATTATTTTACCTAATTTTACTGCGCACGCACACATTCGTAAAGGTCGATCGGTAGGCAAAAACGTTGTGAATTGAATTGCACACAGAAGAGCGCACGTACGCGTAATTGTTACCCATAAATCACATTCAATTTGAGATAATTTCAAATAAAAGAAGGACTCTTAACTTCTCGTATTTTTAAAAACTGATAACGGTATATCATTATTTATATATTTGAAATTAAGATTAAAACTCGGCTACCCTTTGAAAAATAACCCTGTATAGTGTGTCTTTTTTAATCTAAGTTTTAAGCAAACCAGCCCCTTGCGAGCCTGTGCCAGGATCGGTTTACAAAATTTATATTTTGTATAAGAAGCTTTTATGTCAAGACTGCTTGGACAGTAAGAACTTATAATATGAAAACTAAATCTATTATTTTTATCAACAATTAATGTAAAAAGTCCGTTTTACGGCATAATTCTATAGATTCTAAGATATGATGACGTCACCGCAACATACTTCTGTTTGAGATCTCTATTGAATTTGTCGATACTAATGTTATATTGAATAAATATGAATGTTACACGTTTGCCCATTTTAAGTATTATATTTTTTGCAAAAGTATGTACATAATATCCAATTAGTTATATTCATTTACTCATTTATAATTTTATAAGGGATCTTTTTTTTACTGTACTGACTGCAAGAACAGGTAATTAAGTAATTTGTTTTATTTTTGTGTTGTTTTTTAATTATTTGCAAATCGAAAAGAGATGACACAAAATAAATGTTGTTACTATAGTAATGTTGTTTAACATACATATTTTTTATATGTATATACTTGTGCCTGTGAACAAATCCTTGCTATTTTAAGCGTGAAATAAAAAACGTATACCAAAATAAATACATTAATAGATGGAATTACCACGCGAATTTCACTTCAAAAAACATTTTTTAATGTTATCTCCAACTATGTAGCAAAGTACGAAAGTAGGTAAAATTAATTTACTTATTTTTTTTATTTTTGTGCTAGATGTGCGTTCATGACCGCCATTTTGTATTTATACAATGTATGTAAAAATAAAATTTTAAACACACCTCAAACGTTTTACGTATAAAAGTTCACATCTTAACACTAGTAAAAACTATACGAATATACCACGCAGTAAGTTCACTTAGCCTAGGATTATTGAACGTCGCGAAGGTCGACAATTTGGTACTTTTACTAAACCACATCAAACTGGCGAACTTAAAAATAATTTACAAGCATAGAAAACAGTTGTCGATATGGTGACACGCATTCCACGACCCCAAGGGGCCGACGCGTCATGGGCTTTACAAGCTCCAATATAAATCAATTCCAATATTCATTGCGAAAGGGTTTAAACTCCCGTGTGATTGAAGATAAAAGATACGGCATTCTTGTCAACGGGCGGAGATCTACGGGTGATAGATGCATGATTATTGTTGTTATAATGCCATGATTTCCTGGTAGATGTACTCGAAGACTGAAGCGCAATGGTCTCGTAATAACGAAGCCTTCCGCAGCATTTTCTGCTCTTAATAATTGCTACGAAACCCTTCCTGTATTTCTTGTTGAAGAAAGCGTATAGTATTGGATTGATGCACGAATTTGAAGCACCAAGCCATTGCGCTAATGGCGTTACAACTGGAAACATGTCCTCCTCCCATTTTTGAATAGGTCCGCCTAGTTTTATCCTTGCAAAGATCAAATATAATGGGAACCAGGACAGTACGAATAGTATAACAACAGCCACTAGCATTTTTACAACTTTAACTTTGGATTTCTGTTGCATTCTCTCCATTTGGGCGTCTTGTGTGTCAGTTGGAATGGAGCGTCTCCACACTTTGATCCAAATTAAGATGTAGCACATAGTAATTAGTACCATCGGCAATATGTAGCAGAAAATGAGGTTACCAATCACAAAGTACAAGACCTCGCTCAAGGGGTTCGGCCAGAGGTCCAGACAGAGTCGCACGTGAGGGTTATCTTCGAAAACAACCACCAGATCGAAGAAGAACACCCAGGGCGTGGTGACCGAGATGGCAAATATCCATATGAAGACGATCATCATTCTGGCACGGCGTTTCGTTATTTGGCATTTGAGTGGCCACCAAATAGCCAGGAATCTGAAACAAAGAAACGGTGTTGTTAATTTTATATTTTGTATATTCATACAAGGAATACAAGGATACACTCAACAAAGGATACAAGGATACACTCTACTATCCTATCGAGGAATACTACGATAATAACACCATATCGTATTATTATCAAGTACTTTATACGTTTTTTACATCAAAACTTTTTAAATAATTACTTCACGATTATAGAACACGGAAATCACCTTACGGCAAGCGAATTTCTCGCAAGACATAAAACCAACCATGCGACAAGAAATTATCCAGTCTGCTAGTTTAATTGCCTTCCAGTTAAAAAATAAGGAGCTAAGATGAAGTTATTATGACGGGAGCACGATAATAGTCCGTTGTTATTCGCTAAAGAAAAAGGGTTACACAAGGTACATGAATAGGTCCAGGCATATTGCTTATAGTTTTTGAACGTTAGAAAATAATTGTGTCATTTACCATAAAAAAGTTTAAGTAGATAGATATATTATATTTTGAATCCTAAAACACCAACACCCAGATACTTTTTATTGGTACACATGATCACTTAGGTAACAATGGATAAATGTCATATAATAATTTAATAGGAGGCCGTGATAATTTAGAAAATGATGAGAGTGAGTTTTTACGATGCGCGCGCACACCGACACCTAAAAACGACACCATGAAGTTGTTAAGATGCGTACGATGCGCACGCACACTGATACATAAAAGCGACAATTTCAATGGGTAATTGTCTCTCAAGTTTTTTTTTGTTTTGTTACGCTAGAGAAGTATAACTTCCTATGTGCGTACATAAGTACACACACACTTTTTTATAAATGAACTTAAATATTTTATAGTTTACCTTAACTGTTGCACATATCAAGCGTTAACGTTTCCTGTACACGTGTACAATGTGTTCAATATTTCCTGCTTCCGGTTTAGTTATAAGGCAGTAATTATTTAAGGCTTTAACTTAAATGGTACCTGGATACCAACATAAACTATTTATTAAACTACTTTATCATCACACACTATCACTGCAGCTCATCACAAGTCCACTACTGAACATTGGCCTCCCCCATAAATTGCCACAAAGCACGGTCCTAAGTCCCCTGCACCATTGACCACCTACGTATTTCATCAGGTCGTTACCCCATCTAGGTGGTGGTCACCAAACACTGCGCTTGCCAGTGCAAGGATCTTTTCCATCGGTTTTCTTATAGATTAAGGGTGACAATCGAGAGCACACGCCACCTGATGAAAAGTCGTTGCTGTGGCCCATACACATCTACATTTATCCTCTTCTAAGAATCAAAATGTAAACGCGTTGTTACCCGTGAGGCCTTAGTCCTCAAGGGTGACAACGCATTTACATTTTGATACCGAATTTAGTAATTTTAATATTTCTAATTTAGAGGTGTCACTTTATTGACATGTTTCAATTAGCTCGTGCCCCGTTTCAAGTAAAAAGGGTCTCCGGTTCTCTACATTCACCGTAAGAAAGACATCAGCATTAAGCTGCTATTTTACACTGGTACTCTGTCCGAGCGTGGGGACCTTCCCGGTCGTCTCGACCCATTCATGTTACAACCATAATATTGCTGTAGTATGTGTCTACACTGTATACCAATCTGAAGCGTATAGAGAACCAGTATTATTACATGCTGTGAGACATGCCATCATAGTCCTCTGAGGTGAAAACGCATCTGTAGCTTAGTCTTTTGTCATGGATATTTATTTGTTATAGGCTGCAGAGCCACATACAGTCTGGTGGAATATAAGTTCCTTTATCACTTCAACTTAATAATTATATGTATTTATTATAATATAAAAAATTATAAGAAGAGCTGTGCGGGAGATACATTTTAAATATCAAATATTTCGTATGTCTACTGGGTAACAGAATAAATACTGTTACAGATTTCACTGCAATAGTAGAGACAGAATATGAATAATTTATTCATAAACAGACAGTTCAAGAACAGTTTAATCTAACAAAATATGCGTTAATTCTGTAGTTTGTAAAGTAAGGAGTGCACCAAGCGCAAAATAAAAATGTTTGTATTGTGGACAAAAAAAAGGTAAGGTGTACACTATACAGTCCGGGGACCGGTCAGCACTCCGTGCGTTAGTACAGGGTTTTATTTTTAAATGCAAAGTAGTTCGGAAAATTTTATAACGTGATTTAAGTTTCTGTTGTTGTTTGGTCCGTTTACGTTTCTGTGGTTTGAAGGCGGCACCGTCACAAATTAATTAAGGATATTCATGTTCTAATTGCTGACCTCGAATGCAAAGCGAGATAGATTGGGCTCAGTCGCTCTCATTAAATTACGTATTTTTTATTTTTTGACTTTAGTTTTTTTTTTCAAGAAAACGATATCTCTTTACTTTTTTTTCTTGTATTGTGACGGCAGTTAACATACAAAAATTTCGCAAGAACAAACATCCTTTCCTTCCATTCCTTCTTCCTTGTCCTAGAGCCGTCAAACTTGTACTTCTTATCGCATGATATCCCTCTCATTTGTAAAAAAAGAGTTGCTCTAGGTATGTCAAAACCCTATCTGTCCGCCTTCAGCTGTCGATAAATACATCGTGGTCATATTGTCATACACTCGCCACCCAAGACTCTCAATGATTATTATTTGTCGTGACATACGTCATCGATAGACTGAACAAGTTAGATATTTACATAGTTCGCGTCTTTAATTACCTTGCTCGAAATCAACTTTCACAAATTATTATCATTTCCGTGTGATTTGTGACATTATAACAGTGTAAGGATATCGTTACCTCTTTTAGAACCTAGGGTCAAATTACAGATAGATCTCATAGCCTTAGATGGATGAATGAAGGAAAGATACAAGAGATAAAAACAGTTTTCTTTTTTTTTTAAACTTTACCCCATCACTAGGTTTTTCTCCTGTATCGTGGATTGCACAAGGACAAACATCCAGACTCGGAACAATTATTTATAGGCCATACAAATACTTGTTCCGTGCGGGATTCGAACCCACGGCTCCCAGCGCAGCAACTCATTACTAAGCCACTGCGCCACGGAGCCGTCAAAGCCGGAGTTCTACGATAAGTTGTAGAAAAAATTGTAAAGAAGCCAATGTGTCCATGGGATACACCAAACAATATCACAATTTAGAAGTTTTAAACGTATTAAAATCTTATATTGTTCATATAGCACCATCAAGTACAGTTTCTAAGTATGGAACCCGCATTATGTAGTTCGTAATATAAGAAGAATTAAAGCTATACAAAACAATATAAAATAAAAAAATTACGATGAGAACTATGCGTACATGCATTGCAACATGCATTTTTTATAGGATAGGGTTACAAAGAAGCAAACAGTTCACCTGATAGTAAGTGGTTACTGTGACCCATAGACATATACATTTATCCTCAATAAAGAATCAAAATGCAGATGCGTCATCACCCGTGAGGACTAAGATGGAATGCCTCTTTTTCATTAAAATGGGTCTCCGGTTCCCTACACTCACCATACGAAACACAGCGGTGTCAAGATGCCATTTCACGCTGATGTTCTGTGAGAGCGTGTTCCTTCCCCGGTCGATCCGACCCATTCGTGCTACAACTGTACTACTAATATAGCTACAGCATGGCTCTACCACGTATAAAACTGAGACAACTTACTGCCTCTCGTACTAAAATTGCACAATCACAAGTGGAGCCGGTTTTTCTTTTATCCCTTTTTAGGGTTCCGTAGCCAAATGGCAAAAAACGGAACCCTTATGGATTCGTCATGTCTGTCTGTCTGTCTGTCCGTATGTCACAGCCACTTTTTTCCGAAACTATAAGAACTATGTTGTTGAAACTTGGTACGTAGATGTATTCTGTGAACCGCATTAAGATTTTCACACAAAAATAGAAAAAAAGCAATAAATTTTGGGGGTTCCCCATACTTAGAACTGAAACTCAAAATTGTTTTTATTCAAAACCATAAGTGTGGGGTATCTATGGATAGGTCTTCAAAAATGATATTGAAGTATGTAATTTAATATTTTCTAAACTAAATAGTTTGCGCGTGAGACACTTCCAAAGTGGTAAAATGTGTGTCCCACCCCCTCTGTAACTTCTAAAATAATTATAAAACTAAAAAAAATATATGATGTACATTATCATATAAACTTCCACCGAAAATTGGTTTCAACGAGACCCAGTAAGTAGCTTTTTTTAATGCGTCATAAATCGTAAACCGCGATTTACCTTTCATTCAATCAACTCAAATATAAAAATAAAAAATACACTATTATTACTTTTATATTATGTTACTTGCTGCTACGTAACCCTTCATGGGCGAGTCTGACTCGCACTTGGCCGCTTTTTGTTTGAGAGTGCATCCTAGATATGTATTGCGAGACATTCGTAAGCAATATTATCTAAGCATACTCCGTTGTGGTACTAATTACAAAGAAAACTCTTTTTTTATTAGAACTGCGAATTCCGTTAATAAGCTTGGTAGTCTTCAAGAATTTTACCTGTATATTACTTTAATTAATATTAAAAAATAATGAGTAATCAGTGGTTGAATGTGGAATATTTACCATAGATTATACTCATAAATAGCAAAAATACACGGCTCCGTGGTGCAGTGGCTTAGCAATGAATTGCTGCGCTGGGGGACGCGGGTTCGTATCCTGCACGGAACAAGTACTTGTATGGCCTACAAATAATTGTTCCAGGTCTGGATGTTTGTCCTTGTTCAATTTGTATTTGTAAACTGCCTCCACGATACAGGAGAAAATTCTAGTGTGGAGGTAACGTTTTAAAAAAATGTATCTACCTATATTTTATTCAAAACCATCTCTATGTATAAAAATCAAATGCTGTCCGTTAGTTTTTTTAAAGAATAGAGGTGGCAAACGAGCACATAGTCCACGTGATGGCAAGTGGTTGTTGTGGCCCATAGACATCTACATCTATCCTCGTTTGCGACATAAAATGCAGATGCGTTATCAGCTGTGAGGACTAAGACAGAATACCTTTTTTCCAGTAAAATGGGTCGCCGGTTCTCTACACTCACCATGCGAAACACCGCAGTGTTAAGCTGCTATTTTACGCTGGTATTCTGTGAGAGCGTGGTCCTTCCCCGGCTGAGCCGATCCATTTGTGCTACAACTATACTAAAATAGCTACAGCATGGCTCTACCACGTACGAAGTTAGTCGCACTAAAACTCGAAAATGGCTCGACTGATATAAATTAAATCGTTTATGCGTATTTGAGTGTGTCCCTGGATGGTTTATATTCACAATTGGACCCGGTAGATGGCACTGCTGTCGAGATCCAGAAATCACCAGTGCGAAGCCGTGTCGGATGGCTAGTTTTACATGAATTTTGATTTGTTTATGCTAGTCTTCTTTTTTTGTTACTATGATGCGTATGAGAATTTTACTAAACATATGCGTATGAAAATCTCAAACAGTTTGTCTTTCAAGTGAAATAAAATAAACAGAATCATGTTTAATATCATTACGTATATGCCACATATTATATGTAAGTATATTTCATGGAAATTGTGTTATATTGCCCATTTAGACGATACTCGCTCGCTAAAAAACTTCGCTGTACGCGGGTAAGAATAAAATTGTTAATTGCAACATTAAGCTTCGAATTACCACGTGTGCAACTATAAAAGCTCCGTGGCGCAGCAATGATTTGCAATGCGGGGGGGGGGGGGGGGGGGGGTATTTGTTCCGTGCGGGGTTTCGGCTCCCGCACGGAACAAGTATTTGTATGTCCTACAAATAATTGTTCCGGGTATGCATGTTTGCCTTGTGCAATTTATTTTTGTATACTGCCTTCGACTACGACTGCGACACTACAGAAAATCCTGGTGTGGGGGTAATTTTTTTAAACAAAAAGCAAAAAAAACAAAAATAAGGAAAACATTGTTCGTATCTTAGAAATAAAATATTTTAAAGCCATCTAAAGTCCCTCCACTCGCTCTGGAGCGCAGCGGACTTTTTATTCCACTATCCTTTCAGAAGTGGGAGGAGGCCCAGCTGTGGGATATTAAAGGCTCTACTTTAAAGGCTTAACTTAACTTTATATACTTTAAAATAAGATTATTTTAAATTCCTTTAAAAGTTGAAGTATGTGTATTTGCGACGCAGATATTTAAACCGCCAGATCAGCTCCTACTCAATCAAGCCTAAACACGTCTATTCAAAATAGAAACTGAAATAAACATCAAAAAGCACTTAATCCTGTAGTCCACGCCATATCTAATTAGCATTTAAACCGCCAAATTTCAATCGACTAAAACAAGATTCATATAGCCGCGGCCGTTGACCCTTAGGTACTCTTAATGCAGGGTTCAACGTCCGGTTCCACAGTCCCCGTCCCTAGACAGTACAATTATTCCTCAATTCGTCAATGCCTGTCACCGATTCGGCCAGGTGTGGTCGTGACTTTGAAGAAAGTAGCTGAAAATAAAAAGATTATTGTAGGGAGCGGCGGCTTTTTACTTAATGAACTTTGTGTTTCAAAACTGTGTCTATTTTAATATACTTTGATACTACTAAAACGATACTTAATGGTAAATATAATAGTAATGCTAATTTTAACTTAAAATAAGGTTTACTGGGGAATGAATTTAGCTAAAGGGGCCATTTGAGTCACTTGAAGTAACTTTTTGTGGCATAGTAGTGACAAGCGAGCACACAGTGCATCAGATGGTAAGTGGATGCTGTTGCTCATAGGCATCTACTTCTATCCTCAGTTAAGCAAAATGCAAATGCGTTGTCACCCGTAGGGGCTAAGATGGAATGCCTCGTTTATAGTAAATAGGGTTTCCGGTTATCTACACTCACCAGAAACAGAAACAAAAACTTTTTTATTCAATATAGATTATAAATAAATCTAGCAAGCTAACAGCATAGCAAAGTGGCGAAGCAATCAGCTTTGTAGCGGTTTCTAACGGAAAAAAAATATTTCAAAATAGGAGTTTAAGATGCCTGGGTGATCAGTAATCGATTGCTGAAAACAGAAATTGAAAATTCGAAACCGTTCTCGAGATAATCGTGGGACAAAGGGCAGACGGACGGACAGACGGACAGACGGACAGACGGACAGACGGACAGACATCGTGAAATCAATAAGTGACTTCGCAAGCTTCGCCACTTAATAATACTTATTGAAAGTCACATTAGAAATAGCTTGGTAGCAATCACCTCATTCCCAAGGTTTATTATTATCCATAAGTTCCTTAATACTATAATAACCCCGTTTATACAAACTTAGTTTAAAAAAGTTTTTGAACTTCAGCAGGTCAAATTTTGTATATTTTATAGGATTTTGTTGTAAAAGCGTATACATCGCCCCAAGAATGAATTACTGACTCGGTGGAGTTGAGTAACTGGTACTACTAGCTTGTGTCTGTTCCTAGTATTTACAGAATGCATATCACTTATTTTTGTAAAACTACTTTTATTTTTGTATTGAGAGGCCAAAGTTAATATATTAATTTCCTTAAATTTTTATCGGAGCGACTCTTTAGCTTTTAAATAATAGATTGCTGTTATGGCCCTCTTCTGTAAAACAAATATAATTTCAGTTTATAATTTCCATATGAAACACGCTGGTATTCTGTTAAAGCCTCCTTCCCTGATCGAGACGACTCGTTCATGCAACAACCATAATAAAGCTATGTATGGCTCTACCACGTAAATAAAATTGTTCAACTTTTTATCCATTCCATATATATAAAAATAATAAGTCCATAAAAAGTCATCTATTGTGCATTGGCCTTCCTCATAGATGATTGCGATAGTTGCCACACTTGGCATGTGGGTTGGCAACCGCAGTCTTTTCTTTTTATTCGGCTATTATCAGGAAGATGTCCAACTCCGGTTCAGCTTCCCTCTGTCACCTCCTACAAAATCCACGAAATGATATGGAGTAGTAGATATTTCTACACCACCACTACATATACATATATAGTTAGATATATACATATACATGTATAGTTAGATACCGTCAAGTATAGTTGAGTCAACCGAAACAAATAATTGTCCTTTTCATGTTGTTATTTTAGCGGCATAAAATTAACTGGTGACTACACAGTTGCACTGAATGATGATGATTGCCTCTGGCATAACACTTACCCCAACGCGACTGCGAGGTCCGAGCTATAAAAGAAGCCCTACACAATTTTCTGTTTTACAATTGTCAATTACGTAACCTAGTTATACAATTGTCAGTTATGTTCTAGGGTACATAATTGCCAATCTTATAACCAAAGGTGTAGCTAAAATATTTACGTCACAATTGGCTAAGCGAAATCATCGACAGTACGCTATAATTTTTACGTATGCAATTATTTCCCGGGGTACAATAACAGTGGCGTCCTCGACATCGAAGAGCGCCGATAAATTGCGTGAAATCTTCCGATAATGCATTAATCACGGTCTGCTGTAAGCCTTCATTGACATTTGAGATGGCATAATCAAGCATATTTTTAGCGTGGATGCCCTTTTCAAGTTTAATGTACGAGTTGAAATGTAACGCGTCATTTCTATAGACGTATGAAGGTACTAGATTCGACCAATTAGTAATAAATTTAAAGAAGGTTCATCATACTAGCGGACTATTCGCTGTTTTTAATTACTCGGACTTGGAATGTCCTTACAACTTTAAACAAGTGAGATGCGGGAAGTTAAGACTGTTTAAGAACCTCCGAAGGAGATGGAGTTATAGCCGAAAAAAGTCTTTACTACCAAAAAATAAAAATAAAATGGAATTTTTTGGATTTTGGCCATTTTGACCCACTACGAGTGTAATGAGAACTTTTTGCCCCTATTCAACCATGACCCCCATGACATCCTCTACATGATGAGCTATTCAAACTGACTAGGCCTAAAGTTCGAGTCACCCCCCAACTCATTTCTAGTCTTTACTTCCAAAAACTAAGGTATATCCTATTCAAAACATGTTTTTAGCTGCCAATGGATTCTTTTCATTTTCATATAATACAATATTTATTGTTATATAAGATATACATATTATGTTCTATGTACGAGATAGAGACTACATAATATAACTGTAGCAAGAATAGGTAAGTTCGGTCGGCGAAGGTTCACGCTTGCACAATATAGCGCGAAATAGCATATATTTCTGCTGTGTTCCGTATGATGAATGACGAGACTTTTATTACTAGTAACGAGGCATTTCGTTTTAGTAGTCAAAAGTGACAACGCGTCTCTATTTTTTTCTTAATCTAGAATGTATGTCGCTATGATATTGTTCACCATCAGATGGACTATGTGCTCATTGATCACCCAGCCTAACTAATAGTAAATGGACGCTTGCATCCAACTTCTAAATAAATCTATATCTGTGGTACATCTATTAGCAGTGAGACTACGCTACAGCTATATTATGGTTTGACTGGTATAGAACCAAGCTGTCTCATAATAACAGTGTAAAAAAGTAGTTTAATGCTGTTGCGCTTCGTATGGTGAGTGTAGAGATCCGGAGACCCTTTTCTAGAAACGAGGTATTTCATGTTAGACTTTAGGAATGACAACTCATTTGTATTTGATGGAGATGTTAATGGGCTACAGTATCCACTTAAAATCAGGTGGACCGTGTGCTTGATTGTCATTCTTATTTTTACATATTCTCACTTATTTCTGCCACCTAGTATTCACCTAGATAAATTTCTAGACAGGAAAGTGTTGTGTAATATACACCTTTCCGAGAAATTCCATTTCATCTGTAATCTAATACATTTTTTTAATTATTTAATTTTTATTTGATGCATTAAAGTTGCAATAGTTGTTAGTTTATAAGCAAAGAAGTAATACAATTGTATGTTAATTTTTATATTAAACTTTAAAAATAAAATAATGTTCTTTCTGTATCTTTCATAACACTACGACGCAAGAATGCTACTGACATGTCATAAAAAAACAAGAAGCGCCTGGACGTGGATTATTTCATTATGATCCGTAAGGAGGTTCATCTTGACTAATAATGTAAATATGAAGTAATATAATATTACGAAAGCTATTTTTATCACGCAAAGTTCACCCTTTGTATATGGCTATCTCTTTCTTCTTAATCAATAAGTTAAACCGTTCAAGTCCACGGGTGGACTTGGGTCTCTCCCGTTGTAGGAAATTTTTGGCTTAAGCATCATGGTATAAAAGCGGATTGACTATTGTAGTGCCTTACGTCTCACACCTTTAACACTGGTGTCCGTCGTATAGGGTAAGAGGAACTTCCAGCACTGGAAGCCATAACATTTCATAGACTCTTCCCATAGTCGCCTCTTAAGAAACCCGCTAGACGATAAGCGACGACAATGTTTTGTTCTTTTTTTTAATATAGATTAAGTGTGACAAACGGGCACATAGTCCACCTGGTGGTAAGTGGATACTGTGGCCCATAGACCTCGATCAAGAATATACATGCAGATGCGTTGTCATCCCTGAGGACTAAGATGGAATACCTCGAATCCAGTTTTTACTGGATCTCCGTTTTAACCCTCACGATACTAAGCACAGCAGCATTAATCTGCCATTTGACGCTGGTATTCTGTATGAGCGTGGTTCTTCCCCGGACGAGACGACACATGTGTGCTACAAACATAATAATGTTGCAGTATGGCTTTACCATGCACAAAAATGGATTTCCTTATGCCGTCACAAAACGGCAATTTATAAACTAAAGAAAAAATAACATTATATTGATATTAACAACATATTGTAGAATATGTGTCAGTGACTATTGACTCCCAAAATTAAGATGAATAATTTTGTTCAATGCTCAATAAGCAATGTTCAATAAGTTTATTTCACATTCATGACTCATTACAGCATATGAAATGTCTAGAGGTGAACACAGACCTCCCCCATAGATTGCCTCATAGGAAGGATACTTGCCATAGATGCCAAGTTTGACAGTCAAGTTGATCATTGCAGGTTTTTATTATTTGTTGTTGTTATCAGAAAGAAACTGCCGCTCGTTTCCTGTTTCCTTTCTTTATGTCACCTAATACGTTACCCCATGGACGATATGAGTTAGTGAATACTCTTACACTACAAATACACGGCGGCTTTAAATTACATAATTATTATTATTTTCGTTTTATAAAAGTACTAATTAAAGTAATAAGTAAAACTTGTTTATGTAAGATAAGTTTGATGTGAATTTGCACGCAAAAGCAGAGTTATTTTTACTGTCATAATTTAAAGGCATACGTGACACTGCTCTTATTACACATGACATTGACATCAATATGGCACAATTTTGCTACTATAAAACAAAGTAATACATGCAAATTTATAAAACTTAATAACAACGCATGAGAGTCGAGATTATAAAGTATTGGCTTTAAAGTGAAAGTGGTTGCTACGTTTACTACCGGTGACATTATATTGTTACATATGTAAGTAAGGTTGTACCGGAAAAGGCCATTCGAAGTCCATTAAGAATTCAAAACTACCAGATATTTCTAGAAGCTTTTTCCGCTTTGGTAAAAGTGTCACAAAATACAACGATGTGTAGCCTGGTGGTCAGTGTGCTATGGTATTTTTTTTCAATTTACGTATTTCTTAGGTTCGAAAATATTTGAAAAATAATTAACTAATATTAAATTACAATTTTTGATGTTTAATTTTTAATTTTAAGTGCACATGTACACGTTCTTTCCTATTTTAAATGTGAATACTTTACTGGTGTATGTACTTGAATTTAAATTATTAGTGACTATCTAATATTTCCACTATGTGTATCTCAAATATAAATTAAAAATTTAAATAAACTTTAGCCGGACTTAATATTTTGTACCAAAAGTAACTGTAGTGATTATCTCAGGATATCTAAAACTGTATTCCAGCTTACAACCGATCTTAACGCTGAAGCATTACGTTTGTAAACGAAGGCAAACATAAACGAGCATCGAGAATGAAATAGAATATAATAGAACCATATTTATTCAATACTAGTTATGAGTCCCGGCTTCCCACGGGTGATTTCGACATCTCGACAACAGCACCATCTACAAATTGTGAATTTAAACCATCCAGGGACAAGGGATATTTAAGCTTACCCCTGTTTCGGAAAAATCCTCTGCCCTGGGAAGGACCAGCAAGAAACGCAGCGGGGCTTTAAAAATAATTACAATATAATATTTTATACAATTAAATAAGTCTCTGAGAGATGACTAAATATTTGCCAAACCATTTGCTGTAGAGGCTATCGGTCCGTGGGGTCCACGTGCGATGAAGTTCCTAAAGAAACTCCATCCGCGGCTGATCGTCGCCGCTGGTGATAAGAGGGCTGGATATTTTCTCGCTCAAAGGCTAAGTAAAGCCATTCAGCGGGGAAATGCAGCCAGCATGCTTGGCACGATACCACGGGGAGTAGGACTGTATGATTATGAAGTTACTAGTTTTAGTTTTTTTAATATAGTTTTTAATATTGTTTAAAATAACTATATTGTATATAATTTTAACTATGATTAAAATTGGGTTTTATATTATATATTATATTCCTATAAAAACATAGTTATTATTATATTATAGGATAAATCACCACATATATGAGCAAACGAGGTAAGCCGTCACCTGACGGTAAGTGACTATCGCAACACATGATCAACTGCAGTACAGTAATTTAGATGCTTTATTTTGATTTAAGTGTCTTTGAAAGGGGAATTGATGCGACGATACAGCTTTTGACTTTCGAAAAGAGCTTTGTATGAGCCAGTTTTGAATAAAAATATATAACTTTTTTTATTGGATAAGGGTGACAAGCGAAGACACAGTCAACTTGACGGTAAGTGGTTGCTGTGGTCCATAGACATCTACATCTATCCGTGGTCAGGCATGAGGACTAAGATGGAATGCCTCTTTTCCAGTAACAAGGGTATCCGATTCTCTTCACTCACCATACGAAACACATTTTGCATTAAAAAAAACTACATCCTCACTAGGATTTTTACCTTTATCGGGATATATATATATATATATATATATATATATATATATATACGTGCTAGAGCCATGCTGGAGCTATATTAGTAGTACAGTTGTAGCACAAATGGGTCCGCTCGATCGGGGAAGGACCACGCTCTCTCAGAATACCAACGTAAAATAGCAGCTTAACACTGCTGTTTTTCGTATGGTGAGTGTAGAGAACCGGATACCCTTTTTACTGGTTCATTGTTAGTTGATGGAGGCGTTAAGCCACGGCATTCACCGACCATGAGGTAGTACTGTGCACTTTAGTCACCCTTTTATAATTGCATAAGAACAATTCTCCGATTCTGATCTGATTTATCCGACTTTTTTATCTCTACTCACTTTATATCTCTTCGCTTTATAAGGGATATTTTGTGGATAATATGTATTATAATAATTTATCCCTTGTTTTATACTTGACCCGGTATCTTGCATTTCAACATTTTGTATACAAGTGTTTGTTAACATAATTACTAAAGATACCTTATTATATACTATTAGTATATTTATATTATAGTAAATTTTACTACCATCTATTTATCTACATCTTATTGTACTTTATATCTTTATTACTTATTTAATGTGGTAGAGCCATACTATTTATTAGTACGATCTGTAAATACAATAGATTTGTAAATATAAAGTTGGTTGTAGCACGAATGGGTGAGCTCTATCGGGGAAGCACTACGCTTAAAGAGAATACCAGCGTAAAATAGCAGCTTAATGCCGTAGTGTTTCGCTTGCTGAGTGCAGAGAACCGGAGATCCTTTTTACTGGAAACGAGGCATTCCATCTTAGTACTCAGGGGTGACGACGCATCTTTTTTTTTTATAGGATAAGGGTGACAAACGAGCACACAGTCCACCTGATGGTAAGTGATTGCTGTGGCCCATAGACATCTATATCTATCCTCCATTACAAATCAAAATGTAGATGCGTTGTCACCCGTGAGGACTAAGATGGAATGCCTCATTTTCAGTAAAAACGGCCTCCGGCCACCTGCACTCACCAAGCGAAACGCAGAGGTAAACCTCTACTTCACGCAGGTATTCTGTGAGGTCGTGATACCACCCCGGTTCGAGCCGGTCCATCCGTGCGACAGCAAAAGCAGCCACGCGGCAGCTTGGCCGCGTGGCTCTACCACTGTTAAAACTCTGCATTTAGATTCTTAATCGAGGATAGATATTGATTTCTATAGGCCACAGCATCCACTTACCATGAGGTGGACTGTGTGCTAGTGTGTTCCCTTATGCTATTAAAAAATTAAATTCATTTAGTGAAGTGTTTACACCATGTGCTGTTTTACAAATCATCCAATGTTTTCCAGTAGAGAATTCCTGGAGGCATAAAAGGATATACCATTCTGATCAGCAGTTCAAATTTCAATTAACTATTTCATTGGTGCCGGAGATCGGATCCGGGCTACATGCGTACTGTGTAATTTACAGCAAGCAGTCAGCCTTTGTAGCCGTGGTCACTTTACAAAATTGATACATTAAACATGTAAAAGACACAGATAAAAACCACTGAGATATGTTGACAGTACTATTCAAGCCAAACAGATTTTATATGAACATAAAAAATATAATTTATCTCGGTCTTATCAAGAATTACGAGTAACCATGTTTGCGTTTAAGGAAACAGCACTCATATTTAAAGTTTGCATTTAATATTACGTCTAGTAAAAACATTTGTTTTATAGCAGTGGCGGCAAACGAGCAATCGGCTCTCCTGGTGGTAAGTGAACCGCCGCACATAACAACTGTAACACTAAGGTAATTGAAGGTGCGTTACCAGCCTTCAACTTCCTGGCTCCGCGATGCTACTGAGAATTTCTTCACAGAAAAACCCAATTACTGATTTCGGCCCAAACCGGGATTCTAACTCAAGACTCCATGATAAGCAGGCTGTTGGACTAAGAAATATCACAAGATTAAAAGAACAACTAAAATGACCTCTAAATAGTAAGATATATAAAAGTTCATCACCCCTGAATCATAACCTATTTAATAAAAAAAAATCATTAATATCGGTTAAGCCGTTACCGTTTCAGCCTTATCATAGGCCTCCACATAGGTTGCCTCATATGCCATAGTTACCACGTTTGGCAAGCAGGTTGGCAACCGCAGTTCTAATTTTATTTTTAGCCGTTTTTAGGAAAACGCTGCTGCCCATCTCCTGATGTGTTTTCTTCTGTCGCCTCTTACGACACCCGCGGAATGACATGAGTTAGTGGACATTCTTACACCGCCACTACACTGTAGAAATCAGTTAAGCTGTTTTAGAGAAATTGCACATACATTTAAAACATACGTGTTAAATGTAGAACCTTCTCGTTTTTGGAACACGGTTAAAAACTCAAGCCCGTCGAGATAACACAACCGCCATATGAAAATTCTACTTTATTGTATTGATATCCTTAATGCCGCTATTTAAGCAATAATTTCAGCTTAAAAAGACATTGCAGCTATAAAATATTTTATGGAGAATTTTTAACCTTTTTATTGAGTGTATGTTAGCATTAATGATAGTTTATTGTTTTCACCTTTCAGAGGGTTTATGAGACATGATTTTATGAGTTAAAATTTTATATCCGTCGTAGAGCCACGCTGCAGCTATATAATGGTTTACGAATTGGTCGGCTCGACCGGGGAAGGACCATGCTCTCACGGAATACCAGCGTGAAATAGCAGCTTAATGCAGCAGTATTGGTACGGTGAAAGTAGAGAACCGGACAGGAGGCATTCCATCGTAATCCTCAGGGATGACAACGCATCTGTTTATTGTTTATGGGACACAGCATCCACTTACCATCAGTTGGACTTTGTGCTGGTTTGTCACCCTTGTTCAATAAACTAAAAATGTAATTTTCACGTTATACGCACCTGCGTATGGGACCCCGATTGACTATAAAATAAAGATGAGTTTTCACCTCTGAGGTGTAAGATGGAATGCCTCATGCTCTCTTATGGGGAAATTTTGAAGATAAATCGATGTTTTATTTCCTAAAGTATCTTCCACCACCTATTGAATACAGTCCACTGCTCCAACGCTTCAACGGACGGCGAGAACGGGACCACCCCCAGAGGCCACCGCAATCTTAGTCGTCTAACCTTTCTTTTCAGAAAGGGCAACAGACGCTCTTTTGTGACACACCTTCACTGGGGTCACATCCACCTCGTTGTCCCCGGACCCAACGTGGTGTGATTTGGAGTTTCGGGATAGAACGTCAATCAATGACTAACCCCTGTTAGTTGTGGATGCTTCCAGTTAAGTAAGGAAATAGATAAAAGAAAACTTGAACAAGATCATATTTTTTAGAACATTAATAGTTGCGGACCGTGTAGTAGTGGTTCTTATCGAGTAGTGACGGTGTAAGAATATCCACTACCCCATACAATCCCGCGGGTGTCGTAAGAGGCGACAGAGGGAAACAAATCAGGAGATGGGCAGTAGCGCTTTCCTAATTACCACTTAAAATAAAAAAAAACTGCAGTTACCAACCCGATACCAAGTGTGGCGGCTATGGCAAATATCTCTCCTATGAGGCAATCTATGGCGAGGCCTATGTTCAGCAGAAGACTGTAATAGGCTGTGATAGATGGATGTATAGAAGATAATTTACCAGGAGCACATGACCCGCTGGGAGGTGAAATTATTAAATCAACAGTAATATTACAACTATGGCAAATATCTCTCCTATGAGGCAATCTATGGCGAGGCCTATGTTCAGCAGAAGACTGTAATAGGCTGTAATAGATGGATGTATAGAAGATAATTTACCAGGAGCACATGACCCGCTGGGAGGTGAAATTATTAAATCAACAGTAATATTACAACTATGGCAAATATCTCTCCTATGAGGCAATCAATGGCGAGGCCTATGTTCAGCAGAAGACTGTAATAGGCTGTAATAGATGGATGTATAGAAGATAATTTACCAGGAGCACATGACCCGCTGGGAGGTGAAATTATTAAATCAACAGTAATATTAAAACTACGGCAAATATCTCTCCTATGAGGCAATCTATGGCGAGGCCTATGTTCAGCAGAAGACTGTAATAGGCTGTAATAGATGGATGTATAGAAGATAATTTACCAGGAGCACATGACCCGCTGGGAGGTGAAATTATTAAATCAACAGTAATATTACAACTATGGCAAATATCTCTCCTATGAGGCAATCAATGGCGAGGCCTATGTTCAGCAGAAGACTGTAATAGGCTGTAATAGATGGATGTATAGAAGATAATTTACCAGGAGCACATGACCCGCTGGGAGGTGAAATTATTAAATCAACAGTAATATTACAACTATGGCAAATATCTCTCCTATGAGGCAATCTATGGGGTGGCCTATGTTCAGCAGAAGACTGTAATAGGCTGTAATAGATGGATGTATAGAAGATAATTTACCAGGAGCACATGACCCGCTGGGAGGTGAAATTATTAAATCAACAGTAATATTACAACTATGGCAAATATCTCTCCTATGAGGCAATCTATGGGGTGGCCTATGTTAAGCATTGGACTTTAATAGACTATCCCGGTAACAGTAATAATTGCTCGGTTGTGCAGTTCGTAGTCATCGTTATTGCAGCCCTTCCAACACATATTGTCCATTGTTTAACTCGGGAGTTACCCTAGGAATGCCTCAAGGCACGTTCTTAGGCCACCTATATCTCTTACCAAAGAGTCACTCCATCTAGTGGAGGACTATCCTATACTCTGCTGGCCTAACATTTTTTTTAGAGGAGAGGGGGCAAACGAGCGGCTCACCTGATGGTAAGTGATTACCGACGGCCATGAACAACTGCAACACCAGAGGAAATGCAAATCCGTTGGCGGCCTTTTAAAAAGAAGTAGGCTCTTTTTCCTGAAGGTAGAAAACTTCTTCTAAATCGCACAGTGGTGGATCGCCAATCATCCAGATGGTATGGATGGAATCGCGAGTTTTGTCGCGATGTGTGCGATCTATAGGTACATATAAATAAAATTGAAGTGTTTTTCTATAATAACTGGCTTCTATTAACCTTAGGGGATTATTTGCACGCTATTTAGACATTAACAAATATATTTAAAATTAACATTTTTGTGTGTCTGTCTGTCTGTCCGTGCTAATTTTTGGAGATATCTGAACCTATTGTGATAAAACTTTACGAATAGATAGAGAACAATCTTAGGAGGGATATAAGCTACATTTTATCCAAAAAACTTGAAGTTATTTTATTTTGTTATAAAATGGTATTTCATTATCTTAAATCTAAATAATGCCATATTAATAGATTCCATACAGGCGAAGGCGGTGTGTGTTGCTGGTTAAAAATATATTTGAAGGACACTACATATATACGTAAAGTTTTATTTTTATTTTCTCAATTTCGTCGACACTTACCTTACACACCTGTCACATTATAATCATTTAATTATGAACAAAGTGCTAAATTAATATCAAGAGCATTACTATAAAAATCTTTATCGTTTTGATTATAGAGGGAAAGTAGCAAATTCGTGTAATCCTTATATCGTTTGAATAAGACTCAAAATATTATGAGTTTAAAATTTCCTACCAGTTACCTCGCTGTAGGTACAACATGATTTATTCCGTTCTCAATGACGCAAATGAAAAGGTCATTTTTACGAGTTGAAAGCGAAATGAAATGATTTATTGGCGCCCGTCAGTGAATCGGTACACGCCTTAATAGTCGAAATTAATAAACTAATTGACTAATCAGTTTATTTTACTAGGTCATTGGACTTCTCTTTTGTCCCAGGATCCTACTGGTAGGTTCCACACTCTCATTCATTTCTAACTCCAAACTGCCGCCTTTACTCTGTTTGGTTCAGGTCTAAAGGAGAACCAGTATAACTACAGACTGTAAGGTATTTCATTTTAGTGCTTACCCTGCAGTGGCGGTGTAAGAATATTCCACTATCCCATATCATCCCGTGGGTGTCGTAAGAGACGCCAGAGGGAAAAAAATCAGGAGATAGACAGCAGCGTCTTCCTAATAACGACTAAAAATAAAAGAAAAACTGCGTTTGCCAACCCGCTTGCCAAGCGTCGCATCTATACATAAATGGCCCCCCTATGAGGCAATCTATGGGGAGGCCTATGTTCAGCAGTGGACTTTAATAAGCTGTAACGGTAACGGTAATGAATCTGCTGCCTGCATTTTATACGTGGTAGAGCCATGCTGCAGTTATATTATGTCTCTGTAATCTCCGAAACGGCTGGACCGATTTTGACGGGACTTTCACTGGCAGATAGCTGATGTTCTAAAGAGTAACTTAGGCTACTTATATTTGAGAAAAAGAATTACGGTTGTGAGCAATATAATTAAAACCCTAAATTACACGCAGGCGAAGTCGCGCGTAACAGCTGGTAGTAAATATTTTAGACGATTTTAGTATTGTGTAGTGTAGTTAGTTTTTTGTATGTTGATTTTTGGAAGTGTTCCCAATTATTGGCAAAGCTTGTTTATTAGTTATAGTATACGACTTTGAGTTTTCGTTTCTGTCCCCCTCCTAGTTTTGGTTTTATAGGGCGACAAAGCTTAAGTATAGGTGACCATACTACCCTCACGTACCTGAGTATACAAATTAAACAAACATTAAACGATATAATAAAACGTTATAATAATGACAGTATCCCTTATGATAGACGTGAGAATTTTTTTTCCAAGCATAATTTAAGTTACCATCTGAACTAAGTTGAACTAAGTAAGCGACGCAAATATGAGTCTCAGAGATGACTACATCTTTGTGCTATTTGCGGTAGAGACTATCGGTCCGTGAGGTCCAGGTGCGGTGAAGTTCCTAAAGGAACTGTGGCCACGACTAGGCGTTGCTGGTAAGAGAGCTGTTCTTTTTCGAGCTCAAAGGCTAAATACAGTAATTCAGCGAGGGAACACACGTTCTTGGAACGATACCACGGGGAGTAGGACTGTACGATAATTTAAGTTTTTTAGTTTAAGTTTTGTTTTTATTATAGTTTTTAATCTTTATATATAAAAATTACGTGTCACGTTGTTTGTCCGCGATGGACTCCTGAACTACTGAATTGATGTCAATGAAATTTACACACTCAGTGCAGTTTGGTCCAACTTGATAGATAGGATAGTTTTTATCCCGATAAATGACCCTCAAAATTAAGGATTTTTATAGAAGGGTCATTGGAAAGAACAACGTCTGCCTGACGGGCTAGTATTTTATATATTTCAGTGGTATGTAAATAATATACTTAAGTAAGCCAGGAAACATATTTAGTTTTGGGTTCTTTTGCAATGTTTTATATCATAGAAGTTGATTACGCTGTTGTAAATAAGCGGGCCTATGTATACACATTACATACACGTCGATAAAATTTCTGTTTATTTATTTATTCTTTTACTATATTGGAGACAAAACAAAAACAAAAGACATACAAAAAAAAATGAACAAAGGTAAAGTTCAAATTGTCTGACTGAAAACATACATATTATGTATATTATTAAGTAACAGGTAGACATAATAGTCAAGAAATATAATGAAAACAAAATGTACAATACGAAATATTATTGTTTAACTAATTAATAACTGTTACTAAAAAATATTTTTTTATTTGGGCTTTGAACGTCGAACGGTAAATAAAGAACATATCTAGATCGTTTGGTTTAGCATTACTACTCACTACTATATGTTCACGATATGTCCACTATTATATTCAAAAGCGATATACTGTCGGAGATAATTCAAAAAGGGAAAGCGTGAAATACATCGGCAATCAATGACTGTCAAGAAATATGGCCCGGCATTAAACACCCTGTCTTCAGCAATTAAGTGAAGATGATGGCGCCTTGAACTGAGCCTTGAGCTCACTAAAGTGATGATATATTTTCTCATAAATTATTTTTATTAAATTGAAATTTTCTTGCAGTGCGTTATATAACGAAACGACTTAAGTGATTTTTTTTTAAGGAATCGCGTTTACTATATATTCGTTATTTTGAAATAAAAATAATTTATTTATAAATAGTTCATACGGTGAGTGACGCGATCCGGATACACTTTTTACTGGTATTTTTTTATAGTTTAAGAGTGACAAATGAGCACACAGTCCACTGATGGTAAGTGGATACTGTAGGCCATAGACATCTACATTTATCCTCGAATAAGAATCAAAATTCAGGTGCGTTGTCACTCCAAATTACTAAGATGGAATGCCTCCTTTCCAGTAAAAAAGGTCTCCGGTTCTCTACATCCACCACACGAAACACAGCAGTATTAAGCATATATATTTTACACTGGTATTCTGTGAGAGTTGGTCCTTCCCCGGTCGAGCCGATCCATTCATGCTACAACCTTAATATAGGTGGAGTGTGAATCTACCACGTATAAAACGGTTTATTGTAATGAGAAATTTTTGTCCGTGACCATAGAGAATATAATCACTACGTTTAGTCACAACCACAGAACACAATTACTCTTTATCAAGAGGTCACAACGTATCTGAAGTTTGACATTTAATAGATTATAGATAAAGGTGTCTATGGGCAACAGCATTCACTTACCTACAGAGAAACTCTATGCTTGTTCGTTAACTTAACTATGTAACACAACTGTTATCATCTTGTGTTTTTCTTTTACGTAATTGTTTGATTTATGTACACTCAATCGCTGTTCGTTGTAAACAACAGCTTGTCTGGAAGAAATCGCTTCCAGAGCGATAAGACTGCCTGCTACAGCGATTGTACGACCGCCAATTATACCATCTATATAGTTTATTTAATTTTGTTTTATTTTAATGTGTATCGGTATAAAGAATATATTAATTGTTTGGATGCTTCGTTCTGGATAAAAACGAAACCTAGTAAAAGTAAGTAAATATGTTTTCGCAATTTACAAAAAAGAGGCAGTAATCAGGGTGTTTTACAATTTTTACAAGTGTTAAAATCCGTTTAAATGTATTATTGTAGAATCAACAAGTTTGCGTGTCCAACGTGAATTTGAACGAGTAGCAATTAGCGGTTGACCAATACATTATAACCTCAAATCTCCATGAGTTAAGGTGTTAACAAACTTGTAATAAAACAACGATCATTTTACTAACGAAGTTAGAGCTTTAAAAGTATTTTTTAATAGGATAAGGGGTCACCCTTACCTTATCACTGTGTGCTCGTTTGTCAAAACGAGCACACAGTGCACCTGTTGGTAAGTGGTTGCTGCGGCCCATAGACATCTACATCTATCCTCTATTACAAATCAAAATGCAGATGCGTTGTCACCCGCGAGGACTAAGATGGAATGCCTCATTTTTAGTAAAAAGGGCCTCCGGCCACCTGCACTCACCAAGCGAACCGCAGAGTTAAACCTCTACTTCCCGCTGGTGTTATGCACGCCTGGTCATTAACAGTGGTAGAGCCACGCGGCAGCTTTTGCTGTCGCACGGATGGGCCGGCTCGAAACGGAGTGGTACCACAACCTCACAGAATACCAGCGTGAAGTAGAGGTATACCTCTGCGTTTCGCTTGGTGAGTGCAGGTGGCCGGAGGCCCTTTATACTGGAAATGAGGCATTCCATCTTAGCCCTCACAGGTGACAACGCATTTGCATTTTGATTCGCAAACGAGGATAGATGTAGATGTCTATGGGCCGCAGCAACCACTTACCATCAGGTGGACTGTGTGCTCGTGTGTCACCCTTATCCTATAAAAAAAATTCTGTGAGGTCGTGGTACCACCCCGGTTCGAGCCGGCCCATCCGTGCGTCAGCAAAAGCTGCCACGTGGCTCTACCACTGTTAAAATTGTAATTGAAATATTAGTACTAATATTATATTGTTTACGTTATCAGATCTTCAGTTTGTGCTAGAACGTTATATCATGAGCTTTTGTCTCCAGATTAAACATAAAAAACGCATGTATTATTTTTAAATTACTTTAAAATAGGAGGAAGTTCTCCAATCGACCGTATATTTTTTGTATCTATGTTACGCGATAACTTCGTCAATTGTGAACCATTTTGGACGAGTCATTATCGTTGTATGGAAAAATCGGAATGATGATCGGAATGATGATATGGTACTTAAAACACATTCTAGTTGTTAAGTGAAGCTAGTCATATTGCTTATTTTACACAAATTGTCCAAACATAAAACAATAAAACAACATTAAAAAAATTGTATTTTGTTCAAATTATCTAAAAACGACCAAATTCATAGTTGAATTCTAGGGTAAACTTTAAAATCTTGGGCTGCCATAAACTGTCATCCGAGACTTGCTTGTTGCAACGCTTACTTGTATATGACGAAAATGAACTAATGGTAATATTGATAATATTGTTTATTAGATTTCAGTAATGTTTTTAATACCGTTGACCATGATGTCCCACTCGGCATAATGCGCTCTCTTAACGTATCTCCAACAGCGATTGGTTGGTTTCAGAGTTACCTGTCTGGTCGCCAGCAACTTATAATCTTGGTGTAACGTACGTGTTGGTGTACCGCAGGGAGGCTTTTTATCTCCTTTACTTTTTGCAGTTTTTATAAACTCAATATCCAATAATTTAATTTCTTCCTACCACCTTTACGCAGATGATCTACAAATGTATACAAAAGCTTGTCCCAACGATCTCCCCAATGCTATCAATGTAGTTAATGTAGATCTCGATCGAATTCTTGAGTCGAGTAATGCATACGGCCTTCACGTTAACACAGCAAAATTGCAAAGCATTATCATGGGCAGCGCGCAAATAATGGTTAAGTCGAGCTTAGATTACATGCCTCTAGTATTTGGTAAAACTATTATTTCTTACAGAGATTCAGTAAAGAACTTAGGTATCCACATAGATAAGAATCTGTCGTGGGGACAGCACATCAAAGAAATTAATCGCAAAGTTTATGCCTCGGCAGCCTCCTTGCGTATATTACGTAACTTTCTTCCCATTTCCACCAAAACTATGCTTACAAAGTCCCTTCTCTTCCCTATTTTTGACTACACCGACGTCAGCTATCTGGATCTCACCGAAGCTCACCTCGATAAACTTGAGCAAATTCAGAATTTTAGCATAAGGTTTATATTTGGATTGCGCAAATATGACCATGTTTCTCTTTTTGTTACTAAGTTCAAGTGGTTGCCAATACGACTTCATCGGAATGATTACGTACTTCGTCTTCTCTATAGTGTTCTTTTTAATCCTTCTTACCTCAAAAATCTTTTTGAGTTTCTTTGTGATTCCCATTCGCGTAACTTGAGGTCAGCAGAGAGTTCGAAGTTAAATTTGCCAGTATACACTAGAAAATTTATGAACAAGTCTTTTACTGTACAGGCCATTCATTTATGGAATGAACTCCCATTGTCAGTAAAACTCGCACGATCCCTACCGGTATTTAAAAATCTAGTTAAGAATCACTACCTCACACTTTAAACTCTAACTTCACTTCCACACTAGCCATTAAATAATTTATTATATATATGTATCATATCAGTTTCATTTAATTATTTAAATAATTATATATATATATATATATATATATATATATATATATAATTTTGTATGTATATATGTTTGTAGTATGTGTATGTATAATATGTATATGTGTTTATTCTTTTTATCTCTTTTTTTCTCTAACACACCAATTTGCCCTGCCTTGTCATATTCGTGCAATCATGTCCATTCATTGGTTGTCTGGAAGAAATTTCTATCAGCAATAAGACCGCCCATTGCATACTTCTTTTATATATTTAATTTCTGTAATTTATGTATGGTGTGCAATAAAGAATATTAAATAAATAAATAAAAATATTTGCTAAAACTCATGATAACGTGTTTTTATCTTAAACAACTACAGTAATGACGTACATTAATAAATTTTTTCTAAAACAACTGTTCTAAAATAAAAATAAAACAATAAAAATTTAGTCTAAAGCCCTAGTCTATAGTCGCCTTAATAAAACGCTGGAATCCTGTAGGCGCCCGTTCGACGTGACTCCAAGTTACAGATCGGTAGCTCGTTGAAAAATCACTATAATTTGTTTTAAATTACTGTCATTCTGATGGAAGGGTGAATTAAATATTTCGGGGCCGGTTTTCGTACACTAACCCGTACTTATTTTAAGAGCGATATTAATTTATATGTCACGTTGTAATATGATTTAAAGTAATTAACAGCCCTTCGTACACTGTAAGAAATAAAGGTAATTTATTTTAAAAGGGCCTCTTTGTGTCATTAATTTTAACAGAGTAGCTCTCGGTATTTATTTTGGTATTTTCGTTTTATGGGATAAAGCTGACAAACATGCACAAACCATACCAGATAGTAAGTGGATACTGTGGCCCATAAACATCTACATTTATCGTCGATTAAGAATCAAGAAGTTGTCACAACGAAGACTAAGATGGGATGTCTCTTTCCAGTATAAAGGATCCCAAGTTCTCTACACTCACCATACGAAATAATAACACTAAGCTTAATTTTTACGTAAAAAATGAAAAGTAAAAAATGTAAAAATGCAAAAAAAGCTGCTGATCGAGTTGACCCATTCGTACTACAACTATCATATAGCAGCAGCGTGGCTCTACAACGTATAATACATTTTTTTTATAGGATAAGGGTGAAAAACCAGCACACAGTTCACCTGATGGTAAGTGATTGCTGCGGCCCATAGACATCTACATCTATCCTCTGTTACAGATCAAAATGCAGAGGCGTTTTCACCCGTGAGGACTAGGATGGAATGCCTCATTTCCAGTAAAAAGGGCCTCCGGCCACCTGCACTCACCAAGCGAAACGCAGAGGTAAACCTCTACTTCACGATGGTATTCTGTGAGGTCGTGGTACCACCATTCACGCGACAGCAAAAGCTGCCGCCTGGCTCTACCACTTGCTGATGCTTTGATTCCTCTCTCCCCTTTCGACCGTCGGAAAATCTACCAGTCGTTGCGTCTTCACCCATTTTGTGTCGATATTTCACTCATTAAAACGAAACGGTTTGCTTCGTCTTTTGTAATGCATACAGCAAAGGAGTGTAATAACTTGCCGACGTCTATCTTTCGTCCGAGCGACTTCAAGGCAAGAGTGATTATGCTTCCTAAGACGGTGCTATTTTCCATGTAGAGCTTCATCGCCTCTTATCACCCGGTGGGATTGTAGTCAAGTACTGGTGTATGCATATCATAATAGCCCAGTGTTGGACATTAGCCCTTCCCACATTTTTAAAGATCATTGAGGACTAACGTGGTAGAACCAAGGTGCAGCTATATTTTGATTGTAACAGGAATAGGTCGGCACGAATGTAAGAACTATGCTCCCACAGAATACCAGAGTGAAATAGGAGCTTAACGCTGCTGTTTCGTATGGTGAGTGTAGAGAACCGAGGACCCTTTTTACTGGCAAGGAGATATGGCATTTTGATTCATAACCGAGTATAGATGTAGATGTCTAAGGGCCACAGCATCCACTTATTACCCAGTGGACTGTGTGCTCATTTATCACTCTTATTCTATAAAAAGTTATCTGTAAAAAGTGTATCCGGTTCACGTCACTCACCTTACGAATTATTAGAACATAAAATAATTTATTAATACAAAAAAAATCCGTTTTTTCTAAGAACTACAATAAATTATTTTTCTTTGAAAGAGACGGATATATAGTAAATGATTGGTTGAAAATTTGTGAGAAATGTGTGGTTAGCAAAATGATATTGTGCGTGTCTTCAAGTTTTCTATTTGCTGATAAAATACAGGCTAGATCACTCTTAGCATTGCTCTCCACATGTTTGTAAACTTTTCTTTTCTGAGGGGCTTATTTGTATGTCATTAAGACTAATCTTCAAAATGACTGAACTGATTGTGACGAAACTTTACGATCACAGATAGAGAGCCATTCCTGGAGAGATCTAGGCTACATTTTATCCACAAACTTGAAAAAAAACGAAAAATTGATAAAATAAACAGTCTTTGATTATCTTATACCTAAGTAACGCAACTTATATAATAAAATGAATAAGTTAAGTAAGCCGTAGCGGGCCAAGTGCACGTGTAATAAAGATATCTAAGATTGTACAATCCAAATTTAACGAAAACTGTGCGATAAAAACATGCTATTTAAAACGAAAGAACGCAGACATCTGACTGATAATTTTATACGTGAGCTTTTAAGATCTGTGCTGACCATCTGGCGGCGTGATTACGTCACTCATAGCTATCTTCTTGCATCGGTCTGATGTCGAAATTAATGAAGACAATTCTTCCATCTATGTATGACAATAATATGCTTATGTTGAAATATCTTTAATAGAGTTTCTTATAATAACTTCATTATTTTATCTAATTGAAACATGTCAATGAAGTGACACCTCTAAATTAGAAATATTATAATTACTAAAATAATAAAATATGTTAAATAATCGCTTCATGTCAATAACATTTCACTTAAAATATCAGCGTAAAATAGCATTTTAATGCTGCTGTGTTTCTTGTGGTGACTTTAGAAAACCGGAGACCCTTTTTACTGGAAACGAGGCACGAGCTAATTGAAACATGTCAATGAAATGCCGCCTCTAAATTAGAAATATTAAAATTCCTAAAGTCGGGAACTACTTTGAATAATTACTTTATACTGATAATATTATACTATGAAATAGGAGTTTAACTAGAGACTCTTTTTGATGGAAACGAGCTATTCCATCTTAGTCCTCAGTGACACAGTTCACACATGATTCTTAATCGAGGTAAGATGTAAATTTCTTTGTGCAACAACAACCACTTACCATCACTGTGGACTGTGTGCTCGTTTGCCACCTTTATTCTATATAAAAAAACGACGGGTTGCACTCCGGGAGTGCCGGCAGAAGTGAAAATTTAAATATTAACGTTGTGCATTTTTGATATTTTGGAATGCTTAGGGAATAATTTTGCACGAATTGCTTTAATTATCAGTATAAAAGTACTATCATTCATGTGGTAGAATACAATATTTATTTATTGCGCTATCGTACACTAACATGACAATTTATAATACATTAAAAAGTTTATCTCTCAGAAAAATCATACACACGAACGTTCGCGCAAGCGTCCTGCGCCGCCTAAACGAAACAGCAGGCGTAGGCATACATTTTCGCAGCGCCGTAGAAAGAGAGGGGGATACTTCCTCTCCTACGCCGCGCCGGCTGTCTTCTCTCCGTCCGTCTTACGAATTTTCGATCAGGTCACGTGTCCTGACGCGAGTTTAACATTTTTTACCCATTCCAAAAAAAATGCACAACGCCGGTAAAGAAGTTTTCACTTCAAAAAATAGTTAGTTTTTACCTGGTAGTGGCGGTGTTAAAATATCCGTTACTCCATATCGTCCGTGGATATCGTAAAGAGCTCCATAGGGAAACTTAAACAGGATATGTGCTGTAAGATTTATCTGATAACGACTATGGACTTAGATGGGTTGTTATGTATGTATGTATAAAAATTTCGAGCCTCGCCATCACCAATGGATTTGTTAATGACAGTTTTAATTACTATATTACTGTCTGCCCAGCGGTAAGGGTGTTTGCAAGTTGCATATCTGAGGAATGAAATATTATTATTATAGCATAAATAAAATATTACGAGTGGATGTAAAGTTCGCGAACACGCAATGTTCTTCATTATCACGCGGGGAACTTATTGGTTCATAAGTCTCTTAGAAACTGATCCGTATTCAGAGGCTTGTGCCCAGTGGCTGTGCCAAGAAATAGGACGCACATAGGCTGTAATTTTAACGTTTATAAATTAAACTGCATAACAATAAAGTTAGTTTCTGATTTTAAAGTTTTAAGCCTGTTCTGAATGTTGTTCGAGCCGACCCGTTCGTGCTACAACTATACTACTAATATAGCTGCAGCATGGCTCCACCACGTATAAATATACTGTTCGAGACGGCCAAAAAGACTTTAAACGAAAAAGTGATTAAAGAATATTGATTTGTTTAAAAAGTAAAAATACGGAAAAATTCGATAAAATAATGTGTTAATGTAGTTTTACCATGTATTTACAACTCTCAATATGTCTATATAGAAGGTCGGTTTAATGATAGTTAATATAAACAACTTTATTTTGTTTAAGAAAAACCGACCAATCACAGCGCGCCGCGCTATAGAACATTCTGGAAATTTAAATTAACTGCGTAATAGTTTTAAGCAAAAAATTAATGAGAATATTTTATATCTGAAAAGAGTTGTAAATATGATATTTAGTTAGCATATGATGTATAGATCGTTATAATAAAGAAGTATTTCGTATAATTAAGCACGATTCAAAAGTTATAGGATAATTAAAGAATTAATATGCCCATTTAGTGTAAAAGTTTAGGACATTTTACTTAATAACTTTGTTGAATGTAAATATATTAATTATCCTTTATCACGTACTAATGAAGACCAAAAGTGTCTATTTAATGATGTATAGCATGTTAAAATTAAGATTAGTATTATATAGAAAATGTTGCAATTTGTGCCATTTGCATAAAGAAAAATGTTTGAAAATAAAGAGGCAAATGGGAAATGGCAAGCGGCTCACTATAGAGTATAGCCGAAGTCTACCTTATGGGGGCGAAACATTGTAATATTGTAGTAGGAAGAACTACCAGTGCCCAGCAGTAGTATCCGGTAGTAGTTGCAGTGACTAGCAGAAATATATAGTGAAAGTGTTTAGCTAGCCGAAAAAAGTGGCAACTGAAAATTCGGTGTTGCATATAGTAAAAAAGTGTTAGCTAGCGGAAATAGGTCGTAACTGAAAATTCGGTGCGGCATATAGTGAAAAAGTGTTAGCTAGCGGAAAAAGGTCACAACTGAAAATTCGGTGTGACATATAGTGAAAAGTGTTAGCTAGACGGAAAAAGTGATAACTGATATTCGCAGTTACACAAGTGTTAAATTCAACTAATTTTAGTTGATTAATAGCTGCTAGTCAATAGTGTTAAAGAACCAACTACTCCGGACAGATATTTTTATACTACAGCTCTTTTGAATTAAATATTTTAAAATAAATAGTGAACAACCTATAGTGAATAACCATAGTTGACCAACCATTTTTATATAATAGTGATAAATAAATAACAGTGTAAAATCTCGCGACAAATTAATTAGTCGATCCGCTGGCCACTCCCTTGCTATTTTAATTTACAAATCGTGCATTTTAATTTTGAACCTCAGTCCACAGTTTATCCGCAGCAACCGCAGAGACGGCAGTGAAAGACGGCAGTGGGAGGATTCCGGAACCTACAGGTGTAGGACGTGAGCGACTCGCGGAGTATCTTCGACAACATTTACTCCGAAGAGTTACGCCCGTCTGGCACATTTTATGGTCCTTCGAGCCGGATTCATCCGCCTGTACTGCCGGCTGGACCATTTTATGGTCCTTTGAGCCGAATCATCCGTATACACCGGACCACATTTGCTGGTCATTCGAACGGGATTCGTCAATCCGTTAGTATTTTGGAACCGGGTACATAGTCACTACCGTTTTAAAGTTGCTGAATTTTCAGAATCAAGATGCCGATCACGCGTTCGCAAGGAAGGGGAACCATGGCGTGGACTGTCGGTCTGGATGATGGACCGTCGGATAATACCGACACCGTCCGCCACCAGATGCCACCACGCTCACCATCCACAACAGAAGGCGCTGAGGCGCCAGCTTGCCCCCGCGATGGGGGGGTACTCCTGCCAGTGCCAGCCGCCGTTAAAGCTGGTACACCGAAGCAGAGGGAACAGATAGAAGGCAACGATGACATTCGCTGTGCATCACCGCCAACAGCCCGGGTATATTCCCGCGCCGAAGAGCCACTAAGGGGCCACGCCGACAGAAGTACAAGGTCAAAAAAGACCATCCGGCCCAATAAAAAAGTTTTGAAGGCTCGTGAGGAAGTGCTGAGAATAAAATTGGAACTCGCACAGATCTCATTACAGATGGCTGAAGAAGATGATGAATCGGACGACTATGATGAGGATGGTCACTCCAAAAGTGAGTATGTCCGATCTTGGCTCGAAAATTCTGTAGCCAAGCAAAAGCCAACGCAAGGCGCAACCACCGGTGGGGAGGCCCCACTTAATAAAAACATCACAAAGCCACCCCCGGAGGTTGTCGACCTCAGTGAGCCGCCGATGAAGCTCACAAACAAGGATTCGAAGGTTGATGAAGAAAGGGAGCTCCTACCTGTTGTATCAGAGCTCACCTACCAGGATCCCAATGCAGAAAATATACCGAAGAGTCCCGTACCTCAGAAGATTTGCCAGGACTCCAAGGTTGATGAAGACAGGGGGCTCCTACCTGCTGTATCAGAGCCCACCTACCAGGATCCCTATCCGGAAGAAGCAACCAAGAATCCCATAACAAAAAGGCCTAACCAGGCACCTGTCAGCAATGAAGACAGGGTGCTCCGACCATTCATATCGGAGCTCACGTCCGCTATAGCCGCACTCGCTGACAAACCAAAACCAGAGAGTGCATCGTCGAATACTTTCGCAGCATCAAAAGCCATAATGACGCTGCCGAGCTTTAGCGGAGCACATACCGAATGGCTTTCGTTCCGTGCCATTTATGAAACAACCCGAGGCTACTTCAATGACATAGAAAATACTGCAAGACTACGAAGAAGTCTACAAGGAAGAGCCTTGGAAACAGTCAGTTCAGAACTCATCGGGCATGCTAAACCAGATGAGATTATGCGAGAACTGGAGCTACAATTCGGGCGTCCAGATTCAATCGCGCAAGCCGAAACCGAAAAATTACGGGGATTACCACGCTGTACAGAGGCACCCAGAGATATTTGTACATTCGCGAGCAAAGTGAGGGGAAGCGTCGTCACTCTTCGAGCACTCAAACGAGACCATTACCTCGTTAACGCAGAGCTGCTACGACACCTCACAGACAAACTGCCAAACTCTATACGCGCGCAGTGGTATAGAATTTATACAGAAAAGTACGACTCGAGACCAGACCTCGGTTCCTTCAGTGAATTTATAACCGAGCAAGCTCGCTTCTGCAGTGCATTTGCGCCTCCTGAAATCATAAACGGAGCGCAGAATAATCGTCCAGTACATAGGACGCACCCGGCTACCACTAAGCCATCTCCGAAATGCAGTGTGTGCGAAAAAGAGGGTCATTACGGATCCGACTGCAACAAGTTTAAAGAAGCAGATATTGATAAAAGATGGCAACTCGCCAAGCAAAGGAATTTATGTTTCCGGTGTCTACGTTATAGAAGTCAGACACACAGATGCAAAACCACAAAGTGTGGAATAAAAGGATGCAACGCGACACACAATCGACTTCTTCATCATAATAAAAAAGAGAAGACAGAGGTCACACTAAAAGAACCTCAAGAAACAGTTGCAAACTCATTCGCTGTATCAAAGCATCAAGCTTACTTGAAGATAATTCCAGTTCGAGTAATTGGACCGGCGGGAGCGATAAACACACACGCTCTGCTGGATGATGGGTCGACAGTCTCATTAATGGATCAAGAGATTGCCGATCAAATTAGAGCTACAGGGCGGTTGGACCCATTCAAGATCACAGCTATCGGGAACACTACCCTCGATTCGCCGGACTCCCAAAGAGTCAAAGTGTCACTGAAGAGTCTCCATAGAAAAAGGGTGCCATTCAGAGCACGCACGGTCGCCAGCCTAAACTTGGGGCCGCAGACTGTGCGTGCAACAGATATAGAAAAATGTAAGCATTTGAAAGACTTAAAGAATCAATTGATATATGATTCAGGCAACCCCAGGATCCTGATAGGACAAGACAACTGGAGACTCTTAATAGCCACTCAAGTCCGCAAAGGTCCACCGCACCAGCCAATCGCCTCGCTCACAGAACTGGGATGGGTGCTACACGGGGCGCACACTAAAGCCCCGCATCAGCGCGTCCACACGGCCAACGAGCTGTACACGAGCGAGGAGAACATAAATGACCAACTCCGCGAATACTTCGCGCTGGAATCTCTAATGATAAATCCGAGAAGACCAGATTCCGATCCAGAGAAGCAAGCCGAAGAAATACTAAATAGCAGCACCCGTCAGTTGGAAGACGGGCACATAGAAACAGCGCTTCTCTGGAGAAAGAAAGACATCGAAATGCCTGGAAATTATGAAACGGCGATAAACAGGCTCGTTTCTATCGAGAAAAAACTAGATCGAAACGAAGAGCTAAAGCAGAAGTATAACGAAGAAATGAATTCCCTAATACAAAAGGGCTACGCCGAAATAGCACCAAAGAATAGTACACCAGGAAAGACATGGTATCTACCCCATTTCGATGTCCATAACCCGAGGAAACCAGAAAAGTTTCGCATAACACTCTGCCGCAAAACAACCGACAGGACCTTTTATAAAAGGACGAAAAGAAATAAAGAGGAAGACCCCGACTGGAGGAGATCGAAATGCAATCCGCGACGTCTCGCGCAGCCTCCCAGTCAGGTAAAAAGAAAAGATGTAAACAAATACATCACACTGGAGGCCGAATATATAAGAAAGGCCGAAAAGCTCCTGGTACATGTCATCCAGGAAGAGTCCTTCACACAAGAAATAGCCGATCTCCGTAACGATAAGAGGGTCGCCCATGATAGCCGCCTACGACCGCTTCAAATACAATTGAAAGACGGGATCATTGCGCTACGAAGTCGCATAGCCGCTGTAAAAGGAGTCTCTGAAGATATGAAAGGGCCGGCTATATTGGATGGTGATCATCACATCACCCAATTGTATATTGATTGGACGCATCGTAGCCTGCATCATTGCGGGACCGAACCGACCATCAACGAGGTTCGACAGCATTACTGGGTAATCAGACTAAGACCCACTACTAAAAGAATAGTAAGCCGATGCGTTCAGTGCCGCATAAGAAAGGCACAACCATCCATGCCAGCCACCGGTGATCATCCCAGCACGCGTCTCGCACATCACCAGAGACCGTTCACGTTCACCGGCCTGGATTATTTTGGGCCACTCTCCGTAACAGTGGGACGTCAGCATCAGAAGAGATACGTGGCTCTCTTCACCTGCCTTACATCACGAGCTGTACATTTGGAAATTGCGAAAGATCTCAGCGCAGACTCTGCCATACTGGCATTGAGAAGATTCGCAGCGCGCCGAGGATGTCCCACCGAGATTTACTCGGACAACGGCACCAATATGCACGGTGCCGATAAAGAGCTTCGAGAGGCTTTCCGAGAAGAAGCCAGCCGACGAGGCATAGTGTGGCGATTTATAACCCCCTCCGCGCCTTTTATGGGAGGGGTGTGGGAACGTCTTGTTCGATGCGTGAAGACGGCGCTATACACCGTCCTTCATGAGAGACATCCGCACGAAGATGTCTTGACCACGCTGCTCTGCGAGGTGGAGTACACAGTAAACAGCAGACCATTGACTCACATCTCAGTAGACAGCAAAGACAACGAGTCCATCACTCCAAATCACTTCCTATTGGGAGGATCTGGGACACTGCCAACACCTGGAGTTTTTAGTGAAAAAGATGCGAACAGCAAAAAACACTGGCGACGCTCCCAGATACTCGCTGACATGTTCTGGCAGCGTTGGGTCAAAGAATATCTGCCGGAACTTCAAAACCGGTGGGAGGCCCATGGTCAAGGCCCCGATCTCCAGGTGGGCGATCCAGTCCTCATAGCCGACAGCCAGTTACCTCGTAACACCTGGCCACGAGGAAGGATTGAAAACATTTACCCCGGTGCGGACGGACAGATCCGCACTGTGGAGGTACGCACAGCAAACGGACTAATCAAGAGGCCAACCAGGAAACTCGTGCCGCTACCGAAGTAGAGGCAACGTCTCTCACCGAAATTTATGCAGCGACGCTGCGACGAGTCTTCGCGACGCTGCACGGCGGGAGAAATGTTCGAGACGGCCAAAAAGACTTTAAACGAAAAAGTGATTAAAGAATATTGATTTGTTTAAAAAGTAAAAATACGGAAAAATTCGATAAAATAATGTGTTAATGTAGTTTTACCATGTATTTACAACTCTCAATATGTCTATATAGAAGGTCGGTTTAATGATAGTTAATATAAACAACTTTATTTTGTTTAAGAAAAACCGACCAATCACAGCGCGCCGCGCTATAGAACATTCTGGAAATTTAAATTAACTGCGTAATAGTTTTAAGCAAAAAATTAATGAGAATATTTTATATCTGAAAAGAGTTGTAAATATGATATTTAGTTAGCATATGATGTATAGATCGTTATAATAAAGAAGTATTTCGTATAATTAAGCACGATTCAAAAGTTATAGGATAATTAAAGAATTAATATGCCCATTTAGTGTAAAAGTTTAGGACATTTTACTTAATAACTTTGTTGAATGTAAATATATTAATTATCCTTTATCACGTACTAATGAAGACCAAAAGTGTCTATTTAATGATGTATAGCATGTTAAAATTAAGATTAGTATTATATAGAAAATGTTGCAATTTGTGCCATTTGCATAAAGAAAAATGTTTGAAAATAAAGAGGCAAATGGGAAATGGCAAGCGGCTCACTATAGAGTATAGCCGAAGTCTACCTTATGGGGGCGAAACATTGTAATATTGTAGTAGGAAGAACTACCAGTGCCCAGCAGTAGTATCCGGTAGTAGTTGCAGTGACTAGCAGAAATATATAGTGAAAGTGTTTAGCTAGCCGAAAAAAGTGGCAACTGAAAATTCGGTGTTGCATATAGTAAAAAAGTGTTAGCTAGCGGAAATAGGTCGTAACTGAAAATTCGGTGCGGCATATAGTGAAAAAGTGTTAGCTAGCGGAAAAAGGTCACAACTGAAAATTCGGTGTGACATATAGTGAAAAGTGTTAGCTAGACGGAAAAAGTGATAACTGATATTCGCAGTTACACAAGTGTTAAATTCAACTAATTTTAGTTGATTAATAGCTGCTAGTCAATAGTGTTAAAGAACCAACTACTCCGGACAGATATTTTTATACTACAGCTCTTTTGAATTAAATATTTTAAAATAAATAGTGAACAACCTATAGTGAATAACCATAGTTGACCAACCATTTTTATATAATAGTGATAAATAAATAACAGTGTAAAATCTCGCGACAAATTAATTAGTCGATCCGCTGGCCACTCCCTTGCTATTTTAATTTACAAATCGTGCATTTTAATTTTGAACCTCAGTCCACAGTTTATCCGCAGCAACCGCAGAGACGGCAGTGAAAGACGGCAGTGGGAGGATTCCGGAACCTACAGGTGTAGGACGTGAGCGACTCGCGGAGTATCTTCGACAACATTTACTCCGAAGAGTTACGCCCGTCTGGCACATATACCACGTATAATATAACTGACAAAAACCGTATACCAAAAATCATAATTTTTCAGATTACCGCCGCAAAATACTGATTTATTTTGTATATTCTGTTCTATTCTATTCTATTCTATAGTGAGTGTAGAAAACCACTCTTTTTAAAAACCTAAAGTTATAAACAAACTTACAGTCCACTAGATAGTATGTAGCTATGGCAGCCCATAGACACCTGGAGCCAACTTCGAACAAAGAAGGCCGCAGATGCGTTATCGCTTCTGATGACTTCGATGAAATTCATCACAGTTTGTAATGAGGGCTAATATTCTTCTACTCACCAGATGTCGCTAGTTGTGACTGAGGTTAAGTTTTTTGTTACACAGTGTCAGTTAATTGAGAAATTAGTTCTAAATAATAGTTTATCATTATCTAGAGTATTATTTTAATACACAACACAATGCGTCAGTGGTTTTATTTTTAATTTTTGCACATTATAACTCTTCTTTTTTTTAAATTCGTCTTTCAGTTATATTTATAGTTTAGTTTATTCATTTCTAATGTAATTAATATAAAATATAACTAATAATACAGAAAGAAACCTTAAAGATTACATTTTCCTGAGAAATTATCGTCCCCGCTATGAAATCTGTCAAATATTTTACCTCACTCTAAAATGGCGCCGCCCTGGTGGCAGAAAGAGTCGTGGATGCCCTCATTATACCGCTGTCTGTACCTCTGTACCCTGTATCCTTAGACTGAAACGCAGCAGTGCGTGTAAAGATATTTGGCGGCAGAACATCACCCTCATATTTGCTTTTATATTATTCTTTTTATTGTTAAGGAGGCATTCCATCTTATTCCTTAGAGGTGACAATGTATCTGCATTGTGATTCTTAATCGAATATTAGATGTAACTCTCTATGACCTACAGCATCCGCTTAATATAATTTGGACAGTCTGCTCGCTTCTCATCCTTACTCAATTAAAAAATCACCCTACTTCGTCTCAAGGGTGTCGTATATCTGGCATGTCGACTATGCCTTGGAATTACCAAAAATCTCGAAGCCTCTGATTGCGATGTAACTTTCCCGTATTATTAATAAAATTAATAAAAAAAATTAAAAATAAAATCCCGTATAATTAAAAATAATTAATAATATAAATATAAGATAATGTGCGCATATGAATAAAATTGAATTTTCTGTCTGGAATATTGAAATAATTGGGATTTATTAAGCTTATTTTCACGCTATTAAGACAAATAATTATTTTTAAAATTTATTTCTGTCTGTCTGTCTGTCTGGGCTAATCTTCGTAATGACTGAACGGATTATAATGAAACTTTACGAAAATGTAAACGACAATGTCAGGATGGAACTAGGTTATATTTTATCTGCTATTTTATTGAGAATTCGAAAAATTGATAAGATAAATGATATTTATATTAAACCGTGGTAGAGCCACGCGGCAGCTTTTGCTGTCGCACGGATGGGCCGGCTCGAACCGGGGTAGTACCACGACCTCACAGAAAACCATCGTGAAGTAGAGGTATACCTCTGCGTTTCGCTTGGTGAGTGCAGGTGGCCGGAGGCCCTTTTTACTGGAAATGAGGCATTCCATCTTAGTCCTCACGGGTGACAACGCATCTACATTTTGATTTGTAATAGAGGATAGATGTAGATGTCTATGGGCCGCAGCAACCACTTACCATCAGGTGGACTGTGTGCTCGTTTGTCACCCTTATTCTATAAAAAAAAATTTCGTGATTATCTTAAATTAAAATAACGCCTCATTAATAAATCTAGTCTATCTGTGTCTTCGTCATGACGGGTCGTTAGTCAATAATAGAATACTGAGGACGGTGACAGGAAGCAACTTCGAATTTGTGGTAGGTCTGGTACGCAAACTTTCCTGTTATTGGTAGCGGTTATTGCAAAACGTGTCTGCTGTAGGATGTTCAATAGTAACACTTAAATATATATTGAAATTTAAAAAATATATCTCAGAGTAATTAAAGTGATTAATATTTGAAGTAGAGCTATCAATAATATCACCAATTAATTAAGCTACTAATTTATGATGTGGCAGTGAGTGTTTTTATGAAATCATCCATCTACATCGACCATTACAGTCATTTGTATCAGATAATAATTCATGATCAAGCTGGGCGTTTTCGGCCACCACTAAGCCATGTTGCAACCGCTTTGTAAGAAGTTTTTTCCTCGCGAAATGCGACTAAAAGAAATTCTCAAGTACACGCCCCTGTAATTTTTGCAATCTGGGCCGATCGATAATTTTTTACAATATATAAGGGACCAGTTGGAGTTAAGAACCATCAGTTGGTCTCCAGACGCAACCGCCACCACAATGAAGAACTTTGTAAGTTCTTAAGAAAGTTGTCCGAGTCGTAAATTCATTAAGCAATACCAAAAATTTTCAACGCTCAGATTTATGAGCAAGTCATCCCGATAAAAATTTAAATTCTAAATGTATTTAAAGTTGATCTTTGTGACCTTTAAGCATTTTAAAAATAAAGCGTCAGTTGTTAAGAATTCGCTAAATTTATTCTTAACACAAACGACGTTAATTATTAAAATTGAATTTTGTAGCTTCGTCATTCAGAATACAAATTAACTTTGATAGATTATATTGAACATTTTCATAATTATAGTGAAAAATTGTAGTGTAAATCGCTAAACTAAAGATGAAGACTTATCTTCGATTCTTTTTAAATAATTACGGGTGACAGTCCAATTGATGGTACATGTACACAAATGCCTTAATCAAATAGCCGACGCGATGTTATTTTGAGGGAGAAGATGGAATGCCAGCTCTCAGTAGGGTATCTGCTTCTAGTCTCTCCAGTAAGAACGCTGTGGCTCCACCTCGTGTAGTTTTACAACGCGAAAATTATACCATCTTGTAGATTAAGATTTGTAACATGATTAAAATATTATTTAATTTTTTTTCAGATTACCTTCCTCGCTACTGTGGCCTGTGTAGCAGCAGCACCTGGCTACCTCCTAGCGCACGAACCTGATTACGTCCACCTGCCTCTATCCAAGTCTACATACACTACATCAAGCCAGACTGTTGACCACGGCAGCACCCACGTTATTCACCCCTTGCCTGTAGTCCACACTGCCCCACTAGTCCACATCCCAATGTCATACAGCACCCAGTCCCACGAACGTACCACATATAACGCGCCCGCCTCTAAAACAACGGTAACTAACAGTAAACAAGTCGTGAACCATGGAAGCACATCTGTATACCACGCTCCCGTCGTCCATCCGGTGGTAGCTTTCCATTCATCACCAGTTGTCTACCACTCATCGCCTGTCGCCTTCAAGAATCCGGACTACGCTGTATCTCATCAGAGCTCCACAGTTCACGAGACAGTACCTGTAGTTAACTCTTTAGCATTGTACCCGTTACATTAAGATTTTTTAATTGTTAATGAGTATAAAATTATTTAAATGTCATTTGTTTGTTATTTTGCATAACCTTTCTACACGTAGTAGCGCTACGCTGCAGCTGTATTATGGTTGTAGCAAGTTTAGGTCGGCTCGGTCAGAGAAAATTTACGCTCTCATAGAATAACAGCGTGAAATTAATATCCACTTAATGGCTAGCAAGACTCTCAAGACTTATACCTACGTGGGCGACTGCTTGCGTTCCTGAATATGTACTGCAACCACAACATTTCTTCGGAATTGGTATAACTAATTTAATAAATAATCAATGCATAAAAATGTTTAATTAAAAAGTCAGTGTTTCGAATGTTGAGTGTAGAGAACCGAAGACGCTTTTTACTGGATATGAGGCATTCTCTCTTAGTCCTTTGGGGTGACAATGCAACTAAATTTCGATTCTTATTCAAAGATAGTTGATGTCCTTGAGCCACAGCATCTACTTACCATCAGGTGGACTGTCTGCTCGTTTTCACTCTTATACTATAAAAATACCACTGGTACTGGTGGTAGAGCCATGCTGCAGCTATATTAGTGGTATATTTGTAGCACAAATGGGTCGGCTCGACCGGGGAAGGACCACGTTTTCACAGAATATCAGCGTAAAATAGCAGCTTAACAGCTGTGTTTCGTATGGTGAGTGTTGAGAACCGGAGACCCTTTTTACTGGAAAAGAGGCATTCCAACTTAGTCCTCATGGGTGACAACGCATTTGCATTTTGATTTGTAATTGAGGATAGATGTAGATGTCTATAGGCCACAGCAACCGCTTACCATCAGGTGGACTGTGTGTTCGTTTGTCACCCTATTCCTAAAAAAAAGATAAGCTTAAAATGCTTTTGTTACGAGTAGTTCACGACAGGAAGACGAATAGCAGGTTCAAGCCCTAGACCTTCTGAATTCTCAGTATGAACCCTTAAGCAGGCTACGTATTTCATTTACTGGGTAGTTAGGCTTCTTTTGTGACACGCAGTACTACCTGCAAGAGGTAATAGAGACAACACCTGAGTACACATTCGTGCGATTTAATCCTGTCTTGTACGACTGGAACGTGGTCTGGAAGCGGACATATTTACAGGCTGTGAGACTTTCCAGCTTGGCTCACGGAGATAGCAAAGCATTTGTAGTCTTCTTTTGTTTAAAGTTGGTTTTCTATGTATATATTTACCATCTGGTGGATTTTAAATTTGTTTGTCACTTGAATTTTATGAATAAAACAATAATTTATAAAGGAATCAAACCCGCGACCAAACGCTTATCCCCTGCGCTACTGAGCCATTATATATTTCCATGTCATAATATTTTTTTCATTAAGTATTTAAATTTTTTCTTTTATTGTTATTCTTTCTTTTGCCCTTTATTTCCTTTATAACTCGGTTGATCAAAATTTCAAATGCACATATTTCGAGTGAAATTTCCATTGAATATTAAGGTCATATATTAAAGCCAAAGAGCAGAGATGCTTTTTGTTGAAGGTTGTCGATTAAGGAGTACGTAATGTACAAACTAATGCTAGTGTGTATTTGATATAGATTGTTACATTTTTTAAACACAATGCTTACAAATTGAAGGAAATAATAACATTTTATTACATTATTTTTTATAAACTGATGTGCCAAACGAACTTACAATCAACGACTTACCATAAGGTGGACTGTAATATGTTCGTTCATCACTTCAATATTATACTACAAAAATATACACAAGTCCAGTGAGAGCATCACCGCAGAGAGGTCATCGGTTATTAAACTTCTGATAAACATTATATGTTTTTAATTTCGTAGTAACTTAGCAATTCACTTTCTTTTAAAACATTGAAAGTGTAATCAAGAATTTTCTACCGACTTTAAAACGGATGAGGTCCTAAATACGACTGTATCTTCTTTTTTTAAGGCTGGTGCTTCTCGTGTGGTCCCATATAAATCTGATGATAATATGATCTGATATGATCAAGGTCTGACCAATAGTGTTTGAGTTATCCTCAATAATTTATATTGAAGTCAGCTGTACTTACAAAATTGTAAATTTTAAATTATAGTATTAAAAATTCAAGGAAACAGTACTTCAGATACCAAAGTTATACATTAAATGAAACTAAATTTACGGATTTTATCGCGTTTAGTTTTAACATTGTATTTCGCAACGTTTCGAGTGCTTTCGGCACCCATTGTCACGGGAGGGATTGAAGTGTTTGACGATGTGATAGTTAGCCCGGTTACATTCTGCTTTTGAATATTAATATGTTTTAATTTTTCGTCCTTTAACGTCGCGAAATAAAAAGTTAAAATTAATCGCGATAAAATCCGTCAAATTAGTTTATATAAGAATGTTAATATAAGAAATAACTACACTAAAGTATACCTCAAAAATTGTAAATATTTTACTTAAAATAAAAAAAAAACAATAAGAAATAAAAAAACAGGACACCATTTTCGATAAAACCTAGGGTACCAAAAAGTTAAATCCGGCGCTGCACACGTGGATGATTCATTTCTTTTAAATAAAATAAATAATTAAATAAGCCAAACATAAAGAAGCCGTTCTCTATTAACGTTAATAATGATAAGAATCTTTAATAAATCACTCATGTGTATCCTTGAAGTCGCAAAACCTGAATTCATAAGTTTGATTGCAAGTACAGAGATGTGTAATTCTTCACTGCACGCTACCGCGTTACGGGTTGCCAAATACCATCGTTATGTGGCCATCACATTCAAGGCAAGGCGTGATGCTAGGCGATAATGTTGGCTAACCTTTTGAACTTGCCTATTTGAGATCGATTAAAAACCATACGCATTAATTACGGTTTGAATTCTTTTATTTGTTTTATTAAATCATTGTTTACTGACGCCATTACAAAAATTTTAATTTAAAAATTGGCATTCGTAAAATATAATTTGTTTAATAAAATTCTTCACAGTGTTTTTGCACAAAGTTGATGTGACTAGTCCATTTTAAACCATATGAAAAGAAATATTACGGGAAAGTATAGGCGCAGAACCGTTAATATCACTTTATCATCATTATCATTACAACCCATATCATTTCAGACATCTCATCGCGTAATTAAAAAAACCGTTATGAATTTGAAATGTACTCGTTATATACTTTTGGAAAAAAAACTTCAAGCGGTTACTAAAATATACATTTCATGCGAAATTTGTAAAAAAGTATTCAAATATTTAAAAAAAAAACAAATCAAGGAAACACAAACCAAGCCTTTCGCTGAAATATTTATAAATATATTTTAAATTGGAAGTAAGTATCCTAACTATAGTAGACGCATTTTACATATTAGGAGAGACTTTCGTGTTATCAAATCGTTCTAGTCCTGAAGTAGTACGTGCGTTATTTAAATAGTTCTCTTTTTAAGGTGTACCGTGTACCAAAGATTCTTTATCCAAAAGCTAACCCAAACAAAAAACTATACGATGGACAAGCATGTCGAATTCATGCGTAATGATTCTCGAGATACGACGACTGGCTTCGCGCAACCATCGAGCAAAAACTCGTGAAATAAATGTTCAACGCTGCGCGTGCGCATGTTTAAATTTTACTTTCTGCGTGAAGGATCCGTCGAATTTGAGAATTTATTCATCAATTATAATAATGATCGCGCAGCGACCTTATTGTACACAGAATAAATTATTTCACATATTGCATTTAAAAAATGTATAATTATATGTAGGTCAAATCCAGTGAAGTTTGATGAAATTAAGTAGCTTTATCTTTCGTAACGATAGACGAAGTGTTGTAGGGTGTCCTCCCACTAGATGGAGTGACGACCTGGTAAGACATACAGGTACTGCAGGTACCATCGTCGATGGATGCAGGTGGCTCAGGACCGTTTTGGTGGAATTCTGTATAGGAGGCTTATGTTCAGCAGTGGGCTTATGAAAGGCCCGGGAATGAGATGGTCGCTACCAGGCTGTTTCTTAAATAAGTTTTGTGAGTAGCTTGTACAACCTTTATTCTTATTGTATAACTTACTTACTGTGAAGAAAAAATTCCCGCTGGATTTCTTGCTGATTCTTCCCAGGATAGAGGTATTTTCTGAACCAGTGGTAAAGGTAAAAAATTACTTTCAATAAAGATTTCTGGTAATCAATATTGGCCAAAAAGTTATTTTATTCTATTCTGCTCGACAGAGGAAGGGACACGCTCACACAGAATACCTGCTAAATAAAATAGCAGCTTTCTGCTGCTGTGTTTCATAGGGTGAGTGTAAAGATCCGGAGACCCATATTATTAGAAAACAGGCATTCCATCTTAGTTACCGGAGGTGACAATGCATATGTATTATGTGTTCTTAATCGAGGATAGATGTAGATGTCTGTGGGCCACAGTATCCACTTACCATCAGTAACTGATGTTAAGTGGATACTGAGGGTCTGTATGCCCGTCTACAAGACCACCTGGTAAGTGGTCTGGAATTCTAGATCCTAAATTGCACTGTCTTAGCGTAACAAAAGCCTATTCACTCTTGCCTTGCAGACGTCCAGATCACATTCGGACTGAAAGGCAGAAAAGTTTTCTGGCGAAGGGCGTGTCCACATGTTTTCATATATGAGATTTTATTCATATAAATGATAACGATCACGCAACTAAAGAGTATAATATAACGCTATACACGCAACCTTCTTATTTAACACAGATTAAATTATTTCAAATTACGTGAGTAAATTCTTTATATGTAGATTATATAAAAAGATAACTACATGAAATTATGTAGCTTTTATATGTACAAGTTTGTACAAACTTATTATACCTAAATGATAACAGGTGAAATATCCGAATATTATTATTCTTCTCTCATGACACATACAGCAGTCCTTTTGCAACACAGCTTTTAGCTCCAGTCCAGTCGTCCTAGAGACATAGAAATTTTTTGATGTCCGATAAAATTAAGTTGGCTGTATTGTTGTGTTCAACGTGACAGCGTTTATTCTTTTTTTTTAAAATAAAACGTTACTCCCACACTAGGATTTTCTCCCGTATCGTGGAGGCAGTTTACAAACACAAATTGCATAAGGGCAAACATCATTTACGATGAAATAAAAAATGACGACATCTTTTTTCATCATTAAACCAAATACAAGTCCACAAGTGAACATTGGCCATAAAACTACATATTTTTTTTAAATTATTATGATGATTTAGCTAATGGTTATAAGATATGAGATCTATTACCAACAACCACAAAAAACCGATGATAGATAAGGTATCAAGGTATTAGAATGGTAATACCTCAATTATGTACAATGTTTCCAAATTACCCGTGTAATGGCGGTGTAAGAATATCCACTACCCCATATCATGCCGTGGGTGTCGTAAGACGCGACAGAGGGAAACAAACCAGGAGATGGGCACGCTTGCCAAGCTTGGCAACTATGGCAAATATCCTCCCTATGAGGCAACCTATAAGGAAGGCCTAAAATCAGCAGTGCACTTCAATAGTCTGTACCTAACGGTAACGGACACATTCCAGATGGTGTTGTACCATGGATCTTTCTCGGCATTTCTTGTCTTTTACAATCATTTATTGTTAAGCACATAAAGTAGCTACACCAGATGGATTGACGACCTGGTAAGACATGCATGAAGTTGATGGAAGTAGGTTATCTAAAAAACCGTGTTTTTTGACGTTCATATGGGGAGGCGTTGTTCAGTAATTCCCTTGTGAAGGGCTGCAATGATGGAAGGGTGGAATAAGAAGATCATTACCAAAGTGTTATTAAAATGAAAGCTATAATTATTTCTTCAACATAAATTTAAAAAAAAATCTTAAAGCAAGTAATACCCTAGGTTTTATAAAGGTGGTGTAAGAGTATTACTACCCCTTAACGTCCGTGGGTACGTAAATGGAGACAGAGGGAAACTGAAGTTGGTGATGGACAATAGCCTCTTTTCTAATAACAACTAAATATAATAAAAACTGTGGTAGCCAACTTGCATGCCAAGCGTTGCAACTATCGCAAAATGTTCCCTATGAGGCAATCTGTTTATGTTCAGCACTGGACTTTTATAGGCCGTAACGGATAGGTTTAATAAAACTTTTTCCCAGGATATTATTTATTTTCAGAAACAGTGGTAAAAGAAAACATGACTTATTAATAAGCATTTCTAATTTATTATAATTATCACATACAAAACACTGTCCTGAGATACCTGCACCCTCCCCTACTTGCATGTCTCACCAGATTACCACTGTATCTAGTAAAGTGCCGCCCTATATTCCGCTTATCGGTTCGAGGTTTGTGTTTGTGTTTACCCTCCCACTATAAGAATAGTAACAATAGGTAACCATAATATATAATAGTAGTGGAAAACAACTACCAGTCTCTCGATTAGTCTCCGCCTCTTTGTTGTAACATACCACGAATTCGAACCAAATGGTTTGCAATAAGCTGCCAACAAAAGCAGCAGATGTGTCTCCATCTGATTACAATGTGTCTTCAAAGCAAGAATGAATATATTAAGATAGTGTGTTTTAACACATTTGATCTTTCTTTCAGAAGCAATGCACTGGTTCATAGTAAATTAAAAAAAAAATCTGTTCTTTAGATGTAATTAGCATATGAGGTAAAAGTAAAAAGCCGATAATTAGCAAATCATTGATCAATAACCCTCAATGAAGTAATTAAATACTGGCCGAGTTTAAAACACTATAATTACGATGTAATTAATCATAAATATCTTAAGCAATATTACTATTTATAGTAAAATCGATCGATCGAAAGTTCCAGTTCGGAAATCATTCGGATTTTTGTAACACGTTGAAAAATAAGGTTATAACAGAAAGTTAAGGAAAACTTTAATAATTAGACATTGAGTAATGAAACTATAAAAAGCGGCCAAGTGCGAGTCGGACTCGCCCATGAAAAGTTCCGTAGCAGCAAGTAACCTAATTAAAAGAAAAATACTCACTAGATCTCTTTCAAACCAATTTTCGGTGGAAGTTTACATGGTAATGTACATCATGTATTTTTTTTAGTTTTGTCATTCTCTTATTTTAGAAGTTACATGGGGGGGGGGGGGCACATATTTTATTACTTTGAAAGTGTCTCTCGCGCAAACTATTCAGTTTAGAAAAAAATATATAAGATACCTCAATATCATTTTTGAAGACCTATCCATAGATACCCCACACGTATGGGTTTGATGAAAAAAAATGTTTTGAGTTTCAGTTCTAAGTATGGGGAACCCCCAAAATTTAGTTTTTTTGCATACCTTAAGCGGAAGCGCAAGGTATGTTCTACTATCGCCTAAAAATTAAGATTCCAACATTTTATCGAATAAAATCGTATCTAGCAATCATATTATACATATAAATGATATAAAAAGCACATTGTTAGAAAGATAAATGATTGTTGAACTTATTAATATTTTTTTTAAATCGATTAATTGCTATTTTTAAATAAAAAAAAGGGTTTTAGTGGCTTATGGTGTGGATTTATCATGTCCCTGTGGCTTGTAAACACAATAACTTTTGAAAATATTAATTGTTTAACTCAATCTATTTTTTAATCTCTTCATCTATCATGTGGGAAGCCACTGAATGTAAATGGCAGTGTAGTTTTGTTTTGTTTAGCTATAATTAATTTTTTTCGGCTCCAAAATGGCGAAATTTTCGTTGATTTGTTAGCCTCGTATACAAAAATATTTCTCTAAATGGTTGTTGTTGTTGTTTTTATTATTCGCTCGAGAGAGCAGGCAAAGGAACTATGCCATACAGCCTTGTCTTCATGTATAATTTTCCTTCATATTTCACTGCTTCACAATATGTTGATGCGTCACATTGTGCAGCCTTGGGAGATTTTGACGGTAACTTGAGCCAGCAGGCAGCTGACAGTTGGCGATGGTATCTAAAGGCGTCTATGCAAACAAACAGCTTATCTTGAGATTCCATCACCATCAGAGCACTTGTTTCACAGTTTCCATTAATAGTTCACATGCGTAGACACTTAATACACAAAATCGCACTACTTTTACATATCAAAGTCCACTTCAAACCGTTATTTAAACAATAATACAGGAGCAGCAAGCCGCCGCCGGTCGAGTTCCCGCCAAAACTCTTTCTCTAAATGGGAAGCTACAGCCACAGAGTAGTAATGAGTAGTTTAGTTTGGCTCACAGAGTACATTATATATAGGGAATAATGTAAAATAAATAAATTATACTAAAAATTTAATTACAAATTTGTTTTGTAACAAAATAGTAAGTTAGCAAGGTTCGATTGTATTTTAAACTATTCATTAATTTGTTTGATTCTTAATTGGCCAAGCATGGCTAAATTTAAAAAAGCGACATCTACTGCAACATGGACAAACTGTCATGACATAATAATACCTCTAAGAAAAATTATAGTATGGACTGTATGCCACTGGTTTGGTAGTGTTTCTATATAGTTTGTGCTGGTTTTTTGTTTTTTTTTCTGTGGTTTGGCTTCAGTCGCCTTCGTGAGTGGACATTGTTTCGGTTGTTTGCAGCGGCTCAAAAAGATCGCTGTACAAATACACAATATTCGAATAACCAAATTTCTTAAATACTTAATTATAATAATAATAAGACATTTTTTTTATTACAATATTTAAAAGCACAGAATAAATAATAGTAGTACGTACTAAAAGCAAGTAGTATAATTTTTTTTGTCATGGGTGACATTTTCATGGTTTTCGAGTGTTGAAGCCGATAGTGCTGTCGAAATGTAAATCCAAGATGGCGGCCGAAGTAGGTACCAATTTTTTCATCATGGGTGTCATTTTCATGGTTTTCGAGGGTGTTGAAGCTGATAGTGCTGTCGAAATGTAAATACAAGATGGCGGCTGAATTAGGTACCAATTTTTTCATCATGGGTGTCATTTTCATGGTTTCCGAGGGTGTTGAAGCCGATAGTGTTGTCGAAATGTAAATCCAAGATGGCGGCTGCAAAATATATCAATTTTTTCATCTTGGGTGTCATTTTCATGGTTTTCGAGGGTGTTGAAGCCGATAGTGCTGTCGAAATGTAAATCCAAGATGGCGGCTGCAACAGGTATCAATTTTTTCATCATGGGTGTCATTTTCATGGTTTTCGAGGGTGTTGAAGCCGATAGTGCTGTCGAAATGTAAATCCAAGATGGCGGCTGCAATAGATATAAATTTTTTCATCTTGGGTGTCATTTTCATGGTTTTCGATAGAGTTGAAGCCGATAGTGCTGTCTAAATGTAAATCCAAGATGGCGGCTGCAATAGGTATCAATTTTTTCATCATGGGTGTCATTTTCATGGTTTTCGAGAGAATTGAAGCCGATAGGGTTGTCGAAATGTAAATCTAAGGTGGCGGCTGCAATGGGTATTAATTTTTTCATTATGGGTGTCATTTTCATGAGTTTCGAGGATGTTGAAGCCGATAGTGCTGTCGAAATGTAAATCCAAGATGGCAGCTGAAGTAGGTACCAATTTTTTCATCTTGGGTGTCATTTTCATGGTTTTCGAGAGTGTTGAAGCCGATAGTGCTGTCGAAATGTAAATCCAAGATGGCGGCTGAAGTAGGTACCAATTTTTTCATCTTGGGTGTCATTTTCATGGTTTTCGAGAGAGTTGAAGCCGATAGTGCTGTCGAAATGTAAATCCAAGATGGCGGCTGCAATAGGTATCAATTTTTTCATCATGGGTGTCAATTTCATAGTTTTCGAGAGAGTTGAAGCCGATAGGGTTGTCGAAATGTAAATCCAAGATGGCGGCTGAAGTGGGTGCCAATTTTTTCATCTTGGGTGTCATTTTCATTGTTTTCGAGAGAGTTGAAGCCGATAGTGCTGCCGAAATGTAAATCCAAGATGGCGGCTGCAATAGGTATCAATTTTTTCATCACGGGTGTCATTTTCATGGTTTTCGAGGATGTTGAAGCCGATAGTGCTGTCGAAATGTATTTAAACTACTTTAAAAATTCCGTATAATCATGTTATACGTAATTTTTTTAATGCGCTTAAGGTATGCCCAATTGGATTTACCAATATATTTTTTTTTCCATTTTTATGTGAAAATCTTAATACGGTTCACAGAATACATCTACTTACCAAGTTTCAACAGCATAGTTTTTATGGTTTCGGAAAAAAGTGGCTGTGACGGACAGACAGACAGACAGGTTCCGTTTTTTGCCATTTGGCTTCGGAACCCTAAAAAGTCCAAACTAGTTTGCAAATGCATAAACTTTTAAAACTAATGATGATATAAGTTCTGATTACTATTTAAAAATGAATGGAAATGGATGTTTGATTCAAGAACTACTATGTTCCATAAAACTAATCTTCTTATCCTTCTTCATCATTATCAGATTGTGACAGCTCAATGCTGGACGTTGTTGGAAGAACTCGCCTTACTAAATAATTTACAGGTGGATTGACGATTTCAGCATCAGAATTCTCGGAACTTTCACGCTGCTCCCGTTTTAGGGCTGGATATATTACTAAACACCTAAACATTTGGAGAAAATTTTTATAATTCGCTAAGACCTATTTTAATTAAATTAGTCATAAATTATTGTATACTAATTAATACGTAATAGAGCCATGAGACGACTATTTTGGTTGTAGCAAAGAATACCGTCGAATAACAGCAGTTTAACACTGCTGTATTACGCATGATAAGTGTAAAAACCATAGACCCATTTAAATTATAAGGAGGCGTCACATCTTAGTCCACAGGAGTGGCAACGCATCTGCTTTTAAATTCTTAATCGATAATATTACCATCAAGTGGATACGTGGCTCGTTTGTCAACATTCCATCCATCCATTACAACCTATAAAAGTTCACTGCTGAACATAGGTGTCCCCCGTAGTTTGACTCATATTGGGATTTGGCTACAGTTGCCACGCGGGTGGCAAGCGTCTACACGAGATGTCTACCTCATTATATACTAGCTGTGCGCTGCAACTTCGCCCGCGTGTAATTGCTGTTTTAATTATATTGTTCATAACCCTAATTCTTTTTCTCAAATATAAGTAGCCTAAGTTACTCCTTAGAACATCGGCTATCTGCTAGTGAAAGTCAAAATTTTAAAAAATTGTGTTTTTGTTATAAGTAAAAAGTGAGTAAAAAGCTGTTATTTTAACATTACAAACAGACTCTTCAATTTTATTTATTTGTATATATTGTATAAATTAATATAATATTAGTAGTTTGTTTGTTTTTTAAAACAATGTTATGACATTAGCACAAACAAAAATAACAGGTTTACGCTAATACTTGACTGAACTTGGCATCGACCCACATACCCACTTGAAGCACGCTTTGGCACTGCTTAAGTATTCATTTATTTATTAAATCTTAACGGGCACCGCCTGAAGGCAAGCAATGATGCAGGAAGCGAATGAAAGCTTATTGGATGCGGCAGTTAATAATATTAAAAAATATATTTTACATGATAGTGTGTTGTCTTGCACTATATAAATTTCCAGAAAGATCTTAAAGCTACCGATGGACGACAGAATAAGCACTTATCCTAGGATGATCGTACGTTTATTCTCGATTAAAAAAATAATGTATAGATTATTTTGTAAAAAGATGGGAGTGAAATATTGAAGAAACCATTTTAATACCATTCAATATCAGATGAATGTGCTCATTACGTTTTATACCATTTGCTCATTACGTTTTATACCTATGTATAAAACGTAATGAGCGTAATGATGATAGAGAAACGCTGCAGTTACATAATGATTGTAGCATGAATGGGTTGGATCGACCGCGGAATTACTGCGCCCTCACAGAACACCGAAACGTGAAATAGCAGCGTAATGTTATTGTGTTCCGTAAGGTGAGTGTAAAAGAACGGAGACCCTTTTTACTAGAGACGAGGTTAGAATGTCTGAATATTTTAAAACCGATTATGTTTGAAATTACAAACAGATTTTTCATTACATAGCATCTCATTTCACACAAGGAAGCGATGAGCACAGTTGAAAATACCGTATCCACGCAAGCTACTTTTGCGTATATCTTAGATACAGATATTCAAGTACGAAATTGCGTGTGCTTATTGTGGCTTTTCGGCAGGACTGGTATATATACCGAGCGGTGCTGAGCCATTGTTAGATAATTCAGTCGCTCCAAGTCGGACACAACTACTGATAAACAGTCAACCTCTAGAAAGAACCAAAAAACAACATGCAGGGATTCGTGAGTTTTTTTTTAAATTAGTTATTACTTGGTAGAGTTACACTGCAGCTATATTATGGTTCTAACACGAATAGGTCAGCTCAACCGGGGAAGCACCACGCTCTCACAGAATACCAACGTAAAATAGCAGCTTAATGCTGCTGTTTCGTAGTAAAGAACCGGAGACCCTTTTTACTGTATAAAAGACATTCCATGCTAGTCCTCAGTGGGCACAACGCTCCGCATTTTGATGCTTAATTGAAGATAAATGTAGATATCTATGGGCCACAGACTTTACTTACAATCGGGTGGACTGTGTAATTATTTTTTTACTCTATTTCTGTTTAAAAAATCCTTATCAAGTTTCAATTGGCTTATTCAATATTATAATCTATCGAGACATTCAATTTGATCTCATTCGAGCTGGATTTTATATTTAGGAAGCTTATAAGCTCCTAATTCTCTTGTAAAGCTTTGAGCAAAACTTTGAAAAAGGATAAGACGTTGCTTTAATACTTACATCCTAAAAGACGTATAAACTTCTTAAGGGCTTAAAAGTCCCTCACCTGGTCTTTATAATAGTTTTATATTATTTTTAATTTAAGTATTTTTGGGAAGGGAGGGAGCAGGCATGTTTAATAACCTCTTTAAGCAATTTCAATCTACTTGTATTCCAGCAATGTTTAAATAATACATTAGTTTTTATTTTTGTAGCAAACATATTTACTACCATCTACCATATTTTCACACCTATAAACAAAAACACAGTCCACTAATGAATTCATAATTTCCAGGTTGTCTTCACCGCTCTCCTGGCTTGCGCCGCTGCAGCCCCTGGTCTACTAGTGGCCCATACTCCAGTAGTCGACGCTGTCCACACAGCCCCTGTGGTACACGCCGCTGTACCCGTAGTGGCCGCAAAGACCACAGTTACGAAGAGCAGCCAAGTTGTCAACCACGGTACACCACTCGTCGCTGCCCCAGTAGTCATCAAGACCGCCGTACCCGTGGTACACGCTGCCCCAATCGTCCACGCCCCTGTTGTTCACGCCGTCCACACCCCAGTGGTGGTGAAGACAGCCCCTGCCGCTATCGCTCACAGCACCTCAGTCGTTCACCACACACCCGTCGTTAAGGCCGTCCCTCTGGTCGCTGTTCACTAATTTATTTGAAACTAGCAGTATTTCTTCAGTCAAGTAATTTAATAAATCATGTACCTCCGACTTTATTGCTTTTATTTGAATCAAACACAATTTTATTTAAATAACAATAGCTTAATCACTTAATAGCAGAGTGCGGACTTCGAACTTAAATGTTCGTGGGTTCGAATCCGCCATTCGACTACTGTCGTAAATCATTCTAACACAAGTATTTTAAGCTTACCAGGAGTGGTTATTAGGAATAATAGTGTGTATTAATATTATAGCATTTATAGTATTTAAAAAAGACACAACAAAACTCACACGTATACTATCACCACTTTGAACTTTAAATGTAAAGGCCACGCTGCAGCTATATCATGGTTGTAGTACAAATGAGTGAGAGTGGGTCGGCTCAACCGGAGTAGTACCGCGCTCTCACACAACACCACAGTGAAATAGCAGCTTAATAACTCTGTGTTTAGTATGTTGAGCATAGGAAACCGAAGACCGTTTCATTGGAAACAAGATATTCCTGAGGGGTGATAAGGCATCTGCGTTTTGATTTTATACGTGGTAGAGCCATGCTGCGGCTATATTAGTAGTATAGTTGTAGCAAGAATAGGTCGGCTCAACCGGGGAAGGACCACACTCTCACAGAATACCAGCGTAAAATGGTAGCTTATCACTGCTGTGTTTCGTATGGTGAGTGTAGAGATCACGAAACCCTTTTTACTGGAAAAGAGACATTCCATCTTAGCCCTCACGGGTGACAACGCATCTGCATTTTGATTCGCATAGGAGGATAGATGTAGATGTCTATGGGCCACAGCAACCACTTACGATCAGGTGGATTATGTGTTCGTAAAAATGAAAGACGAGTATTATAATTTTTGTTAATAGTATCGCAAGTGTTCTCAGAAAATATAAGAAACGTTTTCAAACCGGTGGCTGCGCTAACGCAAACATTAGAAAATTATCAATAATTATAGTACAGTAAAGTGATAACAGAAGGTGGTTAGCTACATCTCAACATGTTTGTACTTAAGATTATATAACGTAAGATTATTTAACAAGTTCAAGTTGATGCTAGAGTTATGTGCTTCCGTAAATCTATGTCACCGAGATCACACAAGCTTTAAGGAATTCGATCCGAGGTATTTCCGAGGAAATTCCATGTACAGTTCCCCTTTTCTGCACTCATAGAATTAGGCACGCGATAAATTTTTGATATAATTTTACAGTATGTAACAAACAACGGAAGGTATAGATTTACATACATATTATAGGCATGGCATTTATGACAGTAAGTTTTTTGATAGCAATAAAGGGATTTTAGTGTTTAAAATATTTAGATAACTTACTAAATACAATCTTCTAAAAAAATGTTATTAATACCTGAACTAACTGACACACGCATTGTTAACGGGATGGTCAAAGACCATACCTTTACCACATGAGCTCTTACTCCCCGACCAATGCAGAGGTAATAAAACTACATAATATTACTTATTTGATTTTTTATGGTCTAGTTGCTTGAAGTAAAGTTATTTCCATGAGTTTGAATACTTTTTTTTTCTTTTAAAAAAACGTTACCCCCACACTAGGATTTTCTTCTGTATCGTGGAGGCAGTTTAAAAACATATATTGCACAAGTACAAACATCCAGACCCCGGAACAATTATTTGCAGGCCGTACAAATACTCGTTCCGTGCGGGATTCGTACCCGCGGCCCCAAGCGTTGCAACTCATTGCTAAGCAACTACGCCAAGGAGCCAGTGAATACTGCTTCTAATAACGCATTTTACGGGAACCACAGGGGATTGGTTACTCGTTGTTTATACGGAGGAAAGGATCATTAACGAATTACTCGATTGCCAATTTAATTTAAGTTCGGATAGCTGATTTCGCAAGTGGATGTGGTCGATGATTTGCTTTTCTTGCATATTCATATATTGAAATTTGGTAAACAAAAGAAGTTCTCATCTGAAGAAAATTCACCATCACCATTATAGTCCATTACAAGTCCGTTGCTGAACATAGGCTTTCCGCAAGTATTGCCACAAAGTACGGTTCTGTGTCTCCTGCATTCGTGTACCTCCAGTATCACGTGAAGGTTGGTCTGCTCGAGTTCTCTTTGCAATGATGAGCTGTAAATTTTTAAGATTATTTTTTTAAGTGAATATGCCTCAGATACCAATGGGTCTGTTTCTGTTTCTCATTCTATACAAATGTAATATGCTATTGAAATATTACCTTAAATAGAAATTATATATAAAAAGGATACCTGCGGAGTTTCCTTGGCCGTTAATAGTTAATATAGTTCTCCGTAACGTTAGAAGATTTAATAGATTTAAAATAAAAGTGATATTTCATTTAGGAAATTTAGTTGGTTATGCCAAAGAAATAAATACATTTTATTTCATTTCATCTAAATACAGATCCGTTGTTACCACCCGGACTAAGATGATTGTTTTTCAAAACACAGATACATCATGCTGCTTTTTTATGATGGTAATCTGTAAAAGTGATTCTTCCCCGGTAAAGACGATCTTTGCTGCAGCCTCAAACACTGTACAGCTTTTCTGCGTATTTTTTTTATTACCTAAGTCAGCGCTTAACTACAATCCATCCTGATGGTAAGTGGTGATGACGCCTTAGATGGTAAAACGCACTACCTTAGCAAAAGCCTGTTCACTCTTGCCTATAAGACACCCACATTATACTCGGATGAAAACACAGATGCCAAATTATTCCACTCCTTTCCTGTACACATGATGAACGATGCCGCAAACCGTTTGGTTCAAATGCGTGGTAAGACAACAACGAAGGGGTGGAGACTGATCGAACCTCTGGTTTTCTGATGGTGGAAGGTAGAGGGAGGAATTAAATTATGCGATTCCTACGCACAATCTCCGAAATGCATCCTATAGAAAACTGAAAGGATGGCTACTTGGCGGCTGTGTACAAGACTGGTAAGATTGGTCTTAACCAAATTCGGGTCACCAGTAAGCCTCTTAGTACGTCTTTCCATTGTCAAAGCTGCTAGGAGGCATTTTGCAGCACCAGCCCATATATGGCACGAATATTCCTTGCACGACCGGACTTGCGCTTTATATAAAGTAAGCAGCTGTCCCGGCGTGAAGTATCGCCGCACCTTTGAAGAGACTCCCAGCTTCCTTGCAGCTGCTTTGGCCTGGGACTCAATGAACCTCTTAAAGTTTATATTTGAGGATATTTCAACTGCCAACAACTGAAGGCGATCGCTGTACTCCAGTGATATATTTTGGAAAGCAGGAGCCAAGGTGAGCTTACTCCTTTTAGCATGAAGAGACACGCTTGTATTTTGGCGACGTTGAATTTCACAAGATTGGCATCGCTACATTCGGAGACCGCCTGTGGTGTGAGGGTTTACACGCTCTACCATAGTTTCTCTTTTGGACTGGATTTGAGCCCGACTGGCCCGAGGACTTGATTAGTATCTCTCCACAACTGTTCTGTCGTCTGCATACCCATAGATACCGGGCATATGCAGATCATTAATATGCAGCATGAAGAGAGTTGCGGAGAGAACGGACCCCTCAGGAACACCGGTCAGTCGCAACAGGATCGATGAGCAGCAATCGACGACGACCCGGAAAGACATTTCACTTAGAAAGTCCTTTACCCAGTCAATCATACCAGGGGATAAGCCTTACGCTGGAAACTTACCCAAAAGGCTAGCATGCCAAACTCTGTCAAAGGCCTTCGAGAGATCAAGGGAAACAGCAAGTGCTTCCCCACTATTCCCGAGTGCCTCGCCCCATACGTGTGTGGCATACGCTAGAAGGAGTTGACAGATTTCGGCGAAACCCGTATTGGCGGTCACTAAGGTCTCTGTTCTAGGTATTCCATTAAGCGGGCGTTCAATATACGCTCCATAATCTTGCAGAGTTTGGAGGTAATTGAGATTGGCCGATAATTGGCAGGGTCGACACGGCTGCCTTTTTTTGGTACAGGCTGCACGTTGATCAGCTTCCAGGAGCACCTTCCTTTTGCACTATTCCAGTCCTAAATGAGAGGCGGAACAAGTGTGTCAGCACAGGAGATAACTCAGGTGCACAAACCTTTAGAACTATAGCTGGTATAACATCTCGTCCACTATCTTTATTCACGTCTAGACACCGCAAGGTTTTTTTTAATGGAATAGGGGGCAAACGAGCATGCGGCTCACCTGATGGTAAGTGACTACCGCCGCTCATGAACAACCGAAAAACAAGGGGAATTGCAGATGCGTTGCTGACCTTTTAGAAAGGTGTAAGCTCTTTTCTTGAAGGTTCCTAAATCGTATCGGTCCGGAAAATTCGCTGGTGGTAATTGATTCCACAAAGAAGTCGTGCGAGGAAGAAAACTTCTTTTAAATCGCACAGTGGTGGACCGCCAATCATCCAGATGGTATGGATGGTAACGCGAGTTTTGTCGCGATATGCGATGGTGAAATTGAGCGGCTGGAATTAGTCCGAACAATTCCTCAGAGCACTCCCCGTGATAGATGCGATAAAATACGCAAAGAGATGCAACATCTCTACGCAGTGCCAGTGGATCGAGCCGATCAGAAAGAACTAGGTCGTCGACGATTCGAACCGCTCTGCGCTGGATGCGGTCGAGTGGAAGGAGCTGGCAATGGGACGCCCCGGCCCAGAGATGAGAACAGTGTTCCATGTGGGGCCGAACTTGCGCTTTGTAAAGTTGGAAGCGATGTGCCGGCATGAAATACTGTCTCGCTCTGCTGAGCACGCCAAGCTTTTTAGAGGCCAATTTGGCCTTCCCTTTCAAGTGACCACGAAACTGCACACTATTCGATATGTCGACGCCAAGGATTCCGATACTGGTTGAGGCAGCAAGGGGAGTGCCTTGAAACTGAGGAGATACGACAAAGGGGTTCTTTTTAGCGGTAAACGCGCAAACTTGTGTCTTCTGGCGATTGAACTGGACTAGATTTAGTCGGCCCCAATCCGAGACTTTGTTAAGCAAAGACTCGACTTCAGACAGAACCTTCTTATTTGTGATACGGATTTGGGACATAAAGGTCCCGCAGTGAGGTTATTTGTCGTGGTGGAACGTTGTTACCACTGTCAAGACGTTAATTGTAGGCAAAGAAAGACGTGTACAAGTCCGTTTTCTCTTTAGCTGTATGCGCCAGTGTGCCATCCGGTTTTACCAGCGGAGGCAGTGTAGGCCGATAGAAGTTTGTCTCGACCGCTTTGGCGTGAGACCAAAAAGCTCTAGTGCTGGATGGTCTGGCAGAGAGTTTACGCCAATATGTTTAATGCGATGGAGACTAGCTTTCCGTAATGCATCTTTGTAGGACTTGGCAGTCTGGTTGAAATTTCTCATCTTGTAGATAATATCCGGAGCTTTGCGATTTCGAGCGTCAACCCAGGATAGGTACGCTAAATGCTAGCGCTTTTCAGCTTGGGTGCATTTAGCCTGAAACCATAGGCGAGCTTTGCTACCGGTGGGAGCGTCAGAGAAGGGGATGAAATACTCCATAGCTTGACGCAACACATCGATTATCACGTCCGCACAGCTCGATGAATCCGCAGAAGTGAAACAGACCTCCCGCCAAGGATAGGGTGGAAAAAAATGTCGCACCTTATCCCAATCAGCTGAATTATATCGCCACATTTGTCGCACGCCTTGGGACTTGTTATCAGGGGGAGAATATGACGATACAGATTTCACCAGAAGTGGTCAGATGTACCCAAAGGGGAGGTAACCTGTACTTTATACCCTTCCCCTATCGAGACGTGGCGGGTAGTGCATACACGTCGTGATTATTTGAGCTAATAAAACAAATAAACGTGGTTTTTGTACATACAAACAGTATAATTCTATTTAAGATAGCCCTAAAAAGTGATACTAGTGTTATTTACAGTTAAGACTGAGTCAGTGTGATTAAAAAACCATTTAATTTTATCGTAACATAATCAACTTTTCCAATCCGCTGTTGTATATACCCGCAATAAGAAAAGTGTTTTACATTTATGTATTTACTTTTGTTTGTCTTAACTCAAGCGTCGCTATATTATATTGTGTAGTTAGTGCAAATTTTCGAAGTTTACTATACGGGAACATTTAGTGATAATTAAATTAAACATGGCAAATAAATGTGGTATTTGCGGGAAGTTCCTTTCTCAAACAGATGGCGATAAATGTTCAAAATGTCCATCAGCATACCATTACCATTGTGTAAACATTAACCATGACACGAAAATTAGTGCGAAGTGAATGTGCAAGACCTGTAAACCTAAGGCCTCATGTTCGGGAGTCAATTCGATGCCGCGACAAAGACAAACACATGCGGAAACAGAGGTGATAACTGAAACATTTATGGATGCAAGGGTGGAGTGTTCTAACGAAGGATTATTAGCACAGGAAATTAGGTTCTCACGAACAGAATTGTAAACCCTTTCGAGAGAAATGGTTAATTTTCGCCAGGAAGTTGGGAAACTGAATGCCACTATGACGGAGTTTAACTCAAGATTAGACAGCGTTGAAAACCGCGTGACCTGCTTAGAACTTCAAGTGAAGGATGAAAAAATAGTTGCACCTGCAAGTGAGTTGGTTGAAATTGTGGCTTAACTAAAGCGTGACCTAAATTACAAAGATGAAGCTGCTCTTTTAAATGACCTGGAGCTCATAGGCGTGCCAGAACAAAATGGAGAAAAGCCGATGCATCTATTATCTCTCTTCGCCCTAAAATTAGGCATTGAGCTGGATGAACGTGATATAGTTAGTTTAGAGAGATCTGGTATGCGTCGTGATCGAGTGAGTACAGCCACTGAACCGCCGCGTCCGAGACCTATCATCATTCGCTTAGCGCGGGGTGCTATTTGCGACCAACTGTTGCGTGCCGCTCGCGTGCGAAGAAGAGCCGATACTTCTGGATTCAACATTAATGCTCATACAGTGCGCTTTTATTTAAATGAACGTCTGACGTATACTAACAAGCAACTTTTCTATAAGGTTCTGTCTAAGCTGAAGCGCAGCCAAACCACTGGCGTTATGTAAGGACAAAAAACGGCAATGTTTGTAAGGCGTGATTCGAAGTCGAGCAAACGGCGAATTCGTATGGAGAGTGATATCGTAAAGGTTTTTTGTATTGCTTAAATTTGGTGTTTAATTTATTTAAATTTTGTTTTTATCTTATTCTTTTACATAGTAATGGTACACTTAGTTTATTTTTTGGCTCAGGCACTGTAACATTTGTATTCTTAATTGCTGTACGTGGTGTCCGTAGTATAAACTACTATGTAAAGTTGTTAATATTTTATTTCACCTTATATAAACGTATATTCTTTTTTTATTTGCATGCTGTAAATTACGTTCAGCGTTACTCGAATACACGAATATTTTTTACTATGATTTGTACTAGAATTAACATAGATATATGTTATTTTTCCTTATGCAACTTTACAAGTATAGCGGTTCGTCAATCTTACGAATATTTTGATTTTGGAGAAGTTGACATTCTTTTATATAATATCTTTCAATCACACTTGGATATATTTACACGTTACACTTACGGCCAACAAGTATTTAAGAGTACTTTTTTAATTGTAAGCAATATTATACAATGTATATGCATGTGGTTACCTTACCCGATGTACTATTCTTATTTAAATATTAGACTGATTTATATTATTTCTCATGTGTATAACCTAATACAATGTACCTCTTAGTATAAATCTACATAATACACTCTTGTTCACAATTCCAAAACATTCACACTTTTCACACAAACATTTTTTCAATATCATACAAAAGAATGTTATCCAGTCAAGTAAAATAAGCTCAATAGTACTGCTAATAGAAATGTTTTTATTCGGAAAAACATTTTTTTTAAATATATTTAAATAAATTTCGCTGACATAAATAACTTACATAATTTAGACAACTTCCATCAAACAGATCTTCAAATCTGCGAACCTGAATCATGTATAAATGTTATATTGAATCCATCCTTATACCTACTTAAAATATTACAATTAAACATACGAAGCTTAAACAAAAACTTTAACAGCTTAGTCATGTTACTACATAAGATGAAATTTGACTGTGATATTTTAATCCTATCAGAATGTTGGCTATCTTGTGTCATTAACCTTCCGGTTATCCCAGGATACATCTCCTTTAAAACTATGATGAATATTAATCAAAACGAAGGTGTTGTCGTTATGATAAAGAGAGAATTAAAATAAGAAGTAGAGGAACCTAATATATATGAACGAACTCCCTATTAATAAAAATAAATAACGAGACAGCTATAATTGCTATATATAGATATAGCTACCTATCGCTGGATAATTCCTACAAAACACTTTAACTGAACTATCTTCTTTTAAAAATACTTTCCTATTAGGAGATTTAAATATTAACATTGCTGAGCTTAATTCGCTGTCATCCAATTACTTGAAGTTCTGGCTTTCTATGGAATGATACCGGCGTATTATCATCCCACTAGGATTATATAATATAGGACTATTAATACTAGTATCGAATCTGGTGTGTTTCCTGATTTAATGAAGTATAGTAAAGTAATACCTTTATTTAAATCTGGTAGTACATTAGACCCCGCCAATTTTAGACCTATTTCTGTACTACCAACACTTAGTAAGATTTTTGAAAAAATTATTCTTGATCAAATGTTAAATTTCTTTAATATAAATAATTTACTTCAATACTCAATACTCAAAATTTATTTGCATTCCATATTGTACAAATTATTAATTAAATTATCACAATATGGACCCTCTTGGGTACAGCAAACTAGAAAATTAGAACAAAGGAGGACGCAAAGATGTTTTATAATTCATTATTATTATTATATCATTCATTATTATTATATCATTTATTATATTTAGTCCATAATTATTCATATTAATCATTCATTTATTTATAGTATAGCATTTGTCATTCAGATATTCATATAAAGTATAATAACATTTATTGATTAGAAACACTTTTAATTGTCTTATAAAAATATTATCATTTGTTTCGTTTTTTAATGAGTTTGGTAGTTTATTATAGACAGTTATGGACATTGCGTAAGGGCCTGATGAGAAGAGCTTCATTTTAGAGGGTGGTAGCAATAATTTATTTTCATGTCTAAAACTATTAATCGTATTTTTAGTTTCTCTTTTTACATATAAATTAGGGTATTTTCGCACAAATTTGCATAATTCCAATATATAAATACAAATTAAGGTAAGAAGTTTAAGTTTCTTAAAATGAGGACGACAACTTTCAGTATTTTTTATGTTAGACATAATGCGAATTAGCTTTTTCTGTAAGATGAAGATGGTGGGTGCATCTGTACTGTTGCCCCACAGGATAATACCATACCTTAGCCACGCCTGTGCATAGGCATTACTTCATAAAAATCAATTTGGTTTCACAATGGGTCGCTCGACAACTGATGCCGGTGTTGAGCTGATTTAATATATATTTAATGCATGGGAGAATTCACAGGATGCTTTGGGTATATTTTGTGACCTATCCAAAGCCTTCGATTGTGTTCACCATGAAACATTAATCAGGAAACTTCAACACTACGGTGTAAGAAGTGATGCTCTTAAATTAATTATTTCATATTTAACTAAGAGAACGCAAAAAGTTGTCATTAACAGTATGAGTTCTTCCAGGTCGATGGTACAGATAGGCGTGCCTCAAGGCTCAATTCTCGGCCCCTTTCTGTTTCTTGTATACATTAATGACTTACCTTACATAGTAGGAGATAACCATGATATAGTATTATTTGCAGATGACACTTCTTTAATTTTCAAATTAAATCGACATTTGCTAAAATATGACGAAGTACTCGTAAATAATGCTATATCTAAATTAGCAAATTGGTTCAATGTTAATAATTTGCATTTAAATGGCACTAAAACGAAATGTATGAAATTCATGACTCCAAATGTCAAACAATTAAATACTAATGTAATTTTAAATGGGGAGAAACTGAGTCTTGTAGATACCACCATTTTTCTTGGAATCACACTAGACGCGAAGCTTCAATGGAGCCCCCATATATCAAAACTAGCAAGCAGGCTTAGTTCTGCAGCATATGCCGTAAAAAAGATTAGAAGTCTAACTAGTGTTGAAACAGCTAGACTAGTTTACTTTAGCTATTTCCATAGCATAATGTCGTATGGTATTTTGCTATGGGGACACGCAACTGACACTGAAATTATATTTGTTTTACAGAAGAGGGCCATAAGAGCAATTTATGATTTAAAGCCTAAAGAGTCAGAAATTCTCTCAAACGGTCAATTCGGTTTTCGAAAGAGTAAATCAACTACGGACGCTATACATATTTTTACAGAATTTATTGTGCAAAAATTAGACTCCAATAAAAAATGTATCACAATCTTTATTGATCTGCAAAAAGCTTTTGACACTATTTCATATTCTAAACTAACCGAGAAACTTGAAAAAATGGGTATTAGAAATGTACAATTACAACTTTTTAAAGATTACCTACAAAATCGCTCACAACGAGTTAGGATATGAGAGATGTTTAGTGACGAAAGAGCAATCAACTACGGAGTACCACGGAAGAGTATTCTCTTTCCAACTCTCTTCCTTTGCTACATAAACGATTTTTGTCAATTATGTGTGGTAATTCTTGGGAAGAAGTTTTCAAAATTGCACAGGACGGTTTCAATATAGTCTGCCACTGGCTTGCTCTAAATACTCTCACTTTAAATTCCGATAAAACCAAATTTGTAATGTTTTCCATCCGAAATTCAACCTGTATTACAAATAAATTTCAAATCATAGCACATTCATGTGATATGACCTCTATTTCAAACTGTAAATGTCCTTATATTGAAAATTCAAATAACATAAAGTACCTCGTTATAATATTAGACAAGAATCTAACCTTCAAAGAACATATAAACTATTTAGTTCAAAAAATTAGAAAGCTTATCCACATATTTAAAAACTTAAGACATCGCAAATTGGAATTTAATTAAAACTGTATATGAATCGTTAGGTAAATCTATCCTTTCCTATGGCGTTTTTGTATGGGGAGGCTCTAGTAAAACATTAATGATGGAAGTTGAAAAGGTACAAAGGATAATATTAAAAATTGCCTTGAAAAAACCTAGGATGTATCTGACTACGAACTTGTATGCAGAAGCCAATGTGTTAACTGTTCGAAATTTTATATATTATCAATAATATTTAAAAAAACATAGTTGTATTGATTTGTTGCATAATATAAGGAACTCTGGTACGAGGAGAGATTATAATATTTAAAAAAGTGTGCGCCACAGCTAAGGCTTTACATTTAAGTAACAAAATTAAAACTGCATCAAACAAAATTAAAATGACCTGGATAATAATAAATAGTGAAACGGGCAAGGTCAAACCGCGCAACTCGGATTTTCAATTGAATATTAACAATAATTTAACCCGATCTGATCAAGAAGTTGCTATGGCTTTTGAGAAACATTTTACTGATGTTCCTTTTTTGACAACTAAATCATTAAACTCTTCTCCTACTGTCGCCGAATCATTGCTTAAACAAAATGTAAAGGCTTGTTCAAATACTTTTAAATTCCATAGAGTACTGCCAAAAGATATCGTTAAATATTTTAAAACTATTGATGTTAAGAAAACGGCAGATTTATGGGGGATTTCCGTTAAAGTTATTTTATCTATAATAGATATAATAGCACCTTATCTAGCCACTATATTTAATACAAGCATCGAATCTGGCGTGTTTCCTGATTTAATGAAACTTAGTAAAGTCATACCTTTATATAAATCTGGTAGTACATTAGACCCCGCCAATTTTAGACCAATTTCTGTACTACCAACATTTAGTAAAATTTTTGAAAAAATAATTTTAGATCAAATGTTAAGTTTCTTTAATATTAATAAATTGCTACATAGAAATCAATTCGGTTTTACAAGGGGTCTCTCAACAACTGACGCTGGAATTGAGCTTATTAAACATATTTTTTGTGCATGGGAGAATTCAGAGGATGCTTTGGGTATATTTTGTGACCTTTCCAAGGCCTTCGACTGCGTTCACCATGAGACATTAATCAGGAAGCTACAGTACTATGGTGTCAAGAACACAGCGCTTTAACTTATAATTTCATATTTAAGTAATAGAATGCAGAAATTTATTATTAATGGTAAAAGTTCTTCCGGCTCACCTGTACTAATGGGTGTCCCTCAGGGCTCAATTCTCGGCCCATTCCTGTTTCTAGTGTATATTAATGACTTACCTTCTATTGTAGAGGATAATCATGATATAGTATTATTTGCTGATGATACTTCTTTGATTCTTAAACTTAAACGTAAATCATTTAAATGTGACGAAGTGAATAATGCTATATCAAAATTAGTGCATTGGTTTAACGTTAATAATTTACATTTAAACGGAAATAAAACTAAATGTATTAAATTTACAACAACGAATGTTAGAAATCTGAGTACCAATGTGTTTTTAAATGGGGAAGAACTGAGCCCTGTTGAATCCACTGTTTTTCTTGGCATCACTCTCGACGCAAAGCTTCAGTGGGGCCCCCATTTATCCAAACTAGCAAGCAGACTAAGTTCTGCAGCCTATGCTGTAAAAAAGATTAGAGGTCTCACTAGTGTCGAGACAGCTAGATTAGTTTATTTCAGTTATTTCCATAGCATAATGTCTTATGGGATTTTGCTATGGGGACATGCGGCTGCTTCAGAAACTATTTTTGTTTTACAGAAGAGGGCCATTAGAGCTATTTACAACCTAAAACTGAGAGAGTCTCTTAGAGATAAATTTAAAGAAATAAATATATTAACTTTGGCCTCTCAGTATATTTACGAAAATTTAATGTATGTTCACAAAAACAAAGGTAGTTTTAGTAAAAAAAGTGATGTGCATTCTGTAAACACTAGGAACAAACACAAGCTAGTGATACCAGTTTCTCGACTCCACAGACTCAGTAATTCATTCTTGGGGCAATGTATACGCTATTACAACAAGGTCTAGGAAAGTGTACAGGCTCTCTCCATTAGCAAGTTTAAATGTTTTGTTAAGTTGAAACTGTATAAAAAGGGTTATTATAGTATAAATGAATACATGGTTGATAATAACCCCTGGGAATGAGGTGATCGCTTCCAAGCTGTTTCTAAAATAAATTTTGTACTTATATAGTTAGTACAACCATTGTTGTAAAATTTGCTTTAAAAAAAAAGTCCCGCTGGGTTTCTTGCTGGTTCTTCCCAGGACAGAGGTTTTTTTTTCGAACCAGTGGTAAAGTAAAAAATGACTTTCAATAAGTATTACACATGTGATCTATATTGAATAAAAAATTATTCTATTCTATTCTATTCTATGAAGTTTATGAAATTATTCCGGTAAAAACATTTTTGCTCAAAAGTTTTTCAGTTTTAGAGGTAGTCGATTATATAACAAAGCAAACAAATTACACCGTATCATTAACCTAACAAAATTTGAATGTGAAAAGAAAATTTCAGATTGGCTGCTTAAACTTGATTATGAAAAAACAGAACAATTACTGCAAATCGCATCTTAATATACCACGTACGAGTTAACACACACATACACATACGCGCGCACACACACACACACACACACACACGCACACACACACACACACACACACAATACGATTAAACCCCGCTTACGCGTATGCTCTCTCGCAAAGGAAAAAAAATTCTCTGCTATATATAATAAAAAGAAAAAAAATCAAGTTTATCATACTAAATGGGGAGCCGGGAGATCCATAGTGTTCACGCAAAAGCGTTAGTGTCAGGCATCGACGTTAGATGGCACTCGGCTCGGTCGATACGGAATGACGTTTGTGTGTGTTGAACGTCCGAGTTGACTGAACGGTGGGAGTCGAGAGCGAAAGATTAGAAGTCTTCTTCGCGTCGACAGAGAAGGCAGTCCATTTTGTTTGGGAGCTCTTAGATCTGATTTTATGTTAGGCGCGTATAGTGAATATACCACTGGGAATGGTGGCGCGTGTTGAGAGTTTACCCGGGACTTTAGGTTTAACGCAGAATCTGTATAAGTGGATTCGACTGTATTAGTTACTAGTGCGGTAGTTAATATTCTAGAAATAACGGTGACCTTTGACCCGTACGTTCTGTGTTCATTTTCGCGAGTCAATCGTAACAAAGGAAGAAAGTGACTGCGGAAGGCGACCTTAGCTTGGAGAGGAGCTGAGGGCCGAACTGCTGCAGGGGGAACGGTCAAATAAGGTCAACAACACTACCAGCCACACCCAAATACACATCACTGACCTTTACTTCCTAGCACAATACACCCACACGAGACCTGACCGAATCCTGAGGGACCAGTCGCCTTGAATAGAGGTAAGTAAGCTCTGTACAATAATTGTAACGCTCCCCCCGGATTATTTAGTGTAATTAGATTTTTAACCCGTGGCGTGAGGACGCCCGACCAGCATCTGCCTGTAGCTTCTTCGTCTATGGGCCGCGAAGGATTCTACTCCTGGGATAGGCAGCTGCCGGCCGTAACATTTGGTAGCAGAACGCGGTGCTGGGATCGATTCCCGGTCGATCCACCGACCATAGTATTTGATAAAAATTAAATAATTTGGTGGCAGGGAGCGTTGGGTTGATTGGTTTAATTTTGTGTCTACAATCACGCCCGTCCGTAATACGTAAAAATATTTTTTTTTATTATATACGTAATAATAAAATTCCTTTCTTTGTTAGCTTGCTTTGTTGTTTGCGGGTAAATTTGAAAAGCCACGCCCGGTTTAGCGCGCAAGCGGGAGATTGCGTCATGTAGGTAGATGGTTATTTTTACGTAATCGGTTAATTATCGTTGTCGGATGGTTGTAGTGTGTTACTTATCGAAGGGTCGATTTCCGAGCAAGGCATTTTTTGTTGATGTGTATCTTCGTTATGTATCTTTCGTATTGTAATTTGTATTTGAACTAAAGAGTGGTAATTTGTATTTACGTAATTTGAATTTAACTTGATTTGATCGCACTAGTATTTGTTATTGTTAATTTGATTTGCCTTTTCTTTTGTACTAACTTGTGTTTGATTTAATAAATAGCGGTTCTTATTTGTGTAATTTCTATCTATTCAACTCGATTTGATAGGAACTGCATTGGTTAGCTGTTAATTTTTTTGTATTTTTTATTTGTTATTTTTGTAATTGTGCTCGAGCGGCGTCGTAATTTGTATTTAGTAGTGATGTCCTCGCCCAAGATGCTAATCCGTTGCCTGCGGACTGAGTTACGCTGGGCCACCAGCGCCCATGCTTTGATAGGTCGACCGGATAGGGTCCATAATTTGATAAAGCGGTTCGAGCAGGTCGATGCTCGAAGGGCTGCAGTGGAGGAGGCTTACGCTGAGCTCGAGGATTCGGATGTGGAAAAGGGAGTCCTGGACTCCTGCTTCGCAGACTACGAGCAGTTCTTGTGGCTCACGGACGAGTTGATCGAGGCTGAAGGCAGGTATGCCGAAGAGGCGCGTGAAGCTCGGACGAGTGGCCTGCCCGAGTCCGTTCGGAAGCAGCCTCAGCCGGAGTTGTTGGGACGACTCCCAACTCTGGACTTGCCAAAGTTCTCCGGGGTCCTTTCCGAGTGGCTGACCTTCGTTGGTCTTTTCGACGGCCTAGTGGACGCCCGGAGTGACTTGACTCCGAACCAGAAGATGGCGTACCTCTTGGCCTCACTGGAGGGGGAGGCCCTGGGCGTTGTCAGCCATTTGAGCTTGTCGGACGACGCCTACCAAACTGCTCGGGACCTCCTAGCCAGAAGATACGCCAACGTCCGGCGAATTGCGGACGAACATGTTAAGCAGCTTCTGAGCCTCCCGCTGCTGAGTGACCGGGCCAGACTACGTCCGGACCTGTTGGATCCAGTCTTGGTGGCCTGTAATATGTTGAGGCGGCTGGATTTACCAGTGGGCGAATGGGCCTTCTTGTTGCTCCGCATCGTGCTGTCCCGTCTACCTCTCGACCTTCAAATACATTTTGAGGAGAGGTACGGCGGGGACGAGGCCTCCTATATTCCGCCCTTCTATGACCTGCTGCGGTTTTTGGAGGAGCAGTGCCGACAGATCGAGCACGCGGCGGGCACCGTCGACGACTTACGAGCCGTGCCCAGTGAGAGGCGAAATCCGCCGGGCAAGTCGTCGTCAACCCCCCCCTGCTCCTATTGTCGAGCATCTGATCACCGGGTAACGTCTTGCCCAAAATTATTGAGTGGGCCGGTTCCGGCGAGGCGAACTATCGTCAAGGAGCGCCGCTGGTGCTACTCCTGTTTGGAAGGGCACCTTCAGCGAGACTGTCCGCACCAGCGGCTCTGTCTGCATTGCCAGGGCAATCACCATGTCGTACTGTGCCTGGGTGCGAACGGCGTCTCCTCTCGGGGCGCTGCCAGGCCCTCGACCCCCACGGGCGGGGGCGCTCCGCCATGCCCGTTGACGGGCGACGCTCGGCTCCCGCCGGCTAGCCACCAGGCCCCTAGGTTTGAAAGGGGTCCCTCCCCCGACCAGTCGGGGGGTAATTCCCCCAGGGGCGGGAGTGTCATCACACCCCCTCAGCGTGCGGAGAGGAACTTCACGACCACTCATCAGTCCGCTGGACCCTTATCGCTCCCGTTAGCTGAGTGGCCGCGACTGGTGTACCACTGTACCCCATTTGATGGAGGCGGCCCTAGCTAGCTGCCGCCTTAGCTCCCACCATGGCTGCCTCTACTGAGCCTTAAGCCGTCAACAGTCCACTTGTCAAGCTGTTCTGTTGCCGACGGCCTCAGTGAGGGCGTACAACCCGAGTGGCGACCGTTAGCGGTTGCGCTCTGTTAGTATCGGGTTCACGCGGTGTGGCCTCCACTTGGTGGTGGGAAGATTAGGGCCCCCTGGAGCGTTGAATCACGCTCTCAAGGGGTATAGGATTTGGTTAGGTCGAGCACTTAGTTAAGAATTCTTTAAATTTAAATTAAAATGCTTTTGGGTTTTCCGCGAAATTCATATTGTAGCGGTTATGATTAAAAGAATTGAATTTAAAATACTCCTTTAAATGCTGCTGCATATGTTTTGTAAATACATTTGATCACTGCGTTTGTTGTTGCACGGAAAATGGAGATTAAATTGTGTGCCCTTTTTGAATGCTTGGGCGTATGCTTGTAATTGTATTTGATTGTCGCGCCTGTGCTGAAGGGAAGTTTGAATTCGTTTGAAATTTGAATGGCGCTCTATTTTGAAAATTATGTATATGTTTGTGATAGTGTTTAATCATTTTGCTTTGTGATAAGGAAGATTGAAATTAGATAACCCTGTGGTTACCGAAGGAAATAGGAGTCAATTCTCTTTTGGTTTAGATTTTGTTGGCACTGTCTAAGATATTTATTTGAAATAAGAGATAGGGCTGTCCCTTACGTTTATTGTTTTGTTTACTTTGCCAAGTTGACCTATGTGCATCGGTGATTACTTGTTTTAATTAATTCTGTAATTGAACATTGATGCTTTTGAAAAATTAGTTGAAATATGAGCATAGGATCACCTGCTAGGGACCATCTGTGCGTTTCGTTCAGCTCTCCACAGACGACGTTCATGGGGAATTTGGGGGTGCTCTCTGCACTGAAGCTTGAAGGTCCCTCTGGGCCGCTTCGTGTCGCGTCGCTGTTTGCAGACCTGATCCGGTCGAATTGCGGAACTAATCATAGGAGCGCAGATAGGTGTTTGAAGGAGGTCGTCTGACTTCTGTCTAGGAATAGGACTTATTTATGTGCTGCGATGTCCAGGAAGGGCATCCAGTTCAACTCTCCGGCTAGCCCACGTAAGGGCTGCAATTTTGGGGCGTTGGTTAGTGTTGCAAGATCTGATTGGGTGCGTAAGGTGGCCTAGTTTGGTTGTAGATTCGATCTTGCAACTTGCCGTCGCGACCCTGTCCCGCTGACCGGTTTGCTCGCGGACCTAAATCCTTATGTCCGGGACGGGGGTTTGTTCACGCAAAAGCGTTAGTGTCAGGCATCGACGTTAGATGGCACTCGGCTCGGTCGATACGGAATGACGTTTGTGTGTGTTGAACGTCCGAGTTGACTGAACGGTGGGAGTCGAGAGCGAAAGATTAGAAGTCTTCTTCGCGTCGACAGAGAAGGCAGTCCATTTTGTTTGGGAGCTCTTAGATCTGATTTTATGTTAGGCGCGTATAGTGAATATACCACTGGGAATGGTGGCGCGTGTTGAGAGTTTACCCGGGACTTTAGGTTTAACGCAGAATCTGTATAAGTGGATTCGACTGTATTAGTTACTAGTGCGGTAGTTAATATTCTAGAAATAACGGTGACCTTTGACCCGTACGTTCTGTGTTCATTTTCGCGAGTCAATCGTAACAAAGGAAGAAAGTGACTGCGGAAGGCGACCTTAGCTTGGAGAGGAGCTGAGGGCCGAACTGCTGCAGGGGGAACGGTCAAATAAGGTCAACAACACTACCAGCCACACCCAAATACACATCACTGACCTTTACTTCCTAGCACAATACACCCACACGAGACCTGACCGAATCCTGAGGGACCAGTCGCCTTGAATAGAGGTAAGTAAGCTCTGTACAATAATTGTAACGCTCCCCCCGGATTATTTAGTGTAATTAGATTTTTAACCCGTGGCGTGAGGACGCCCGACCAGCATCTGCCTGTAGCTTCTTCGTCTATGGGCCGCGAAGGATTCTACTCCTGGGATAGGCAGCTGCCGGCCGTAACACATAGCATAGGGTATCCTAGTTTGAACTCCCGTCTCCCACAAATTTATGCACTCTTTGTTTTGTTTATAAAAATATATATGTTTTTAAAAGATAAAATATGCAATGTACAATTTGTGGGAGAAAATAGTAAAGGTTTATTTTATTTTATTTTATTATTTATACCTGTCTGGTTCAGTTGTCAGCAAAAGATCCAAGCAATTGGCTGATCGCTTACTTTACCAGCTGAGAAAGACCTAGCGTCTAGGAAAAATTCCACGCTTCTCTACCAGCATGGTCGGTCTTCTGGTATGGGGACACCCAGTCTTGGTGATAGGAGTTGAAGTCCACCAGAAAGGCCAGTTGTGATGGATGCGTTGACTTTAGAGTTCAATCCTCAAATATTAGTGAGGTGCGCTTTTAGTAAGGACGTTCAACCGCTGTTTAGCCAAACTTTTCTTTTTATGATACATATTGGGAGTAAAGAGTGAATAAGGATGGAGAATGTCAGTTGAAAAAGACGTTGCAATAGCAACCAAACGAAACTTTCAGATCTACTACGCCCTTGGGAGCTTGATCTGGCAACTGCGGGTACGCCCAAACCCCCCCCCCCCCCCAGAGATCGCTATCTGGTCCTCTCAACCCGTCGCTAACCGGCATGATGGATCCACCCTGGGATTTTTCACCAGTTTTTACGGGCCAGCCTTTCATGAGTAGCTAATTCACTAATTGGGCCCCCAACTACCTGGGGTCAGCCAGCGGAACACCGTGATTCGGATACTACTACCCTCCACGACCAAGCACCCGACACAGCAACAACTGACGCTTCGCACCAGATTAACACACAACATTACTGTTCAGATCTAATCTCCATATGGCTTCACCAAGCATCATGTCGAAATACGACAACGTCATTGCATTAGTGGGTGATACCCGAAAAGCCAGCGGACAAAATCTACCAACGGAATTGGTGCTGCTTGTTTAGCACTACCCAGAGGTCACGTGTAGGGAATCAGATTTCAAGTATTTCTTACGGACTCGAGCAGCCTCGTCCCCCAAATATTTTCATCATAATTATAGTTTAAAACACTATAATTACGGTGTAATTAATCATAAATATCTTAAGCAATGTTACTATTTATAGTAAAATCGATCGATCGAAAGTTGCAGTTCGGAAATCATTCAGATTTTTGTTACACGATCAAAAATAAGGTTATAACAGAAAGTTAAGGAAAACTTTAATAATAGACATAGAGTAATGAAACAATAAAAAGTTCAAGCTAGTGTGCAAATGCATAACATTTATAAAGTTTTAAAACTAATGATGATGTAAGTTCTGATTACTATTTCGAAATGAATGGAAATGGAGGTTTGATCAAAGAATTACTATGAGCCATAAAACTAATCTTCTTATCCTTCTTCATCATTGTGACAGCTCAATGCTGGATGTTGTTGGCAGAATTCGCCTTAATAAATAATTTACATGTTTGACGGTTTCAGCATCAGAATTCCCGCAACTTTCACGCTGCTTCCGTTTTAAGTCTAGATATATAACTAAAAACCTGATAATTTGGAGATAATTGCTATAATTCGCTTAGATATATTTTCAATAAATTAATTATAAATTAATGTATAATAAATTTATACGTTATACGTAATAGAGCCATGCGACGGCTATTTTTGTTGCAGCACAGAATAACGTCGTATATTAGCGTTCTAACGCTGCTGTGTTACGTATGTTGAGTGTGACAAACCAGAGACACATTTAATTTAATTTAATTAGTGTGGGGGTAACGTTTAAAAAATTTGTAAGGAGGCGTCACATCATAGTCCACAGGTGTGGCAACGTATCTGCTTTTAGATTCTTAATCGATGATCTTACCATCAGGTGGATACGTGCTCGTTTGTCAATTTTCCATCCATCCATTACAGCGTATAAAAGTTCACTGCTGAACATAGGTAACGTTTTTAACATGTTAGAGCCATGCTGCAGCTATATTAATAAATATTAGTAGTATAGTTGTAGCACGAATGGGTCGGTTTGACCAGGGAAAGACCACGCTCTTACAGTATACCAGCGTAAAATGGCAGCTTGACACTGCTGTGTTTCGTAGGGTGAGTGTAGAGAACCTGAAACCTATTTTACAGGAAAAGAGACATACCATCTTAGTCCTCACGGGTGACGTGCAAACACATCTGCATTATTTATTGAGGATAAATGTAGATGTCCATGAGTCACTGCAACCACTTACCATCAGGTGTTGACTGTGTACTCGTTTGTCACCCAATCCTATAAAAAAGGCGTCCTCCGTAGATTAACTCACATTGAGATTTGGCTATAGTTACCGCGCTTGACAAGCGGGTTGGCGACCACAGCTTTTTGAAATGTTCAGTTGTTATTAGGAAGATGCCGCTGCCTGTCTCCTGTTTTGTTTCCCTCTATCGCCTAACAGACGATATGGGCTAGTGAACATTCTTAAACCGCCACTACACGAGATGTCTACCTAATTATATTGTAATAAAATATGCAGCTCAGGCTCACCTGTACTAATGGGTGTCCCTCAGGGCTCAATTCTCGGCCCATTCCTGTTTCTAGTGTATATTAATGACTTACCTTCTATTGTAGAGGATAATCATGATATAGTATTATTTGCTGATGATACTTCTTTGATTCTTAAACTTAAACGTAAATCATTTAAATGTGACGAAGTGAATAATGCTATATCAAAATTAGTGCATTGGTTTAACGTTAATAATTTACATTTAAACGGAAATAAAACTAAATGTATTAAATTTACAACAACGAATGTTAGAAATCTGAGTACCAATGTGTTTTTAAATGGGAAAGAACTGAGCCCTGTTAAATCCACTGTTTTTCTTGGCATCACTCTCGACGCAAAGCTTCAGTGGGGCCCCCATTTATCCAAACTAGCAAGCAGACTAAGTTCTGCAGCCTATGCTGTAAAAAAGATTAGAGGTCTCACTAGTGTCGAGACAGCTAGATTAGTTTATTTCAGTTATTTCCATAGCATAATGTCTCATGGGATTTTGCTATGGGGACATGCGGCTGCTTCAGAAACTATTTTTCTTTTACAGAAGAGGGCCATTAGAGCTATTTACAACCTAAAACTGAGAGAGTCTCTTAGAGATAAATTTAAAGAAATATATATATATTAACTTTGGCCTCTCAGTATATTTACGAAAATTTAATGTATGTTCACAAAAACAAAGGTAGTTTTAGTAAAAAAAGTGATGTGCATTCTGTAAACACTAGGAACAAACACAAGCTAGTGATACCAGTTTCTCGACTCCACAGAGTCAGTAATTCATTCTTGGGGCAATGTATACGCTATTACAACAAGGTCTAGGAAAGTGTACAGGCTCTCTCCATTAGCAAGTTTAAATGTTTTGTTAAGTTGAAACTGTATAAAAAGGGTTATTATAGTATAAATGAATACATGGTTGATAATAACCCCTGGGAATGAGGTGATCGCTTCCAAGCTGTTTCTAAAATAAATTTTGTACTTATATAGTTAGTACAACCATTGTTGTAAAATTTGCTTTAAAAAAAAAAAGTCCCGCTGGGTTTCTTGCTGGTTCTTCCCAGGACAGAGGTTTTTTTTTCGAACCAGTGGTAAAGTAAAAAATGACTTTCAATAAGTATTACACATGTGATCTATATTGAATAAAAAATTATTCTATTCTATTCTATTCTATGAAGTTTATGAAATTATTCCGGTAAAAACATTTTTGCTCAAAAGTTTTTCAGTTTTAGAGGTAGTCGATTATATAACAAAGCAAACAAATTACACCGAATCATTAACCTAACAAAATTTGAATGTGAAAATAAAATTTCAGATTGGCTGCTTAAACTTGATTATGAAAAAACAGAACAATTACTGCAAATCGCATCTTAATATACCACGTACGAGTTAACACACACATACACATACGCGCGCACACACACACACACACACACACACACACACACACACACACGCACACACACACACACACACACACACACACAATACGATTAAACCCCGCTTACGCGTATGCTCTCTCGCAAAGGAAAAAAATTTCTCTGCTATATATAATAAAAAGCAAAAAATCAAGTTTATCATACTAAATGGGGAGCCGGGAGATCCATAGCATAGGGTATCCTAGTTTGAACTCCCGTCTCCCAAAAATTTATGCACTCTTTGTTTTGTTTATAAAAAATATATATGTTTTTAAAAGATAAAATATGCAATGTACAATTTGTGGGAGAAAATAATAAAGGTTTATTTTATTTTATTTTATTATTTATACCTGTCTGGTTCAGTAGTCAGCAAAAGATCCAAGCAATTGGCTGATCGCTTACTTTACCAGCTGAGAAAGACCTAGCGTCTAGGAAAAATTCCACGCTTCTCTACCAGCATGGTCGGTCTTCTGGTATGGGGACACCCAGTCTTGGTGATAGGAGTTGAAGTCCACCAGAAAGGCCAGTTGTGATGGATGCGTTGACTTTAGAGTTCAATCCTCAAATATTAGTGAGGTGCGCTTTTAGTAAGGACGTTCAACCGCTGTTTAGCCAAACTTTTCTTTTTATGATACATATTGGGAGTAAAGAGTGAATAAGGATGGAGAATGTCAGTTGAAAAAGACGTTGCAATAGCAACCAAACGAAACTTTCAGATCTACTACGCCCTTGGGAGCTTGATCTGGCAACTGCGGGTACGCCCAAACCCCCCCCCCCCCCCCCAGAGATCGCTATCTGGTCCTCTCAACCCGTCGCTAACCGGCATGATGGATCCACCCTGGGATTTTTCACCAGTTTTTACGGGCCAGCCTTTCATGAGTAGCTAATTCACTAATTGGGCCCCCAACTACCTGGGGTCAGCCAGCGGAACACCGTGATTCGGATACTACTACCCTCCACGACCAAGCACCCGACACAGCAACAACTGACGCTTCGCACCAGATTAACACACAACATTACTGTTCAGATCTAATCTCCAGCGGACAAAATCTACCAACGGAATTGGTGCTGCTTGTTTAGCACTACCCAGAGGTCACGTGTAGGGAATCAGATTTCAAGTATTTCTTACGGACTCGAGCAGCCTCGTCCCCCAAATATTTTCATCATAATTATAGTTTAAAACACTATAATTACGGTGTAATTAATCATAAATATCTTAAGCAATGTTACTATTTATAGTAAAATCGATCGATCGAAAGTTCCAGTTCGGAAATCATTCAGATTTTTGTTACACGATCAAAAATAAGGTTATAACAGAAAGTTAAGGAAAACTTTAATAATTAGACATAGAGTAATGAAACTATAAAAAGTTCAAGCTAGTGTGCAAATGCATAACATTTATAAAGTTTTAAAACTAATGATAATGTAAATTCTGATTACTATTTCGAAATGAATGGAAATGCAGGTTTGATCAAAGAATTACTATGAGCCATAAAACTAATCTTCTTATCCTTCTTCATCATTGTGACAGCTCAATGCTGGATGTTGTTGGCAGAATTCGCCTTAATAAATAATTTACATGTTTGACGGTTTCAGCATCAGAATTCCCGCAACTTTCACGCTGCTTCCGTTTTAAGTCTAGATATATAACTAAAAACCTGATAATTTGGAGATAATTGCTATAATTCGCTTAGATATATTTTCAATAAATTAATTATAAATTAATGTATAATAAATTTATACGTTATACGTATAGAGCCATGCGACGGCTATTTTGGTTGCAGCACAGAATAACGTCGTATATTAGCGTTCTAACGCTGCTGTGTTACGTATGTTGAGTGTGACAAACCAGAGTCACATTTAATTTAATTTAATTAGTGTGGGGGTAACGTTTAAAAAATTTGTAAGGAGGCGTCACATCATAGTCCACAGGTGTGGCAACGCATCTGCTTTTAGATTCTTAATCGATGATCTTACCATCAGGTGGATACGTGCTCGTTTGTCAATTTTCCATCCATCCATTACAGCGTATAAAAGTTCACTGCTGAACATAGGTAACGTTTTTAACATGTTAGAGCCATGCTGCAGCTATATTAATAAATATTAGTAGTATAGTTGTAGCACGAATGGGTCGGTTTGACCAGGGAAAGACCACGCTCTTACAGAATAGCAGCGTAAAATGGCAGCTTGACACTGCTGTGTTTCGTAGGGTGAGTGTAGAGAACCTGAGACCTATTTTACAGGAAAAGAGACATACCATCTTAGTCCTCACGGGTGACGTGCAAACACATCTGCATTATTTATTGAGGATAAATGTAGATGTCCATGAGTCACTGCAACCACTTACCATCAGGTGTTGACTGTGTACTCGTTTGTCACCCAATCCTATAAAAAAGGCGTCCTCCGTAGATTAACTCACATTGAGATTTGGCTATAGTTACCGCGCTTGACAAGCGGGTTGGCGACCACAGCTTTTTGAAATGTTCAGTTGTTATTAGGAAGATGCCGCTGCCTGTCTCCTGTTTTGTTTCCCTCTATCGCCTAACAGACGATATGGGCTAGTGAACATTCTTAAACCGCCACGACACGAGATGTCTACCTAATTATATTGTAATAAAATATTCAGTAGTTTGTTTGTTTTTTTAAAACAATGTTATGACATTAGCACATACAACTATAACAGTATTACGTTAATACGAGCCGGACTGAATGAACTTGGCATCGACCCACATACCCACTTGAAGCACGCGTTGGCACTGCTTGAGTATTCATTTTTTTAATAAATCTCAACAGGCACCGCGTAAAGGCAAGCACTGATGCAGGAGGAAAATGTAAGCTTATTGGATGCGGCAATTTAATAATATTAAAAAATATATTTTACATGATAGTGTGTTGTCTCGTACTATATAAAATTCCAGAAAGATCTTAAAGCTACCGATGGATGACGGAATGAGCACTTACCGCAGGATGATCGCGTTGAGGCTGACAGACGCGTATGTTTATTCTCGATTAAAAAAAATAATGAAGAGATATTGTTGTAAAAAGATGGGAATGAAACATTAAAGACGTGCACCTATTTATAACCATTTTAATACCATTCAACATCAGACGAAATATTAACAAACCAGTGGCTCCTTACGTTTCTATATATAGTAGAGCAATACTGCAGTTACATAATGATTTAGCATGAATGGGTTGGCTCCACCGCGGAATGACTGCGCCCTCACAGAACACCAGCGTGAAATAGCAGGATAATGTTATTGTGACCGTAAAGTAAGTGTAAATAAACTAAGACCCTTTTCACTAGAGATGAGGCTGGAATGCCTGAATATTTTAAAACAGATTATATTTGAAATTACAAACAGCTTTTTACATGAGCATCTCACTACACACAAGGAAGAGGTGAGCACAGTTGAAAATACCGTATCCACGCAAGCTCCTTTTGCGTATATCTTAGATGACGATATTCAAGTACGAAATTGCGTGTGCTTATTGTGGCTTTTTGGCAGGACCGGTATATATATCGAGCGGCGCTGAGCCTATTTTAGATAAGTCAGTCGCTCCAAGTCGGACACAACTAGTGATAAACAGTTAAACTCTAGATAAAACCAAAAAGCAACATGCAGGGATTCGTGAGTTTTTTATATTAGTTATTACTTGGTAGGGCTTCACAGTAGCTATATTATGGTAATTCTCAGTAGCTGCCCGGAGTCGGGAAGTTGGCGGTGTTTCACCCCCGTGCCTCGGAAAGCACGTAAAGCCGTTGGTCCTGCGCCTGATCTTTCTCCGGTCGTGTCGGTTTACCGTCCCATCGGGCTATGAGAGTGAGGGAATAGAGAGTGCACCTGTGCTTGCGCATACACTTGGGCACTATAATCCTGTCCTGCGCCGATGGCTAGTCTTCGTTGAGACTGGCCGCCGTGGCCGAAATTCGGTCTGGAGGACATTATTATTATTATTATTATGGCTGTAGCACGAATGGGTTGGCTCAACCGGGAAGCACCACGCTCTCACAGAATACCAACGTAAAATAGCAGCTTAATGCTGCTGTTTCGTAGTAGAGAACCGGAGACCCTTTTTAATGGATAAAAGGCATTCCATGCTAGGCCTTATGGGGCACAACGGTTCGCATTTTGATGCTTCATGGAGGATAAATGTAGATATCAATTGGCCACAGTATCCACTTATGATCAGGTGGACTATGTGATTTTTTTTACTCTTTTTCTATATGAAAAAATCCTTATCAAGTTTCAATTTGCTTATTCAATATTATAATCTATCGAGATATTCAATTTGATCTCATTCGAAACGGCTTTTGTACTTAGGCAGCTTATAAGCTCCTAATTCTTTTATAAAGCTTTGAGCAAAACTTTGAAAAAAGATAAGACGTTGTTTAATACTTACATCCTAAAAGACGTATAAACTTCTTAAGGGCTTTAAAGTCCCTCACCTGGTCGTTATAATAGTTTTATATTATTTTTAATTTAAGTATTTTTGGGAAGGGAGGGAGCAGTCATGTTTAATAACCTCTTTAAGCAATTTCAATCTACTTGTATTCCAGCAATGTTTAAATAATACGTTAGTTAGTTTTTTGTAGCAAACATATTTACTACCATCTACCATATTTTCACACCTATAAACAAGAACCCAGTCCACTAATGAATTCATAATTTCCAGGTTGTCTTCACCGCTCTCCTGGCTTGCGCCGCTGCAGCCCCTGGTCTACTAGTGGCCCACACTCCAGTAGTCGCCGCTGTCCACACAGCCCCTGTGGTACACGCCGCTGTACCCGTAGTGGCCGCAAAGACCACAGTTACGAAGAGCAGCCAAGTTGTCAACCACGGTACACCACTCGTCGCTGCCCCTGTAGTCATCAAGACCGCCGTACCCGTGGTACACGCTGCCCCAATCGTCCACGCCCCTGTTGTTCACGCCGTCCACACCCCAGTAGTGGTGAGGACAGCCCCTGCCGCTATCGCTCACAGCACCTCAGTCGTTCACCACACACCCGTCGTTAAGGCCGTCCCTCTGGTCGCTGTTCACTAATTTATTTGAAACTGGCAATTTTCTTCCGTCAATTAATTTAATAAATCATATACCTCCAACTTCATTGCTTTTATTTGAATCAAACACAATTTTATTTAAGTAACAGTAGCTTAGTCACTTAATGGCAGGGTGCGGACTTCGAACGTAAATGATCGTTGGTTCGAATCCGCGTAAACCATCCTAACACAAGCTTACCAGGAGTGGTTATTAGGAATATTAGTGTGTATTAATGTTATAGCATTTATAGTATTTAAAAAAAAAACACATCAAAACCTACACGTATACAATCACCATTTCGAACTTTAAATGTAAAGGCCACGCTGCAGCTATATCATGGTTGTAGTACAAATGAGTGAGAGTGGGTCGGCTCAACCGAAGAAGTACCGCGCTCTCACAGAACACCACAGTGAAATAGCAGCTTAATACTGCTGTGTTTAGTATGTTGAGCATAGAAAACCGAAGACCGTTTCATTGGAAACAAGATATTCCTGAGGGGTGATAAGGCATCTGCGTTTCGATTTAATACGTGGTAGAGCCATGCTGCGTCTATATTAGTAGTATAGTTGTAGCAAGAATAGGTCGGCTCAACCGGGGAAGGACCACACTCTCACAGAATACCAGGGTAAAATGGTAGCTTATCACTGCTGTGTTTCGTATGGTGAGTGAAGAGATCACGAAACCCTTTTTACTGGAAAAGATACATTCCATCTTAGCCCTCACGGGTGACAACACATCTGCATTTTGATTCGCAAAGGAGGATAGATGTAGATGTCTATGGGCCACAACAACCACTTACGATCAGGTGGATTATGTGTTCGTAAAAATGAAAGACGAGTATTACAATGTTTGTTAATAGTATCGCAAGTGTTCTCAGAAAATATAAGAAACGTTTTCAAACCGGTGGCTGCGCTAACGCAAACATTAGAAAATTATCAATAATTATAGTACAGTAAAGTAATAACAGAAGGTGGTTAGCTACATCTCAACATGTTTGTACTTAAGATTATATAACGTAAGATTATTTAACAAATTCAAGTTGATGCTAGAGTTATGTGCTTCCGTAAATCTATGTCACCGAGATCACACAAGCTTCAAGGAATTCGATCGAAGGTATTTCCGAGGAATTTCTAACCATGTACAGTTCCCCTCTTCTGCACTGTTAGAATTAGGCACGCGATAAATTTTCGAGATAATTTTACAGTATGTAACAAACAACGGAACGTATAGATTTACATACATAATATAGGCATGGCATTTATGACAGTAATTTTTTTGATAGCTATAAAGGGATTTTAGTGTTTAAAATATTTAGATAACTTACTAAATACAATCTTCTAAAAAAATGTTATTAATACCTGAACTAACTGACACACGCATTGTTAACGGGATGGTCAAAGACCATACCTTTACCACATGAGCTCTTACTCCCCGACCAATGCAGAGGTAATAAAACTATATAATATTACTTATTTGATTTTTAATGGTCTAGTTGCTTGAAGTAAAGTTATTTCCATGAGTTTGAATAATTTTTTTTTATTTTAAAAAAACGTTACCTCCACACTAGGATTTTCTTCTGTATCGTGGAGGCAGTTTAAAAACATATATTGCACAAGTACAAACATTCAGACCGCGGAACAATTATTTGCAGGCCGTACAAATACTCGTTCCGTGCGGGATTCATACCCGCGGCCCCTAGCGTTGCAACTCATTGCTAAGCAACTACGCCACGGAGCCAGTGAATACTGCTTCTAATAACGCATTTTACGGGAACCACAGGGGATTGGTTACTCGTTGTTTATACGGAGGAAAGGATCATTAACGAATTACTCGATTGCCAATTTAATTTAAGTTCGGATAGCTGATTTCGCAAGTAGATGTGGTCGATGATTTGCTTTTCTTGCAAATTCATATATTGAAATTTGGTAAACAAAAGAAGTTCTCATCTGAAGAAAATTCACCATCACCATTATAGTCCATTACAAGTCCGTTGCTGAATATAGGCTTCCTGCAAGAAATGCCACAAAGTAGAGTTCTGAGCCTCTGCATCCATTTACTTCCAGTATCATATGAAGGTTGGTCTGCTCGAGTTCTCTTTGCAATGACGAGCTCCAAATTTTTAAAATTATTTTTTTAAGTGCTTCACAGAATATGCTTTAGATACCAATGAGTCTGTTACTGTTTCTCATTTAATATAAATGTCATATGCTACTGATATTAAAATTAAATAAAATTCACGTATAAATAGGATACCTGCGGAGTTGCCTTGGCCGTTTCTTCTCCGTAATGATAGAAGATTTAATAGATTTAAAATATAAGTGACATTTCATTTACGAAATTTTATGTTGTCATGCAAAAAAAACAAATACATTTTATTTCATTTCATCTAAATACAAATCCGTTGTTACCACCCGGACTAAGATGATTGTTTTTCAAAACACAGATACATCATGCTGCTTTTTTACGACGGTAAAATGTAAAAGTAATTCTTCCCCGGTAAAGCCGATCTTTGCAGTGTATGCAGTGTATGAGGCTGCACCTCATACACTGCATAGCTCTTCTGCGTATTTTTTTATATTATTATAAGCCAGTGCTTAACTACAATCCCTCCTGATGGTAAGTGGTGATAACGCCTAAGATGGTGAAGCGCACTGACTTAACAAAAGCCTATTCACTCTTGCCTTTAAGACACCCACATTATACTCGGATGAAAACACAGATGCCAAATCATTCCACTCCTTTGCTGTACGCATGATGAACGATGTCGCAAACCGTTTGGTAAGACAAGTAGAGTAGTAGTAGAGTAGGGTAGAGACTGACCGAACGTCTGGTTTTCTGATGGTGGAAGGTAGAGGGAGGAATTAAATTATGCGATTCCTGCGCACATTCTCCGAAATGCATCCTATGGAAAACCGAAAAAAACCGGCTGTTTACGAGACTGGTAAGATTGGTCTTAACCAAATTCGGGTCACCAGTAAGCCTCTTGGTACGTCTTTCCATTGACCAAAGCTGGTCAATGGAATGGCTGTTCTCTTTTGGACTGGATTTAAGCCCGACTGGCCTGACGACTTGATTGATATCTCTCCACAACTGTTCAGATAAAAAGATCAAGCTAGTCTGCAAATACTTAAAGTTTATAAAGTTTTAAAACTAATGGTGACATAAGTTCTGATTACTATTTCGTAATGAATGGAGATGGAGGTTTGATCAAAGAACTACTATGAGCCATAGAACTAATCCTCTTATCCTTCTTCATCATTATAAGATCGTGACAGTTCACTGTTGGACGTTGTTGGGAGAACTCGCCTTAATAAATAACGTACAGGTGGATTGACGATTTCAGCATCAGAATTTTCGCAACTTTCACGCTGCTCCCGTTTTAGGTCTGGGTATATTACTAAAAACGTAATCATTTGGGATAGTGGCTATAATTCTACTTTAATTAAATTAGTCATAAATTAATGTATACTAATTAATACGTAATAGAGCCATGAGACGACTATTTTGGTTGTATCACAGAATACCGTCGAATAATAGCAATTTAACGCGACTGTGTTACATATTGTGATGAGTGTGAAAAACCAGAGACCCATTTAAATTGATGAGAGGCGTCACATCATAGTCCACAGGAGTGGCAACGCATCTGCTTTTAGATTCTTAATCGATAATCTTACCATCATGTGGATTTGGCTATAGTTATCACGATTGACAAACGGGTTGGCGACCACAGTTTTTTTTAAATGTTCTATTTAATTAGGAAGACGCTGCTGCCTGCTCCTGTTTTGTTTCCCTCTACCGTCTGTCGGACGATATGGAGTTGTGAATATTCTTAAACCGCTCCTACACGAGATGTCTACCTAATTATATATTAATAAAATATTGAGCACTTTGTTTGTTTTTTTAAAACAATGTTATGACATTAGCACATACAACTATAACAGGTTTACGTTAATACGAGCCGGACTGAATGAACTTGGCATCGGCCCTCAAAGCCAGTTGAATCACGCTTATGCACTGCTTCAGTTTTCATTTATTTATTAAATCTGAACGGGCACCCCCCGAAGGCAAGCACTGATGCACGAGGCGAATTAAAGCTTGTTGGATGCGGCAGTTTAATGATATTAAAAAATATATTTTACATGATAGTGTATGTTTTCTCGTACAATATAAAATTTCAGAAAGATCTTATTATAGATTCAAGTAGGTTATTAGTCAGAGAAAACATACTGACAACTATTACTTATGGTTATGACTTTGATCCATGATGGTTTTAAAATGAAAAAGGTTTTGGTATTTGAAAGGGACGAAGAGAGAACGAAGTGTAAAATATGGGTAAATCAGGAATGTCTAGAACAGTTAATGAAATTGTATACTTGGGGAGTGCTTTTAGCCGGGATGGAAGATGTGATTTAGATGTGGACAGGCGTGTCGCTGCCGGGAACAAAGTCAATGGTGCCCTGACTGCGTTAGTTAAAAGGCAAGGCGTAGTGAGGAGTACACACCTTGCAATACATAACGCAGTGTTTTTACCGAATTTGTTATATGGCAGCGAAACCTGGGTATACCAGAAGAAGCATAAAAGCAAGTTGAATGCAGTGGAGATGCGATCTCTTCGTAAAATGTGCAGCGTTACTATGGCCGACCGAAAGCCAAACGAAGAGATTCGCAATATTGCAGGTTTGAAAGATGACCGTATCACAAAAATTGATATCTAATGATCGTGCTTCGATGGTTTAGGCACGTTGAGCGAATGAGTGAAGACCGAATGGTGAAGTTACGAGACGCGAAAGTTAATATTAGAAAGTTAGCCTCGGTCTACCTCGACAGGTAGACCGAGGCTAACTTTCGAAGACCATGTGAGCAAATTGCTCGAAGAGGGCAGGGTCAAGAGTACTCGGATACCTAGACGTGCATGTATGAAGAAGATAATGAATCTGAAAGATGCGAAAGAGGTATGTAAGGATCGTGACACTAGGCGATCTGTTCTCTCTGGCTACCCCGTCAGGGATTGTGCGTGAAGATAAAAAAGGTAACGGAAAAATGTTTTAATAGACATGAAGACAAATACTATAATAAGTAACTGTTTTTAACCTATCATTGTCTTGATTATATTGATTAAAATAATTAACAAAGAAAACGTCTTTAATTGCAACTACTACAGAACTTAAAGCTACTGATGGATGACAGAATAAACACTTACCCCAGGATGATCGCACATACGCGTACGTTCATTCTCGATTAAAAAAAATAGAGATATTGTTTTAAAAACATGGGAATGAAATATTGAAGACGTGATAACCATTTTAATACCATTTAACAACAGAAGAAATATTAACGAACCATTAGCTCATTATGTTTTATACATAGTAGAGCAACGCTGCAGTTACATAATGATTGTAGCATGAATGGGTTTGCTCGACCGCGAAATGACTGCGCCCTCACAGAATACCATCGGGAAATAGCAGCGTAATGTTATTGTGTTTCGAGAGTTCAGTGTAAAGAAACGGAGATCCTTTTTAATTGAGACGAGGCTGGAATGCCTGAATATTTTAAAACAGATTATATTTGAAACTACAAACAGCTTTTTTTTCATTAGCATCTCATATCACACAAAGAAGAGGTGAGCACAGTTGAAAATACCGTATCCAAGCAAGCTCCTTTTGCGTATATCTTAGATGACGATATTCAAGTACGAAATTGCGTGTGCTTATTGCAGTTTTCGGCAGGACTGGTATATATACCGAGCGGCGCTGAGCCATTGTTAGATAATTCAGTCGCTCCAAGTTGGACACAACTAGTGATAAACAGTCAACCTCTAGAAAAAATCAAAAAGCAACATGCAGGGATTCGTGAGTCTTTTTTTAAATTAGTTATTACTTTGTAGGGCTACACTGCAATGTCGTGCGGTGTCCCACAGGGTTCGGTTCTGGGGCCGCCCCTGTGGAACATCGGTTACGACTGGGTGCTGCGCGCCGACCTCCCTACCGGCGTCAGCGTAGTTTGCTACGCTGACGACACGCTGGTACTGGCACAAGGGGGGTCGTACGAGGCGGCGGCGGAAAATATGACAGGCGGGGTTGCCATAGTCGTTGAGAGGATCCGGCAGCTGGGTCTTGAGGTGGCTCTGCACAAGTCCGAGGCCATGCACTTCCATGGTCCTCGGAACAGGCCACCACCAGGATCCTCAGTGATGGTAGGAGGGGTATCCGTCGGCGTCGAGTTGACGTTGAGGTACCTAGGACTCGTCCTCGACGGCCGATGGAACTTCGTTGAGCATTTCCGACGTTTGGCTCCCAAACTGGAACGGACCGGGGCTGCCTTCAGGCGGCTCCTGCCGAACCTGGGGGGGCCAAACACCTCCTGCCGGAGGCTCTACGCGGGGATTGTGCGGTCCATGGCCCTTTACTGGGCCCCGGTGTGGGCGCGTGGTTTGGCGCGGCTTGCCGTCCACCACCTGAACGCACCCCAAAGGGTGGTCGCCGTGAGAATGGTTCGCGGCTACCGCACGATCTCCCGCGAGGCGGCGTGCCTCCTTGCTGGATTGCCGCCATGGGATCTGGAGGCGACAGTCCTCGCGCGCCTGCACGAATGGCGCACGGAGGTACTATGCCGGGGGGAAACCCCGCTGCCGCGGCAAGTTGTCGCGCAGCGGACAGACTTCCGGCGTGATCTCATGGCGACATGGAGAGAGCGACTGTCGCAACTCCGTGCTGGGCACGCCACTATAGCGGCGATAAGACCCCTCTTTGAGGAGTGGCTTGAGAGACGCCACGGCGTCCTCACCTTCCGCCTGACGCAGGTCCTCACCGGACACGGTGTGTTCGGGAGGTTCCTGCACCGAATCGGGCGGGAGGAAACGCCCGGGTGCTCCCACTGCGAGGATCGACCGGAGGACACGGTGGAGCACACCGTGGAGGTGTGCCCTGCTTGGGCGGAGCACCGCCGTGTCCTCGTAGCGGCGATAGGCGGCGGCGACCTCTCGCGTCCGGCCCTGGTCGAAGCCATGGTCCGGAGCGAGACGGAATGGGATGCCGTCACCACCTTCTGCGAAGCAGTGATGCTAGCGAAGGAGGTGGCGGAGCGGGAGAAGGAGAGAGCAGCAGCTTTCCTTCCCGGCCGCCGCGGGAGACGCCCCGGGCGTCGGGGGCTACGTCGTGGCCCCCGGCCACCGTAGGCGCGGGCCTGTGGATGGCGAGCAATGGGTAGCTCGCCGTCCGTCCGTCTAACGACGACAGGCCGTGTCGACGGCGCGTTTTGTTCCACGCGCGCCTCAAAGAGCTGTCAGCATCGTGAAGGGGCCCGCAAGGGCCGACGCCTGCCGGGGCTGCGGGCTGTTCGAAAGAGATACCGCGGCTCCGGAACGTAAGGGCACTGAAGGAACACGGATGGTTTTTAGTCAGTAAAAGTCTGACACTCCCTTCCGCTCCACCCAGAGCGAAAGGCGTCATTTGATGATTTTCCATCCGCAAAAAAAAAAAAAAAAGGGCTACACTGAAGCTATATTATGGTTGTAGCACCGGGGAAGCACCACGCTCTCACAGAATACCAACGTAAAATAGCAGCTTAATGCTGCTGTTCCGTAGTAGAGAACCGTAGACCCTTTTTACTGGATAAGAGGCATTCCATGCTAGTCCTCAGGGGGCACAACGCTCCGCATTTTGATGCTTAATGGAAGATAAATGTAGATATCTATGGGTCACAGTCTCCACTTATAATCAGGTGGACTGTGTTATTATTTTTTAACTCCTTTTCTATATAAAAATTTCTTATCAAGTTTCAATTTGCTTATTCAATATTATAATCTATCGAGACATCCAATTTGATCTCATTCGAGCTGGCTTTTGTATTTAGGAAGCTCATAAGTTCCTAATTCTGTTGTATAGCTTTGAGCAAAACTTTGAAAAAAGATAAGACGTTGCTTAATACTTACATCCTAAAAGACGTATAAACTTCTTAAGGGCTTAAAGTCCCTCACCTGGTCGTTATAATAGTTTTACATTATTTTTAATATAAGTAATTTTGGCAAGGGGGGAATTGGTAGTTTAATACTTACATCCTAAAAAAAGTATAAACTTCTTAAAAATCGCTCACCTGGTAGTTATAATAGTTTTTAATTTATTTTAATTTAAGTTTTTTTAGAAACTAGTAGTACTCGCAATAATGACGACGACGAAGACCGTTACCGCTACGCTGAACATAGGTTGCCCCATAATTGCCTCATAGGGGGATGCCATATTTGTCACTGTTGGCAATCACAGTTTTCCTATTTTTAGTCGTTATTAGGAAGACACTGCTGCCCATCTCCTGATTTGTTTCCCTCTGCCGCCTCTCACGACACTCACGGCATGATATGGGTCAGTGGATATTCTTACACCGCCACTACACGGTAACAGTATGTGCAAAACTTTGTTTGGTTAATTACAGTTTATGAATAAATTAGTTAAATTTTTTCACATATTCGGTCAGGTTATAATTTATTTGATGTGAAATTAAAATAAAGCAACATTAAATTAAATCAAAGCAAATTAAGTGATTGGCAGAGGCGGCAAGGTATATGCAAGACGGAATTTTATGGACCAATTTGTCGCCAAGTATCGTATTTATTTATTTTAACTTTTATAAATATTACAAATATGGCGGACTTAATGGCTCTTCCATTAGACTAAACAGAGATAAACATATTGAAGATGGACCAAGTTTAGAGTACCCTTAACCGACGCGCATGTTAACGTAATAAACGTATGTGACAAAATTGCGAGAGATGTGTCTGGATTATATCAGATGGAAGTCCGTAGGTTTTGGTTATGTCTCATGTGACAGGCGTGAGAGTATTGTTATGTTTTTTTACGGTGCTATACTTTTATCTGTCGATTGAAAAAGCAGCATTTAGTGGCTTTAATTTATTCTAAGGTTTTACCACCTTAAATAGCATAAAATAGCAAGCGATAAATAATATAAAAATTAAACCTGCGTGCCCTTTCTGTGTGGCCAGGTTTAGTAGATTTTAACATTAATTTATTCTATATTATAAAGGATAAAAGGCGCAACAATATAAGGGAGGCGCGTACAGTTTTAAATTAGGCAATCCTTTGATATTTATTTACTTATTTAAGACAATTTTACAATATTTTGACAAATTATATTCCATTCTAGTTTGGTTATTAATCTAATCGTCACCAGCATTTATATTCGTTCCCGACACCACCGCAAACAATACCAAAAGCTTAAAGCAGTTCATTCTCACCGCGAGGTTATTCAATTGTTCGAAACTCTTTCTTATTTAAAGGAACAAAAGCTAGGTTGGATATAAGGGAATTGGCAGGTTTAATAACCTCCTTAAGCAAGTTCAATCTCTTTGTGTTCCAGCAATGTTAAAATAATACATTAGTTTAAACTTTTGTAGCAACCATATTTACTACCATCTAACATATTTTCGCACCTACAAACAGGAACCTAGTTCACTAATGGATTCATAATTTCCAGGTTGTCTTCACCGCTCTCCTGGCTTGCGCCGCTGCAGCTCCTGGCCTACTGGTAGCCCATACTCCAGTAGTCGCCGCTGTCCACACAGCCCCTGTGGTACACGCCGCTGTACCCGTAGTGGCCGCAAAGACCACAGTTACGAAGAGCAGCCAAGTTGTCAACCACGGTACACCACTCGTCGCTGCCCCTGTAGTCATCAAGACCGCCGTTCCAGTGGTACACGCTGCCCCAATCGTTCACGCCCCTGTTGTCCACGCCGTCCACACCCCAGTGGTGGTAAGGACAGCCCCTGCCGCTATCGCTCACAGCACCTCAGTTGTTCACCACACACCCGTCGTTAAGACTCTGGTCGCTGTTCACTAATTTATTTGAAACTAGCAGTATTTCCTCAGTCCAGTAATTTAATAAATCCTGTACCTCCGACTTTATTGCTTTTATTTGAATCAAACACAATTTTATTTAAGTAACAGTAGCTTAGTCACTTAATGGCAGGGTGCGGACTTCGAACCTAAATGGTCGTGGGTTCGAATCCGCCATTCAACTACTGTCGTAAAATATCCTAATACAAGTATTTTAATCTTACCAGTAGTGGTTATTACGAATATTAGTGTGTTTTAATATTATAGCATTTATAGTATTTAAAAAAGACACAACAAAACTCACACGAATACTATCACCACTTTGAACTTTAAATGTAAAGGCCACGCTGCAGCTATATCATGGTTGTAGTACAAATGAGTGAGAGTGGGTCTGCTCAACCGGAGAAGTACCGCGCTCTCACAGAACACGAGCGTGAAATAGCAGCTTAATACTGCTGTGTTTAGTATGGTGGGCATAGAAAACCGGAGACCCTCTCATTGGAAACAAGGCATTCCGCAGGGGTGATAACGGTTTAGCGTTTTGATCCTTAACCGAGTGTAGATGTAGATGTCTATGAGGCACAGCAATCACTTGCCATCAGGTAGACTGTGTGCTCGTTTGTCACCGTTATTCTTTAAAAAAAAATATACTATAAAAGAGACGATAACCGAACTGTTCAGGATACGGAATAAGATACAAAAAATTCGTGGATATTTTAAGTATCGTACATTTTTCCACTCCTAGCACGAGCATTTTAAGCTTATGCTTAAGCCGCCACCATACGGCTTCTATACAATACTTAATAATATTAATAAATTAATATTTTTTTAAATGACATATTTACCACTTAAACTAAAACTAAAACTAAATATGGGGTTGTGAATATTCTATTCACAACCCCATAACTTTTTGTAAGAGTCGACAGAAGGAAACAAATCAGAAGATGGATAGCAGCATTTTACAGGATGCATTTCGGTGATTGTGCGCAGGAATTACACGCTTTAATTCCTCTCTCTCCTTTCCACTATTGGCACATAATTTTTTGTCAATATTCTACGCATTAGAACCAAACAGTTTGCTCCGTCTTTTATAATGCGTACAGCAAGGAAATGAAATAATTTGCCAGTATTTATCTTTCCGTCCGAATGCAATCTGGGCATCTTCAAGGCAAGAGTGAATAGGCTTATGTTACGCTAAGACAGTACGATTTACCATCTAAGGCTGCATCAACACTTACCACCAGGTGGGATTGTGGTCAAGCACTGGCTTCTAATAAGTAAAAAACAACTCAAAATAATTAAAAAAAACTGCGAATATTAAGCCGCCTGCCCCGCGGGCCACATATGGAAAAATCCTCGCTATGAGGTAATCTATGGGGCAAGCCTATGTTCAACAGTGGATTATTATAGATTACATCGGATAACTGATTTATAAACTGAATTAAATAATCAATAAGAAAGCAAGCAGACTTTTTGACAAACAGAGTAGCAACATCTCAACATGTTTGTACCTAAGATTATATAACGTAAGATTATATAACAAATTCAAGTTGATGCTAGAATTATGTGCTTCCGTAAATCTACTTCACCGAGCTCGCACAAGCTTCAAGGAATTCGATCCGAGGTATTTCCGAGGAAATTCTAACCATGTACATTTCCCCTCATCTGCACTGATAGAATTAGGCACGCGATAAATTTTCGCAATAATTGTACAGTATGTAACAAACAACGGAACGTATAGATGTACATAATATAAGCATGGCATTTATGACATTAATTTTTTTTTGTAACTATTAAAGGTATTTTAGTGTTTAAAATATTTAGGTAACTTAATAAATTCAATATTGTGAAAAAATGTAATTCATACCTGAACTAACTGACTTGCGCATTGATTAACGGGATCTTTGACCAATGCAGAGGTTTTAAAACCACATTTAATTCGAAAATAAAAAATTATTTTAATCTTATTTCATTATTTTGGTCTACTTATTTGATGTAAATTTATTTCCAGGTGTTTAATTTTTTTTTAATAAATAATTATAATAATTATTATATTTTTTTTGTTTAAATTAATACATATAAAAAGGATACCTGCGGAGTTTCCTTGGCCGTTTCTTCTGCGTAACGTTAGAAGATTTAGTAGATTTAAAATAAAAGTGACATTTCATTTACGAAATTTTATGTTGTCATGCAAAAGAAACAAATACACTTTATTTCATTTCATCTAAATACAGATCCGGTGTTACCACCCGGACTAAGATGATTGTTTTTCAAAACACAGATACATCATGCTGCTTTTTTACGATGGTAATCTGTACAAGTGATTCTTCCCCGGTAAAGCCGATCTTTGCTGCAGCCTCATACACTGCATAGCTTTTTTGCGTATATATTTTTTTCTCGCGCCCTTTCCCACAGTATAATTTGCTTAACTTTTATCATTATAATGATTACAGTTTACACATGTGCTAATACTGTTTACGATTACTATGGTGCTATTATGGTTAATTTTTCAAAACACATTTATTTTCTAAACCTAGCGTCTAGTAGGTAATAAATCACAGTGTACCTAAAAGTGATAATCATATACTGGGAATTCAGAGCAACTAGCCATCCATCTTATTTAGGGTTTTAGGGTTAATTAATGAATTCGTTCAAGCCGAACGTATTCTGTGCCAGTTTTGTTCGCATTATTTCGAAATATTTAATACAATTAATATACTTTTAATAGGAAATAGTTTATAGAAACGCATATAGTTGAGCATAAATTTAATTATGTTTCATATAAATGGTAGAACCACGTTGCAGCTATATTATAGTTGTGTCACGAATAGGTCGGCCCGACCAAGGAAGACCACGTTCTCTGAATATCAGCGTAAATTAGCAGCTTAATGCGGCCTTTCACTGCGTGCGAGACATTCCATCTTAGTCCTCGGGGATAACATGTACCGTTTGATTTTTAATCGAGGATAGATGTAGATCTCTATGGGCTACACCATCCACTTACCATGAGGCGGTATTTTTGGACCTCTCTCTCAATTATTCTAAAAAAAAATTCTTTTCTTCTGTCCTTTTATAATTTCTAGTTTTGAGTATATTTACATTGCCCTTTTTGTTCGTATTCTACATTATTATATAATTTACGCACCCTATCCATAACATTTCCTCCCGTTTTATTTCCTCCTTGTAGGATGTCTGGAAGAAATTACTGTATAGCAATAACACCGCATTTTGGTTCCCCTCCATGTTTGTTTTCTATTACGTAATTTGTTTTCTTGATGTGCAATATAGAGTGTGTTCTAATATACATAACCAGCACATCTTTAGACTGATTGTTAATTACAATACTAATAAAAGGTCATTAAGTTGCTGTACCAACATTTCGTGGATTTTGTAAGTGGCGACAATAAAATGAAACAGGTGCTAAAAAAAAAATATTGCCAACCCGACTGCCAAGCGTGGTGACGATAGCAAAATTCCCCTCTATTAGCAATCCATAGCGGAACCCTATGTTCAGCAGTCGATCTTTGATTGGCTGTAATGAGAGAATGAGTATGAGTATGAGTATTGACTTTTTATTTATTTTTATTTTATAGAATAAGGGTGAGAAACGAGCACACAGTCCACCTGATTAGATGAGGTAAGTGGTTGCTGTGGCCCGTAGACATCTACATCTATCTTCGTTTACGAATTAAAATGCAGGTGCGTTTTCAGCCGTGAGCACTATATTCGTGTTACAACTATACTATTAATATAGCTGCAGCCTGGCTCTACCACGTAAACTACGTCCTAATGGTAAGTGGATGCTCGAATAATAAGCAGATGCGTTGTCACCCCTGTAGACTAAGATAGAATGCCTCGTTTCCAGTAAAAAGGGTCTCTGGTTATCTACACTTACCATACGAAACATAGCAGCATTAAGCTGCTATTTTACACTAGTATTCTGTGCGAACGTGGCCCTTCCCCGGTCGAGAGGACCTATTCGTGCTATAACCTACAACGATATTATAGCATGGCTCCACCACGTATTCTTAACTATTAATGCAAATATCAAAGAAGTTTACTTGGTTATTTAAAAAATTTTCATTTTCCTCCTCTGTCTGTCTTCCTCCATCACATCATAACGACCTATTCAACTACTGAACATAGATTGCCTCATAGAGCGGATTCTGCCATAGTTGCCACGCCTGGCAGGCGAGTTAGCAACCGCAGTTTTTTTTTTGAGTTGTTATCTGCCGACTTCCAAAAAGGAGACGGTACTCAATTTGACTGTATATTTTTTTTACGTGTGTTACCTCATAACTTTTTACTGGGTGAACCGATTTCGATGATTCTTTTTTTGTTTGAAAGCTGGTACTTCTCGTGTGGTCGCATATGAATTTGATTAAGGTCAGACCAAAAGTTTTTAAGTTATTCTTAATAACTTATATTGATTACTTTAACAGAGGTAGAGCCACGCGGCAGCTTTTGCTGTCGCACGGATGGGCCGGCTCGAACCGGGGTGGTACCACGACCTCACAGAAAACCAGCGTGAAGTAGAGGTTCACCTCTGCGTTTCGCTTGGTGAGTGCAGGTGGCCGGAGGCCCTTTTTACTGGAAATGAGGCATTCCATCTTAGGCCTCACGGGTGACAATGCATCTACATTCTGGATTGTAATAGAGGATAGATGTAGATGTCTATGGGCCGCAGCAACCACTCACCATCAGGTGGACTGTGTGCTCGTTTGTCACCCTTATCCTATAAAAAAAATTGAAGTCGGCTGTACAAAATTTTTAGTTTTTAATTATTAGGAAGATGTTGCTGGCCATCTCCTGTTTCAGTTTCCCTCTGTCGCCTCTTACGACACCCACGGGACGATATTGGGTAGTGGATATTCTTACACCGGCACTACACGATAAGCACCGCCACTAAATGATAACAAATAAAGTTACAATGTAAATGTACATAACTTAAACAAGTAATTTAAGATGAAATATATAATACACGATAGAAATCTGTCGGTCGTGATTCTAAGTTAAAGGCGATAAATTCAATTATACCATTTCCAAACTAATCCCTTTAGGACAGATCCGTATTATATAATAAAACATAGATTGAATACAGTTTACATTTTGTGTATATTAAATTGTAAGCCTGTGAAGAGAGAGTATATAATGGAAGCAGTGTGGAATAGATAGCTTTTACCCGTTGAACAAAATATCTTATTTTAGACATGATTTAAACGCTCTAAAATTGATATCTTCATGAAATAGTATAAGCTCGAAAAAATATGCGCATGCAAGGAATACTTAATGAAATTCTTAATCGAATGGTTTTTAAAATATTTTTATTAACCTAACGAAATTTTTCACGTCCGAGTTCTCGTTTTTTTAACAATAATCAATTTTACATAATTCAGTTGTTTGTAACGCGTACAACATCTGTCTTTCCATACGATTAGAATGTTTGTGTGTCTTCAAGACAATGGTGAATAGACTTTTGTTAAGCTAAATCAATGTGCTTCACCATCTCCGTCTACATCATCACCAGCTGTGGTAGTAGTCAAGCACTGCCTCATAATATTTAAAATATAATACAGTAAGAGGTTGTAAATTATCCTTCAGTTGGGCAAAGGAAAGGGCTATCTCATTTCTGAATTTAAACGCAAGATTTTTATTTCTTGTTAGTTTTCTGTTCCTTGGTTTAACAGAATTACAATTATTTGCATTTTTTTATAGGATAAAGGTGATAAGAGAGCACACAGTCCGACTGACTAAGATGGAATGCCTCTTTTCCAGTAAAAAGGGTCTCCGGTTCTCTACCCACCATACGAATCACAGCAGCACTAACCTACTATTTTACGTTGGTATTCTGTAAAACCATGGTCCTTCCATTTGTGCTACAACCATTGAGTTATATGTACTACGTACTAGAGAAGCCATTCCAAACAATAATTGTGTCCTACTCTATGTCTTCGCGCATGCGCGGTAGTAGTAGCCGCGCATGAGCGAAGACTTTAATTTGATTTAAAATAAGATATTAATATAAAATAAATATAAGAATTTAATATAAAATATCTTAATTTAATCTAAACAAACATATTTCTAAATAAAATGTAATAATAATTATTTTATGGAATTCACAAATCTTCAATTTACACAATATTTAGTTTGTATGGACTGCAGGGACTGCACTACAGTTCAGTTGAACATAGTCAATGTTCGGAATGGCTTCTCTAGTACGTAGTACATATAACTCAATAGCTACAACCATATAATTAATATAGCTGCATCATGGCTCTATCAAGTCTAAGATGGTGTATTCTTTGTAATTTTTAGAATGCGCCTGCGATTTTATTTAAGGCAAATTATAGCATATCACCGATGTTATATCATAGAATAAAAAATAAAAAATAATAATTTTTGTTTCATTAAAATGTAACATATATTATAAATATAATAGTGAAAATTTAATATATAGAAAGATTTCCTAAAATCGTCACAATGAGGGCATCCACGACTTTTTCTGCCACCAGGGCGGCGTAACTTTACAGTGAGGTAAATTATTTGACAGATATTTCTTAGTAAAATGTAATGTAATCTTTAAGGTTTCTTTCTGTATTATTAGTTATATTTTATATTAATTACACTAGAAATGAATACACCAAACTATAAATATAGTAACTAAAGGAAGATTTTTTTTAAAAAGAGTTATAAAGTGCAAAAAATTTAATTCAAACCACTGACGCATTGTGTTGTGTATTAATATAATACTCTAGATAATGATAAACTATTATTTAAAACAAATTTCTCAATTAACTGACACTGTGTAACAAAAAACTTTACCTCAGTCACAACTAGCGACATCTGGTGAGTGGAAGATCATTAGCCCTCATTGGCAGGCGGCTTAGCATCGAGAATTAATAATATTTTAAAATAAGAAATTTCATATCATTAGGTAGTAGTACGCCTTTTCTGTCGAGGAGTCCGCCTGGGTAGTGCTTTTTTTTAATTTAAATAAAAACGTTACCCCCACACTAGGATTTTCTCCTGTATCATGGAGGCAGTTAACAAAGATTGCACGAGGACAAACATCCAGACCAGGAACAATTATTTGTAGGCCATACAAATATTCTTCCTGTGTGGATTTTTTTTATAGAAGAGGGGGTAAATGAGCATGCGGCTTACCTGATGGTAAGTGACTACCGCCGCACATGAACAACTGCAACACTAGGGGAATTGCAGATGCGTTGCCGGCCTTTTAAAAAGGTGTAAGCACTTTTGAAGGTCCTTAAGTCGTATCGGCCCGGAAAAATCGCCAGTGGTATACAATTCCACAGAGAAGTTGTACGAGGAAGAAAACTCCCAGTAAAACGCATAGTCGTGGACCGCCAAGTATCCAGCACCCAGGATTCGAACTTGCGGCCCCCAGTGCAACAACTCATTGCTAAGTCACTGCGCCACGGAGCCGTCATAGGTACCACCCTCTTACCTACTTTTGCCTCCAAATAGCAGCCCTTGCAGGATTCAGAGGATGCTTGGAAATACAGAGGGCTAGTATACTTTCATCTGAGTCCTCAATACTGTTTACATTATTATTTACACATATGAAAACCAGCGTGAAGTAGAGGTTTACCTCTGCGTTTCGCTTGGTGAGTGCAGGTGGCCGGAGGCCCTTTTTACTGGAAATGAGGCATTCCATCTCAGTCCTCACGGGTGACAACGCATCTACATTTTGATTTGTAATAGAGGATAGATGTAGATGTCTATGGGCCGCAGCAACCACTTACCATCAGGTGGACTGTGTGCTCGTTTGTCACCCATATCCTATAAAAAAAAAATATTATTGTCCCCGATGAACCTGGTATGGAGCGCTGATACTCACTCTCATGTTTTATTAAGGATTCAAAGCGCTCTTTATAATATTTACATGACTTTACCAGATCATTCGTAGCCAAAATGTTCTTTTATCTCACCCTGAGCTGATGCATATTTATTTGACATAATTTATAGCGAGTTTTGAAGTTTTTTTTTTAATATAGAATAAGGGTAAGGGCACCTGATGGTAAGTGGTTGCTGCGGCCCATAGACATCTACATCTATCCTCGTTTGCGAATTAAAATGCAGATGCATTGTCAGCTGTGAGGTCTAAAATAGAATGCATTTTTCCACTAAAAAGGGGTCTCTGGATCTCTAAGCTCACCAAACGAAACACAGCTGTGTTAAGCTGCTATTTTGCGCTGGTATTCTGTGAGAGCGTGGTCCTTCCCCGGTCAAGCCGACCCATTCGTGCTACAACTATACTACTAATATAGCTGCAACATGGCTCTACCACGTAAGATATCAGTCTCGTGACAGTTATTTATATTTTCCACCTCAATTGCATATAATTTAAGTTTATTAATTAATTCTTGCTTTCCCTTATATATATTTATATAATTTGTAGCATTAATTTTAGTTATATTTAACTTTTGCTCTTTCCTAAAATATTTATTACTTTTTATGTATTTCTTTAAATTTCTTCCACTGTAACTGTACTGTAATCATCACCAGTGAAACTGATTGTTGTGGAGGGTTGCATTGTTTGAAGTTGACTGCAGGCATCCCTGGACTGCAGTTACCACTTATCATCAGGTAGACTGGAAGTTACGTGGTAGAGTCACGCTGCAGCAATATTAGTTGTAGCGTGAATAAGTCTTCCAACATAGTCTAACAACATGGAGAGCCGTTATAGCTCTGTGGCTAAGCGCTCGCTGTAAAATTCAAAGTACGCAAAACACCCGGCACCAATGAAATTGTTAATTGCAATCTTCTGTGCTGATTTAACACGTGCTCGGCGGTGAAGAAAAACATCGTGAGGAAACCCGCATGTTTGAGAAACAAGAAAAAAATTTTTCGGAGACATGTGAAATTCGTTTGAATTAAAACCCGCTCAGAAATGAGATTAGGCATGTGCCCAGCAGTGGTACCTATATAGCCTGCAACTTGAATGAGTCAGCTTGACAGGGTAGGAACAAGCTTGCACAGAATACCAGATTAAATTGGCAGATTAATGCTGTTGTGTTTTGTATGGTAAGTATAGAAAACGTGAGACCTACGTGGTACATGCTGCAGCTATATTAATAGTATAGATGTAGCACGAATGGGTTGGTGCGACCAGGGAAGTACCACGCTCGCACAGAATACCAGCGTAAAATAGCAGCTTAACGCTGCTGTGTTTCGTATGGTGAGTGTAGTTAACCGGAAACCCATTTTACTGGTAAAGGGGCATTTTATCTTAGTCCTCACGGCTGACAACACATCTGCATTTTAATTCGCAAACGAAGATGTAGATGTCTATGGGCCACAGCAACCACTTACCATCAGGTGGACTGTGTGCTCGTTTGTCATCCAAAAAAAACCTTACTGGAAATACGGCATTCCATCTTAGTCCTCAGGGGTCCTCATTTCTTCGGCCGCCGCCGGTACCCCGACCCTTGAAGGTGTCAGGAGGGGTCAGGGGTGCGTAGCAGCACGGTTTGGGGAGTTCGTCGTTGTGGGGGTGTACTTCTCCCCGAACCGATCTCTCGCCGAGCTCCATAACTCTCTTGCAGAGCTGAGAGCAGTCGTCGTCGGAACCCTCCCCGTACTTGTCCTCGGGGACTTCAATGCCAAGAACTTGGCTTGGGGTTCTCGTCGTACAGATGTGCGGGGTAGGATGGTGGAAGACTGGGCTCTGGAGACAGGCCTGGTCGTCCTAAATCGGGATTCTGTCCCCACGTGTGTGCGGATGCGGGGCGAGTCGGTGGTGGACATTTCGTTCGCTAGCCCCGCTCTGTCGCCGCGTGCCATTGACTGGCGAGTCATGGAGGGGGTGGAGACCTACTCCGACCACCGGTACATCCGGTTTGACGTCTCCACCCAGCCCTCGAGCGCGCCAGTCCAACAGGCCCCGAGTGGTCCGCGTTGGGCGCTGAAGCAGCTGGACCGGGAGCTCCTCCTGGAAGCCTCGATCGTGCAGGCCTGGGTGTCATCACCGGATAGGCCTGCCGACGTCAATGATGAGGCAGGGTGGTTCCAGGAGGCCATGTCCGAGATATGTGACGTGGCAATGCCCCGCGTCCGGCCAGGAAGCGCCCGGCGTCAGGTGTATTGGTGGTCGCGTGAGCTGACGTGTCTGCGCGAGGCTTGTGTCGCCGCGCGGCACCTGTACGCCAGGCATCGCAGGCTCCGCATTCCTCCACCGAATGCGGCAGCCATTGAGGCGGAGCTGTACGAGGGATACAGAGCGGCGAAGACCGCCCTCCGGGAGGCTGTCATGCGGGCCCGGGATCGGGCCCGTGAGGAGATGCTGGAGACTCTCGACAGAGATCCGTGGGGGCGCCCTTACAAGATGGTGCGGGATAAACTCCGCACCTGGGCCCCCCCGCTGACGCAGAGTCTCCGGCCTCAGCTCGTGGAGGACGTGGTGACCGCTCTGTTCCCTGCGCGAGGGGAACATCCGCCCCCGCCTATGGCTCCGCCACCTGCGGTGCCGGAAGCGGACCACCAGGACGACGACGACGACATCCCGGAAGGGACCGGGGTAGACCAGAGAGTGGCGGTACGTAGGCTCATGGCCAGGAATACCGCCCCAGGACCCGATGGCTTGCCTGGCAAAGCCTGGGTCCTGGCCTCGGAGGCTCTCGGGCCCCGACTGGAGGGGCTCCTAATCGCATGCATGGAGAGAGGCCAATTCCCGCTTCGTTGGAAGACGGGGAAGCTGGTCCTCATTTGGAAGCCGGGGCGCCCTGCGGACTCTCCGTCCGCATACCGGCCCGTGGTGCTGCTCGACGAGGAAGGAAAGCTCTTTGAAATGATTCATTGCAAACCGCCTCGCCGAGCACCTTGCGGGGACGGGGCCGGATCTTGCGGAACACCAGTTTGGTTTCCGCAAGAGGCGCTCTACGGTGGACGCCATCATGCGCGTGAGAGCCCTCACGACGGGGGATGCAGTGGCCAGGGGGGGGTTGTTTTGGCGGTGTCTCTCGACATCGCCAACGCCTTCAACTCCATGCCCTGGAGCTGCATTAGGGAGGCACTCCGGTATCACCGGGTGCCGACCTATCTCCGTCGTATAGTCGGGGACTATCTGACGGACAGGGCCGTCATCTACCCCGGTCGCAACGGTGAGTGGAACCGGCGAGAGATGTCGTGCGGTGTCCCACAGGATTCGGTTCTGGGGCCGCCCCTGTGGAACATCGGTTACGACTGGGTGCTGCGCGCCGACCTCCCTACCGGCGTCAGCGTAGTTTGCTACGCTGACGACACGCTGGTACTGGCACAGGGGGGGTCGTACGAGGCGGCGGCGGAAAATATGACACGCGGGGTTGCGATAGTCGTTGAGAGGATCCGGCAGCTGGGTCTTGAGGTGGCTCTGCACAAGTCCGAGGCCATGCACTTCCATGGTCCTCGGAACAGGCCACCACTGGGATCCTCAGTGATGGTAGGAGGGGTATCCGTCGGCGTCGAGTTGACGTTGAAGTACCTAGGACTCGTCGGCCGATGGAACTTCGTTGAGCACTTCCGACGTTTGGCTCCCAAACTGGAACGGACCGGGGCTGCCTTCAGGCGGCTCCTGCCGAACCTGGGGGGGCCAAACGCCTCCTGCCGGAGGCTCTACGCGGGGATTGTGCGGTCCATGGCCCTTTACGGGGCCCCGGTGTGGGCGCGTGGTTTGGCGCGGCTTGCCGTCCACCACCTGAACGCGCCCCAAAGGGTGGTCGCCGTGAGAATGGTTCGCGGCTACCGCACGATCTCCCGCGAGGCGGCGTGCCTCCTTGCCGGGTTGCCGCCATGGGATCTGGAGGCGATAGTCCTCGCGCGCCTGCACGAATGGCGCACGGAAGCACTATGCCGGGGGGAAACTCCGCTGCCGCGGCAAGTTGTCGTGCAGCGGACAGACTTCCGGCATGATCTCATGGCGACATGGAGAGAGCGACTGTCGCAACCCCGTGCTGGGCACGCCACTATAGCGGCGATAAGACCCCTCTTTGAGGAGTGGCTTGAGAGACGCCACGGCGTCCTCACCTTCCGCCTGACGCAGGTCCTCACCGGACACGGTGTGTTCGGGAGGTTCCTGCACCGAATCGGGCGGGAGGAAACGCCCGGGTGCTCCCACTACGAGGATCGACCGGAGGACACGGTGGAGCACACCATGGAGGTGTGCCCTGCTTGGGCGGAGCACCGCCGTGTCCTCGTAGCGGCGATAGGCGGCGGCGACCTCTCGCGTCCGGCCCTGGTCGAAGCCATGGTCCGGAGCGAGACGGAATGGGATGCCGTCACCACCTTCTGCGAAGCAGTGATGCTAGCGAAGGAGGTGGCGGAGCGGGAGAAGAAGAGAGCAGCAGCTTTCCTTCCCGGCCGCCGCGGGAGACGCCCCGGGCGTCGGGGGCTACGTCGTGGCCCCCGGCCACCGTAGGCGCGGGCCTGTGGATGGCGAGCAATGGGTAGCTCGCCGTCCGTCCGTCTAACGACGACAGGCCGTGTCGACGGCGCGTTTTGTTCCACGCGCGCCTCAAAGAGCTGTCAGCATCGTGAAGGGGCCCGCAAGGGCCGACGCCTGCCGGGGCTGCGGGCTGTTCGAAAGAGATACCGCGGCTCCGGAACGTAAGGGCACTGAAGGAACACGGATGGTTTTTAGTCAGTAAAAGTCTGACACTCCCTCCACTCCACCCAGAGCGAAAGGCGTCATTTGATGATTTTCCATCCGCAAAAAAAAAAAAAAAAAAAAAAGGGGTGACAACGCATCTGCATTTTGATTATGAATTGAGAATAAAAATGTAGATGTCTTATGGCCACAACCTCCTTGTGGACTGTGGGCTAGTTTGTCACTCTTATTCTATAGAATTCTATAAAAAACGCATAATAATGCTTGAAGTTTTTTTTAGTTTTATTCTTTGTGGTATACATGCGCATTAGATATTATAAAAAGAAGACAAAATCTGGTTTCGTTTTATATAAATAACAATTGTATACAGTTATAAATAGGATAAGGTTTATATAAATTATAAAATTAATTTAATCTGTAACTTCTTAGAGGGATTAAGGGAAAGCGTCTGCCGTGCAGCCCCAATGAGTGTTGGCGGGCTTCACATGTTCACTTTTTCCTTCACCGCACATCTCTCAGAAATAAGAGTCATCTCTTATATCGAAGTCATATGCCTGTAACTCTTTTAATCTGTAATTCTAAATAAACAAAATACTTTTTTGTCTATCAATGTAATGAACAGTTTTACCTTTATTTTTTTATTGCTAAATAAATTACTATTCTTTAATACCTTCGACGTAAAGCGAGTAACTTAAGTATCCATTAACAACAAACATACAAAGCTAAGGTAGGTAAACGATCTTTAATACGAGGACAATAAATTGAACTTCTTAATTAAGAAGATAATTCGTATTATTTTCTTTTGCGACAAAATTTATTTACGCCGAGTGACTTCTCTAGAATTGCGCTCCTTAATGTAATATGAAAAGTTTCTAACAAGTCTCTTAAAAGGGAAGCTTTACGGAATCGAAGCCTGTAACAGGTCTGAGCAATGAATTAAGAAGAAAAAGTTTTATTAAGCGAAAAAAATAAACAATAAGCAATATTTATCGCAGGAAAGCCTGCGCCCAGGAAATTTGAAACCGGAGTTATTTATGTGGTTTGTGATTTAAGAACTTTTTTTCTCATTAAGAATAGAAATTCACTTATCATGAGAACATAAAACTCATAAGTTATAACAATATCTGGGGAAACGCAGAAGTTGGGGGTACATAAAGAAAACAGTTAAAACAGTCACAGCGTCAGACAGAGATGCAATCACAGATATAAAGTTGAACTACGCTCACCAAGTTACAAGAAGTGGCTTGAGATACATCATAATATATATTTAATAATATTTTATTCTAATAGTAATGACCAATAAAAAAGTTTTTATACCTTAGTTGCCCCTTGTAAATATATTTAATGTACTGATGGATTATTATTAATATTTTAATTTAATAGTAAGATATATAATATATAATTTATTGATTTTATAATATGATATTTTAGTAATTTTTTGAAGCTTACATTTGACTGCGATTCCTTAATGTCTTTAGGAAGTTTATTATATAATTGTGTCCCTTCAAACATTAGGTTTCTCTTACCGTAACTAGTTCTGGTGCACGTAGAATGAGATCATTTGCGTTGCTTAGTTGAATTTTTTGAATTTGCCTCTTTTTAGTGAAACTTAAATGAGTGTTTTTAACAGTGGTAGAGCCACACGACAGCTTTTGCTGTCGCACGGATGAGCCGGCTCGAACCGGGGTGGTACCACGAACTCACAGAATACCAGCGTGAACTAGAGGTTTACCTCTGCGTTTCGCTTGGTGAGTGCAGGTGGCCGGAGGCCCTTTTTACTGGAAATGAGGCATTCCATCTTAGTCCTTACGGGTGACAACGCATCTGCATTTTGATTTGTAATAGAGGATAAATGTAGATGTCTATGGGCCGCAGCAACGACTTACCATCAGGTGAACTGTGTGCACGTTTATCACCCTTATCGTATAAAAAAAACTTAAATGAGTGTGGATATCCTTATTTATTATTTTACGAATCAAATTAATGTATGATAAACTTACACTTGTTTTATATTGAACAGTTTAGTATCACTATAATATATAATGATACTAAACTGTATACTGTGTATACTAAATGTATGAGTTGGTGTCAGATAGTTATTATGCCATTAATAACATAATTTGTAATAAAACCAAGTCTCGCAACTCAGATCTTCTACCGTAAAAAGTTGTAAGATCCATGTAATACCAGTATATTATATAATATGAAAACATAATGTATCTCATAAGTAATACATGTTATATTATATTACATTGTTTAGTGCGATTGCCAAGTCAATCTATGTATTTGAAACATAAAACATTTTAATATTGATATGGTCACTATAAGATGTTGTTAGGTTAGCTAATTACGTAATAACTTGAGACAGAATGACCCTTAAGTAGGGACTAAATAAATTAACCGATTTGGTATTACATGGATCTCACAGCTTTTACGGTTGCAGCGCATATTGCAAACTAACTAATACTTAATACTTTAATGTAGAAAGCAGAAAAAATAGTAATGATCATTAATACACAGTAGTAGATATTTTTTATATGATAAAGCTGACAAACGAGCACACAGTCCACCTGATGGTAAGTGGTTGCTGTGGCCCATAGACATCTACATCTATCCTCGATGACGAATCAAAATGCAGATGCGTTGTCACCCGTGAGGACTAAGATGGAATGCTTCGTTTCTAGTAAAAACATATTTTACGCTGGTATTCTGAGAGAGCGTGGTCCTTCCCCGGTTGAGTCAACCCATTCGTGCTACAACTATACTACTATTATAGCTGCAGCATGGCTTTACCAGGTACGATGTGTTTGACTTTTTAATTATAAAAGTAAAGTAAAGTAAAGTTGCAGCCTATTTACGTCCCACTGCTGGGCACAGGCCTCCTCTCACTTCTGAGAGGGTTTTAGGGCAAGGAAATGTCCGCCGCGTTGCCCCAATGCGTGTTGGCGAACTTCACACGTCTTCGAAATATTTTTTTTCTTATTTCTCAGACATGCAGGTTTCCTCACGACGTTTTCCTTCACCGCTGAGCACGTGGTAAATCAGTACTTAAAATTGCAATTAACAATTTCATTGGTGCTGGCGGGGATCGAACCCGGGCTGCTCGAGTACTGTGAAGCTTACAGCGAGCGCTAACCATCTGAGTTACCACGGCTCTCTTTTTAATTATACCACCATATTATATTACTGCGGTGTGTATAGGCGGCGCAAGAATGTCGACTACCCCATTGATATGGGTAGAAGATATTACGAAGATATTTCCGTGGGTGTCATAAGAAGCAATAGCATCTTCCTAATACCGTTACCGTAACATCCCTTTAAGGCCACTGCTGAACATAGGCCTCGCCATAGATTGCCTCATAGGAGAGATATTTGCCATAGTTGTAATATTACTGTTGATTTAATAATTTCACCTCCCAGCGGGTCATGTGCTCCTGGTAAATTATCTTCTATACATCCATCTATTACAGCCTATTACAGTCTTCTGCTGAACATAGGCCTCGCCATAGATTGCCTCATAGGAGAGATATTTGCCATAGTTGTTATGTTACTGTTGATTTAATAATTTCACCTCCCAGCGGGTAATGTGCTCCTGGTAAATTATCTTCTATACATCCATCTATTACAACCTATTACAGTCTTCTGCTGAACATAGGCCTCGCTATAGATTGCCTCATATGAGAGATATTTGCCATAGTTGTAATGTTACTGTTGATTTAATAATTTCACCTCCCAGCGGGTCATGTGCTCCTGGTAAATTATCTTCTATACATCCATCTATTACAGCCTATTACAAGTCTTCTGCTGAACATAGGCCTCGCCATAGATTGCCTCATAGGAGCTATATTTGCCATAGTCGCCACGCTTGGTATCGGGTTGGTAACTGCAATTTTTTTTTATTTTAAGTGGTAATTAGGAAGACGCTGCTACCCATCTCCTGATTTGTTTCCCTCTGCCGCTCCTTAAGACACCCACGGCATGATATGGAGTAGTGGATATTCTACACCGCCACTACACGGCAAATCTTCCTGATAATAAAAATAAAATAACCTTGTATTATGAAGTCGGCTGTAGGTCTTGTTCCGTTTCTGGGTGGTTTATTCTTGTGAAATGTATGTATGTATACTGAGTCCACGATACAGGGAATAATCCTAGTGTGAGGGTACTTTTTTAATATTTGTATTAAGTACCTTTATGTATTTATAATACTTTGTTATATAGTAAATCTTTATTGTAATTTTTATCTGCACATTTACTATCTGCAGCAATTACAAAACTACAGAGCAACACAATGCAGGAGAAAATCCTAGAGTGGCGGTAACGGTAAAAAAAGCACAAATGAACTTGCAATATATATTTAAAATGGGTATTTCATTTTATTCATTCGCGCTCAAGTGGTCTTGAGCGACTATATCTAGAATGCAGGTGACATTGGCTCTATATCACTAAGCTATGTAAGACCTAGAGTTAAGACCAAGGTTAAATCGTTTTCCTTTGCTTCTAATTCCGGTCTCCATTAAAGGTAATTCAAGTATAATATCAAGCCATGGTGACCTAAGAATCTGAACCTGTCATCTATATATATATATATATACATATAAATAAAATTGAAGTGTCTGTCTGTCATATCGAAATAACTGCCTTATATTGAGCTGAGGGGGTAGATTCATAACATTAAGGAAAATACGGGATATCTCCATCGAAGACTTAGAGTATAGAAAATTAAAGTCGGTCCTTCAGAAGCAATTATATGGAGTATTCGTTTTAGTTCTATAAAGTCGTTTTTTTTTAAATACGGGCCAGTACTGTTATGGGAAGTATTTACACTACGCTTAGCAAGCAAACTTTTCACGCACGTACACACACACACACACACACACACACACACACACACACACACAAACACACAAACACACACACACACACACACACACACACACACACACACACACACGCACGCATGCTCGCACGCGCGCACGCACATTTTCTTAAAATTGTTATAGAAGAGCGGGGTCCTCTAACACAAGTATAGATATACTTACAGGGAGACCCCAGCTCAGTTAATGTATTTGAAACTAAGATACTGAATAAAGATTTTTTTTTGAATATCAGATTTAATAAGGTTTATTTGACCTTTTCGTTAGTAACCCCTTACAACAAACTTGGGACTATATGATTCTCTCTAGACGACAAGAAGGGTTAAAGCTCTTCAAGTGCGTTCCAAAAATAGACTTTCAGAGTAAGATGACGTAATCAGTTGTATATTAATAACTCGGAAAAAGTAACTTCCTCTAGCTCATCGAAACCATGTTTCCTTATTACAAAACTTGCCGCGAAAAGATTATGCGACTATTGCGTTATCTATTGTTCTTTATTTGTGTCACAATAAAGTCCTTAGGACATTATCTATGGTTATAAAAGAGTATGGTTACCGGGGTAAATCACTTGGAAAAATTAATTCGATCAAGATGGAATCTTGCTTATTTATTGTGAGTATTACCTATTTTTAATTTTTTAAAATGTGGTGTTGATTATATTAAAATTATCTTTGCTTATGGACCAGAAAACAATCACCGACTTACCGAAAATCGGTCAATGAATACCTAGTGGCTTAATCAATAACAAAAAGGTTATTGGCCGCATGGCCGCGCCTCTACAACGTCCGTTATTGTTTTGTTTTTTAACAAATCGCTTGAAACGACATGGCCTAGAAAAAAAATGGACGTAGTCGCAATACATAATATATTGAGTATTTAAGTAAAAAAAGAAGGTTTTTTTACCACATTTTTATTAACTTGCTTTCTTCTCTATTTGTTTGTTCGACATAAACCGCGATCGATTTTAAATTAACTTACCTATGACATAGAGCAGTGTTTCCCAAACATTGTTCTGCCATGGCCCGGTAATTTTCACACTATACCTTCGTGACCCACTTAATACTTTTAAACCCAAGCTGGTTCCATTAAGTAAAATAATACACATTTATTAATAGTAAAAATGTTTTAAAAATGAATGTTAACGATGCGTCGATCGATAGTACGTATAATTTTTTTTAAAAAGCGGGAATGTTGCAACCCCGGTATTTTATTTTGATGGCCCGGTACCGGGTCGCGACCCGGCAAATGGGAAACGATGACATAGAGTATTGCAACTTTAAACATACCGTAGAACTGGAAACGCATTAAAATGGACGCTAGTAACGACAAACGAGTACAGTTTACCTAACAGGAAGCGGATGCTGTGACATATAGCCATCTATACTTATCCCCCCCTGAGCACTAAGATGGAATGCCTTATTAACCGTTGAAAAAACGGAGACCGTTTCTTGACACTCATCATTTTATGCTGGTATTCTGTGAGAACGTGGTCCTACCCCCATCGAGCCGTTCCACTCACACTACATAGTCTGTGTAATATTATAATAAAACAATACTAAAATATGTAATTTATAATCATTTCTCATATATACACAATTACATTTTATCTGACTTTTTTATAGAATAAGGGTGACAAACGAGCTTACAGTGCACCTGATGGTAAGTGGTTGCTGTGGCACATAGACATCTACATTTATCTTCATTTGCGAATTAAAATGCAGATGCGTTGTCAGCCGTGAGGACTAAGATAGAATGCCTCTTTTCCAGTAAAAAGGGTCTCCGGTTCTCTACACTCGCCATACGAAACACAGCAGTGTCAAGTTGCTATTTCACGCTGGTATTCTGTGAGAGCGTGTTCCTTCCCCAGTCGAGCCGACCCATTTGTGCTACAACTATAGTATTAATATAGCTGCAGCATGGCAAAAATTCCCTGACCATGGATGATGTGAAGCGACCAACACGTCGGATCTTATATTGAGTCAAATAAATCGCGATAAGATCCGTAAAATTAGTATGTGCTAATATTAAAATCAACAATATTTTCACAGGTGTTGGCATCCTTAATCTTTCCTTTAGCATCTGCATCTCCAAAACCTATAACAATTTACACTTCAGAACCTATCAAGTTGGAGCAGGTGCCAGAGAAAAAACAGCCGGAACCAGTTACACTCAAGCCTGTTCACGAATCCGTACCAACATACACATCGATCCGAGAATATGTGACAGAAAAGCCGAAGAAAACGGAGCAGCATGCAAACAATGTTCACACAATGGTTTCCTTACCCTTTTATTATATGCACATCCCATATTATTACACATTATTCTCCACGCATCCCGCTGCTGTGGTACACAGCCCTCAGCCGCTGATGTATTACAAAATGAAAATGTATTATCAGTTAGTAGGTGAATAAATTAATATTCTATTTTTTCTTTTCTTTATTCCTTGGATATTCAATGCACGATAGCTGCGTAAGTTTATTTGTTAATTTAGAATGGAAAAGAATTACTTGAAAGAACAGTGTTGAAAATAAACCCCGCCTTCAAAGAACTAAGAATGAAATAATTTCCACATAATAGCTTTTAAGTCGCCGTTAAGACTTAGAATAGAGATAATTAAAGTCGGTCCTTCAGAAGCAATTATATGGAGTATTCGTTTTAGTTCTATAAAGTCGTTTCTTTTTAATATTTACTAATAAATATCACAAGCACAAAGTAAAAATTAGAATGAAGTTTATATATTTATATTAAAAACTATCCCGTATTTTTAACCCTTATTGGCGTAATTTTTTCTACATATCGGACTACCCCTGACGCACAACCTACTTAATAAAATATAGAATTCGATTCACTATTAACGGAGATATCACGTTATCACAAGCTCAAAGTGAAAACTGGAATTACGTTTACATTGAAAACTATCCGATATTTTCCACTCTTAGTGGAGTCTATTTCTTTCTTCAAATTTGCTTGGGACCACCCATAAAGTATAACCTATGTAGTAAAAAATAGAATTAATAAAATTTCTTGAACATGGACGAGTATATCGCATTAAATATTTATGTACATACAATAAAAAAGCCGTGTAGTGGCGGTCAAGAATATCCACTACCCCAAATCCTCCCGTGGGTGTCGTAAATGGCGACAAAGGGAAACAGGCGGGAGATGGGCAGCAGCATCTTCCTGATAATAGCCAAAATTACAATAAAAAACTACGGTTGCCAACCCGCTCGCGATATACCCCCCATGAGCAATGACAATAAAAAACGGCCCCCAGTCCCCGGCGGCCCCGCTATTCCTGGCTACGGTGGCGATCATGGTAACGGCGGGGCAGGGGGTGCTAAGAATCTCCGGTGGAGGTTCGGTTGCCACCTACGACGACTCGACCTGGCAACGTACAACGCACGCAGCCTGAGGACTGACGAGAAGATCGTGGAGCTGGAAGAAGAGATAGACAAGTTATGCTGGCATATTATAGGATTATCCGAGGTCCAAAGAGAGGGGGAGGACACGATAATCCTCGAATCCGGCAACTTGCTCTATCACCGGGAGGGCGACCATCTGTCCCAAGGAGGTGTCGGATTTATCGTCCACAAGTCTCTCGTTAACAACGTTGTAAAGATCGGGAGTGTGTCGACGAGGGTTGCGTACCTTATACTCAGAATCACCAAACGGTATTCGCTGAAGGTCATACAGGTTTACGCACCTACCTCGGCACACCCCGATGAGGAGGTGGAGGAAATGTATGAGGATATCTCTAGAGCCATGCATTCCTCCAAAACCCAATATACAGTGTTAATGGGAGACTTCAATGCAAAACTAGGCACAAGAGAGAACGGTGAGCTGAAAGTAGGGAAATTTGGAATAGGGCAACGGAACCCAAGGGGCCAGCAGCTAGCCGACTTCATGGAGAAAGAGGGACTCTTTATGATGAACTCTTTCTTCAAGAAGCGGCACCACAGGAAGTGGACCTGGTCGAGCCCCGACGGTTCGACAAAAAATGAGATTGACTTCATTATGACGACCAGGCGACAACTGTTCAGTGATGTCTCAGTGATCGCGAGGGCGAAAACCGGCAGCGATCACCGAATGGTTAGAGGTACACTGAACCTAAATGTTAAGTTGGAGAGGTCTCGTCTGATGATGTCAACGCTCCGTCCCCCTCGTGCTCTAATCCAAAGTCGCGAAACCTTTCAGCTCAAGTTACAAAACCGTTTTCAGTACCTAAAAGACTGCAATGAAGTGGACGATATGAATGACAAGCTCATGGAAACTGTCCATGCGGTCGGAGCTAAGTTCTGCAAGACCCGCCGCAGAAGAACACAAAAACTCTCCGATCACACTCTTAATCTTATGGCTGTTAGACGGGAGATGAAGCTATATTCTTCAACAGATTTGACAGCATACAGGCAAGTGAACAGACAGATCTCCAAATGCATGCAGCGGGACTTACGCAACTTCAATACAGCTCGTATTGAAGAAGCGATCGAGCGGAACCAAGGCTCCAAAGTCTTTGCCAGAGAACTGTCTGCCAGAAAGAGCCAACTGTCACAGCTGAAGACCGAATGTGGCAGCATTGTTTCCGGGGCACCTAAGATTTTGAGTGAGATTGAGAGGTTCTATGGGCAGCTGTACACGTCATCGTTGGAGTCACACGCAAGTGTGAGTAACGATCCAAGAGCGAGTCTTATCCGATACTATTCCGAAGATATCCCGGACGTCAGTCTGAGCGAGATTAGAATAGCTCTCCAGCACCTTAAAAACGGCAAGGCCCCAGGCGAGGATGGAATTACAGCGGAGCTTCTGAAAGCGGGTGGAAGCACGGTACTTGAAGTCCTTCAGAAGCTCTTTAATTCCGTCCTCCATGGTGGCATTACACCGGAGGCGTGGAGCAGAAGTGCGGTGGTCTTGTTCTTCAAGAAAGGCGACAACGCTCTCTTGAAGAACTACAGACCGATTTCCCTTCTGAGCCGCGTCTACGTGCTGTTTTCGAGAGTCATTACGAATCGTCTCGCGCGCAGACTTAACGACTTCCAGCCTCCCGAACAAGCCGGTTTTCGAAAGGGCTTTAGCACCATAGACCACATACATACCCTACGGCAAAGTGTACAGAAGTCCGAAGAGTACAATTTGCCACTATGTCTGGCGTATGTGGACTATGAGAAAGCCTTTGATTCTGTCGAAATTTGGGCGGTGCTGCAGTCCCTTCAGCGGTGCCAAGTTGACTGTCGGTATATCGAAGTGCTGAATTGTTTGTACAGTAGGGCTACGATGGCTATCCGAGTACAGAACCAGAGTACGAAACCTATCTAATTGCAGAGAGGTGTAAGACAGGGTGATGTTATATCCCCAAAACTCTTCACCGCTGCATTGGAAGACGTTTTCAAGCTTCTGGACTGGAAAGGATACGGTAAGTCCAATTTCGACCGAGAGGTCAATCGACGGATTCAACTCGGCTGGGCAGCGTTCGGGAAGCTACGACACATCTTCTCGTCAGACATACCTCAAAACCTTAAAACGAAATTGTACACCCAGTGCGTGTTGCCAGTGATGACATACGGAACTGAGACGTGGTCCTTCACTGCTGGCCGTATGAGGAAGCTCAAGGTCGCTCAGCGAGCTATGGAGAGGGCTATGCTCGGAGTTTCTCTGCGTGATAAACTTAGGAATGAGGATATCCGCAGTAGAACCAGAGTAACCAACATAGCCCAACGGATTATTAAGCTGAAGTGGCAGTGGGCCTGACAAAGGTTCTCGAGTGGCAGCCTCGTACCGGTAGGCGAAGTGTAGGGCGTCCCCCCACGAGATGTAGTGACTACCTGGTAAGACATGCAGGAAGTCGATGGATGCAGGTGGCTCAGGACCGTGCTTTGTGGCATTCTTTGGGGGAGGCCTATGTTCAGCAGTGGACTTGTGAAGGGCTGTAATGATGATGGTGAATAAAAAAGTAAAATTGTACGTGTAATTATGTACCCACGTACGGAGTGGAACTTAAATTGCATTCTTCTTTTATTATATATTTTACTAGCTGACCAGGCAGACGTTGTTCTGCCCATTCCGACGACCATGTGTCCTAAAAAAATCATTAAATTCACAATAAAAAAATTGAGGGTCACTTATCGGGATAAAACTATCCTATCTCTCTAGTTGGACCAAACTGCACACATTGTGAAACATTTCATTGAAATCAGTTCAGTAGTTTAGGAGTTCATCGCGGACAAACAACGTGACACGTAATTTTTATATATAAAGATAGTAGTGTTAATAATAGTATACTCATGCAGCCCCGTATATATATCCTTCTTGTCTTTTAAATTCAAAATGCGTGGTAATGCATTATTTTAACTGGTTTTACTGCGCACGCACACATTCGTAAGGGTAGATAGGATCGGATCGGATTTAATACGTTGTTGCCCATAAATTACATTGAATTTGGGATAATTTCAAATAAAATGTAAAGCTTTATTTACTCGTTTTTTCAATAACTCTCTCTCTCCACGTAATAGTTCGCTACCACATTGTTTCTCATGTAATTTTTATAGATAATTGCTTAATTGTAAACTATGTTTAACAAGCTGTGCCCCTTGACTTCGTCCGCGTGGAATTTATTACGGTAATTTCATGGGTTTTGTTTTTTTTTGTTTTTCTAAAATAAAAGTAACCTACATTACTCCTTATAACATCAGCTATCTGTTCTTTCAAATCTGTTTCGTCAAATTCGATCCTGCCATTTCGGAGATTAGCCGGAACAAACAGACAGACATACTGACAGACAGAGGCAAAACTTTTTAAATTTGTTTTTTTTTCTTATTAGTAACTTATATATTTTCATATACATTTAGTAGAAAGATATCGACATTACAAACGGACACTTCGATTTTACTTATTTGTATAGATATAGATCAATGCCAATGTGGGTATTTTGCTAGTTCGTCTCTGGATCGAGGTATTTCCGAACCAGTGCTAAAAGTAACAAGTGCTAAAATTAAAAAATTCGTGCAACCGACTTCAATATAAATATAATTTATTGTTGATTTTTTTAAAACCGCTCGACCGATTTCGATGAAATTTAAATGGGACCACCTGGGAAATATAGCCTTTAAAACAAAAAAAGAATATTCCAAATCCGTTCAGGCGCCTTAGAATAATAGGTGAACCTACATAAAAAAACCAACGAATTGTAAATCTCCTCCTTTTTAAAGTCGCTTGAAAAGTAATTTTAATAAAGAAGTATATTAGTGGAACTATTCTATTATTTTAAATTTTTTTCAAAAGGTCTCTCGCTGTGGATAATTATTAAGCCAATGGCGTAGCTTATTTAAATTTCAAAAACTGTATTAAAAGAGACAAATAAAAAAAAACTTCAACCTTAACTATTCTTGCCAGACTAATAGGGGCCATGTATACACTTGTGGTGTTTGTATAAACAGCTGATAATCGCTCCGATATCTCAAATGTGCAAGCTTTTAGTCGCATCAGTTCATTTACCTCGACAAATAAAGTAGGAACCACCCACCGTCTTCCCTCCTAAACTCTCTGTTGTTTTAACTTGATTAAGCGTGACTGAGGCGCACTTAACGAATATTAAATTAGACTGTAAATACGCAACAAAGTTTTCACAGTTAATCACACAACAATTCAATTGTATTAAGTGAAGATAAAGATAATGGCGCCAACAGAAAATTTGAACTAAAAACACTAGTTGGTCTCTTTGAAGCCCATCAGAGAATTATTGGAATGAAGTTCCTTATCGGACGGTACGAATTTGGTGGATGGGGGGGCTATTCGATAAAAAGTGTAAGATTTTTCCGTCACGCCCCTTCTGAAGTAGTGTAGACGGCCTTGGCAGCTATGAGGAAGCGAGATGAAATAATATCCGTCTGCCTCGCACTTTTCCTTATCTTGTCATGAAAGAAATATTATTTTATTTTAAATGACGTTTCATTATAGTAGATGCTAGTAATTAATTAATTTGTAACTGTTAATCAATAATACGTTTATCAATAATAATATACTACGAAAGGAACTTCGTACGTTCTAATATACTACAGTACTATGGTGTCAAGAACACAGCGCTTAAACTTATTATTTCATATTTAAGTAATAGAAAGCAGAAGGTTATTATCAATGGTAAAAGTTCTTCCGGGTCACCTGTACTAATGGGTGTTCCTCAGGGCTCGATTCTCGGCCCATTCCTGTTTCTGGTGTATATTAATGACTTACCTCACCTTGTAGGGGATAGTCATGATATAGTATTATTTGCTGATGATACTTCCTTGATTTTTAAACTTAAACGTCAATCATTTAAATGTGACGAAGTGAATAATGCTATATCAAAATTAGTGCATTGGTTTAACGTTAATAATCTGCATTTGAACGGAAATAAAACTAATTGTGTTAAATTTACAACAACGAATGTTAAAAATCTGAATACCAATGTGTTTTTAAATGGGGAGGAATTGAGCCCTGTTGTATCCACTGTTTTTCTTGGCATCACTCTTGACGCAAAGCTTCAGTGGGGCCCCCATATATCCAAATTAGCAAGCAGACTAAGTTCTGCAGCCTATGCTGTAAAAAAGATTAGAGGTCTCACTAGTGTCGAGACAGCTAGATTAGTTTATTTTAGTTATTTCCATAGCATAATGTCTTATGGGATTTTGCTTTGGTGAAATGCGGTTGATTCAGAAACTATTTTTGTTTTACAGAAGAGGGCCATTAGAGCTATTTACAATCTAAAACCGAGAGAGTCTCTTAGAGATAAATTTAAATAAATTAATATATTAACTTTGGCCTCTCAGTAAATTTACGAAAATTTAATGTATGTTCACAAAAACAAAGATAGTTTTACTAAAAAAAGTGATAGAACAAACACAAGCTAGTGATGCCAGTTTCTCGACTCCACAGAGTCAGTAATTCATTCTTGGGGCAATGTATACGCTATTACAACAAGGTCCCGGAAAGTGTACAGGTTCTCTCTATTACCAAGTTTAAATGTTTTATTAAGCTGAAACTGTATAAAAAGGGTTATTATAGTATAAATGAATACATGGTTGATAATAACCCCTGGGAATGAGGTGGTCGCTTCCAAGCAGTTTCTAAAATAAATTTTGTAAATAGTTCGTAATCATTTATATTGTAAAATTTATTTAAAAAAAATGTCCCGCTGGGTTTCTTGCTGGTTCTTCCCAGGACAGAGGGTATTTTTTCGAACCAGTGGTAAAGTAAAAAATGACTTTCAATAAGAATTACACATGTAATGTATATTGAATAAAAATTATTCTATTCTATTCTATTCTGTTCCAACCGAGTGTTCCACTACACTCACGCATGTTTTTTATTTTTATAGAATGAGGTTGACAAACAAGAATACAGTACACCTGATAGTAAGTGAATGCTTCGTTTTTTTTTTATAGAATAAGGGTGACTGCGGTTCATAGACATCTACGTATAACCTTAATTAAGAATCAAAATGTAAATGCGTTGTCACCCCTGAGGACTAAGATGGAATGCCTAATTTCCAGTAAAAAGGATCTTCAGTTCTCTACACTCAACTTACGAAACACAGCAGCATTAAGCTGCTATTTTACGCTGGTATTCTGTGAGAGCGTGGTCCTAACAAAAAACCCAGCGAGACATTTTGTTACAATTAACTACACAAAACAAATTAGAAATAGCTTGGTAGCGATCACCTCATTCTCAGGGGTTATTATCATCAATAAATTCCTTAAAATTATAATAACCCTGTGAATAGAATATAATATAATAAAAAAATAAAATGGGATAGTTCTAGGATTTCGTACGTAAAGGGTAACCAACGGGACCCTATTACCAAGCCTCCGCTGTCTGTCAGCAGGCTGTATCTCAAATTCCGTAATAGGTAGACAGTTAAAATTTTCACAGAATGTGCATTTCTGTAAATGTGTAAAAATTAAAATAAATTAAAAACTACAAGGGACTCTCCTATTAGAAACCTGTATTACGATGGTACGGAACCCTTCATGCGCGAGTCCAACTCGCACTTGGTCGGTTTGTATTTTTACTCAATATAGATTACATGTATGAAATTGTTATTGGAAGTCATTTTTTACTTTACCACTGGTTCGAAGAAAAACCTCTGTACTTGGAAGAACCAGCAAGAAACCCAGCGGCACTTTTTTAAGTAAATTTTGTATGAAAGGTTGTATAAACTATTTACAAAATTTATTTTACAAACAGCTTGGAAGCGCACCACCTCTTTCCCAGGGATTATTATCAACAATGTATTCATTTTAACAGTGGTAGAGCCACGCGACAGTTTTTGCTGTCGCACGGATGGGCCGGCTCGAACCGGGGTGGTACCACGACCTCACAGAATACCAGCGTGAAGTAGAGCTTTACCTCTGCGTTTCGCTTGGTGAGTGCAGGTGGCCGGAGGCCCTTTTTACTGGAAATGAGGCATTCCATCTTAGTCCTCACGGGTGACAACGTATCTGCATTTTGATTCGCAAACGAGGATAAATGTAGATGTCTATGGGCCGCAGCAACCACTTTCCATCAGGTGGACTGTGTGCTCGTTTGTCACCCTTATCCTATAAAAAAAAATTATACTATAATAACCCTTTTTATACAGTTTTTGTTTAATAAAATATTGTAACTTGATAATAGAGAGAGTTTTTTTTTAATAGAGAGAATGGGTCGGCTCGACCGTGGTAGAACCACGCTCTCACAGAATACCAGCGTAAAATAGCAGCTTAATGCTGCTGTATTTCGTATGGTGAGAGTAGAGAACTGGAGACCCTTTTTACTGGAAACGAGGCATTCCATTTCAGTCCTCAGGGATGATGACATATCTGCATTTTGATTCTTAATTGAGGATAAATTTAGATGTCTATGGGCCACAGCATCCACTTACCATCAGGTGGACTGTGTGCTCGTTTGTTATCCTTATTCTATAAAAAAAGCTTGTATATTTTCTGGGCCTTGTAATAGCGTATACTATTGGGAATGAATTACTGACTGTGGAGTCGAGAAACTGCTATCACTAGCACAAGCTATTCCTACACAAGTATGTTCCTAGTGTTTACAGTGTGTATATCACTTTTTTACTAAAACTACTTTTGTTTTCGTGAACATACATTAAATTTTCGTAAATATACTCAGAGGCCAAAGTTAATATCTCTCGGTTTTGGGTTGTAAATAGCTCTAATGGCCCTCTTATGCAAAACAAAAATATATTTCTAAATCAGCCGCATTTCCCCTTAATAAAATCCCATAATATATTATGCTATGGAAATAACTGAAATAAACTAATCTAGCTGCTTCGACCTCTAATATTTTTTTCAGCGTAAGCTGCAGAACTTAGTCTGTTTACTAGTTTGAATATATGCGGTCCCCACTGAATACAATAGTTGTTGAATTCGCTATTGGAAAAATTGTGTATGTTTTCTAGGATTTTGTTGTAAAACCAACATCGTCACAAGAATGAATGACTAACTCTGTGGAGTTAAGGAACTGATACTTTAAAAGGTAAGTATAGTACTGCTATCGAGTATTGATAAATATTTCCTGGTTCAAATATTTGTTTAGAAATTAGAGGAGACCTATGCCTAGATATTGAACTTATATAGGGGCTATGTATTCTCTACGTTTTTACTTTATCACCCAGAAAGTCTACCGCTGAACTTGGGACTTTCAATTTCTAAGGAGGTTTGGCCTGAATAGTCACTTTTCCAATAGGCCCGTGTATTTCAGAGTGAGGCGGCATATCCCTTAAGCTACTGCTTCTCTTTAAATGTCACTGACAAAGACTCACCGTAACATGCAATATTTGGCACAAATACAAAAACGTATTTTGTTGTGGTTCACTATACCGTGAGAAATATTGTGGCGATGACCCCTGAATGGTTACGATAAGCCGAAACGACCCGCTATTGAATAAGAAGGGTCAACATAATATATTCTCAAAGGTTCAAAAGACTTAATGTAATGGAATTAACTTAGACGTTGTTCAGTAAAGAGTAGAGATTCCGGTAAAAAATGGGTGATGCAACCTTAATGCGCGGATTAAGTAAAATTTAATTATATTAATATATTTTAATCACTATACATTAATTACAGATTAAAAAATATTTTTACTATAGGGTATTTCAGTGAAGGACCACGACACAGATCCATACCTAAGTCATATATTGGCAATAAGACATGCAATAAATCGACGGATGCAAGTGGCTCAGGACCGTGCTTTGTGGTCTGGCATTCCTTGGGGGAGGCCTATGTTCAGCAGTGGCCTTGTCAAGTTCTGTAATAATGATGATGATGGTTTTTTTTTTCATAGAGCTAACATTTTAGAAAGAACCACCAAGAAACTCTGCGGGACTTTTGAGAAGAAACTACGATATCATAGAAGAGTAGCGAAAATAGCTAGCTGTATAACTCTGTTGTGTTTCGTGTGTCGAGAAACAAAGATCATTTTAATAGTAACAAGACATTTCGTCTCAGTCAGGGGTGATAGCATATCAGCATTTTCATTCTCATAACATAACATATCAGTGGTAGAGCCACGCGGCATCTGTTGCTGCCGCACGGATGGGCCGGCGCGAACCGAAGTTTACCTCTGCGTTTCGCTTGATGATTGCAGGGGGCAGGAGGCCCAATCCCCCTCCCCCCTCAACATGGTAGCGGATTTTTTTTATAGGATAGGGTGATAAACGAGCACATAGTCCACCTAATGGTAAGTGGTTGCTGTGGTCAATATACATTTACATTTATCCTCGTTTGTGAATCAAAATGCAGATGCATGACAACGCAACAGGTGACAACCCGTGAGGACTAAGATGGAACGCCTTCAGTAAAAGGGTCTCTGGTTCTCTACACTCACCATACGAACATAGCAGTATTAAGCTGCTATTTTACGCTGGTATTCTGTGAAAGCGTGGTCCATCCCCGGCCGAGCCGACCCATTCGTGCTACAACTATATTACTAATATAGCTGCAGCATGGCTCTACCACGTATAAAATAAAATTAAACGGAAGGCGCATGACGTGCTCAGCAGGGTGGGACAGTATTTCATGCCGGCACACCGCCTGGAACTTTACAAGGCGCAAGTTCGACCTCACATGGAATACTGTTCCCATCTCTGGGCAGGGGCTCCCCAGTGCCAGCCCCTTCCACTTGACCGCATCCAGCGCAGAGCGGCTCGAATCATCGACGACCGAATCCTTTCCGATCGGCTCGATTCATTGGCACTGTGAAGAGATGTTGCATCCCTTTGCATTTTCTTTCGCATTTACCACGGGGAGTGCTCTGAACAATTGTTTGGAATCGCGGCAAAACTCCCGAAACCATCCACACCATCTGGATGATTGGCGGTCCACCACTGTGCGATTTAGAAGATGTTTTCTTCCTCGAACAACTTCATTGGAAGCGATTACCATCAGCGATTTTCCCGGACCGATAAGACTTAGGGACCTTCAAGAAAAGAGCCTACTCCTTTTTAAAAGGCCGGCAATGAATCTGCAATTCCTTTGGTTCCCCTGGTGATGCAGTTGTTCATAGGCAGCGGTAGTCACTTACCATCAGGTGAGCCGCGTGCTCGGTTGCACCCTCTCCTATAAAAAAAAAACTTGCGCAACAAACTCCCTTTCTATTCTTATTTTACATATGGTTTACTTTCTTCCGTTTTAGAAACCATCATCACCTTTGTTTTAATTACGTTTGATTTAATTTCCTTGTTATTTTATATTTCGTTGTTTATTATTTATTCGTTATTTAATATTTACTCGTTATTTTAATATTATATTCTCTCCTGCCTCATTGATCTAGTGGTCGTAAACGCAACTGATGATCATGAGCTCCCGGGCTCGAATCCCAGGTTGGGCCAAAATCAGTTATTGGGTTTTTCTGTAAGAAATTGTCAGTAGCAGCCTGGAGTCAGAAAGTTGGCGGTGTTTCACACTCGTGCCTCGGAAAGCACGCAAAGCCGTTGGTCCTGGGCCTGATCTCTATCCGCTCGTGACAGATTACAGTCCCATCGATCTATAAGAGTAAGGCGTATACATTGGGCACTATATTCCCGTACTGCGTAGATGACTAGTCACCGTAGAGACCTGCCGCCATGATTGAAATCGGCCTGGAGGTTGTTATTATTATTATATATTTAATTGATGATTGTAAGGCCACATCACCCAATCATCATCAAGTACAATGTGTACAAAAATATTGATAAGATGCGTACAACCATAGCGATTATAATAATTTTACTTAATTGAGACGTGTACTTAGCAACAGTGGAAAATTGTAGGTCACTGAACTTCTAATTAGTATTTAGTATTAGAACAAAAAGTTTTATGTTAATTTAAGTTTTTAATTTTTGTTTCTTATTATTAGTTTTTTTTAATATTGTATAAATTAATATTGTTACTTTTAAAAGTAGTTCGAATTAAACACTCAGAACTCAATCATACGGCGCTGCTTCCGGAAGAGACTATTCGAAACAACGTATAGCACTTTACATTTAAATAGACCAGTATAATAGTATCTACTAAGGCTATGCATAGTAGGGATTATTTTATATAAATAAGGTAATAAATTGAGCTTTACAAAAGGCGTGAATTCAAGGTCAAGGCGCTCTATCTCTTTATCTTAAAATAACAAAATTGCCTGGTCTAAGTTACGTCACCTATGCTTATGGTTTCTAGGCTAGATTACTCATAAGTTACTTTATAAATAAATAGCAATTGTATTATTACGTACTGATTCTATACGTGGTAGAGCCCTGCTTCAGCTATATTATTGTTGTAGTATGAATAGGTCGACTCTACCGGAGAAGGCTCTTACAAAACACCAGCGTAAAATAGCAGCTTAATGCTGCTGTGTTTCGTATAATGAGGGTAGAGAGCCTAAGACCCCATATAACTTTTGGTTCTCAATGGAGTATAGATGTAGATATCTATGGGCCACTGCATCGACTAACCATCGGGTGGACTGTGTGCTCGTTTGTCACCTCTACTCTTTGAAATTAGATTTACGTTTCAGAATTGTTGTTTTTTTTATATAGGATAAAGGTGACAAACGAGCACACAGTCCACCTGATGGTAAGTGGTTGCTGTGGCCCATAGATATCTACATTTATCTTCGATTACGAATCAAAATGCAGATGCGTTGTCACCCATGAGGACTAAGTTGGTATGCCTCATTTCCAGTAAAAAGGGTCTCCGGTTTTCTACCCTCACCATACGAAACACAGCAGCGTTAAGCTGCTATTTTACGCTGGTATTCTGTGAGAGCGTGGTCATTCCCCGGTCGAGCCGACCCATTCGTGCTACAACCATAATATAGCTGCAGCATGGCTCTACCACGTAGATAATTGATAATAATAATAATTGGGTGGTTTGTGTCTAGCAATAGCGGCGTAATATAGGATGTAACTTCAATTTTTAACTTTAGTTGACAGATCAGAATTCTGTTCACTGCTATTTAAACTAATGGTGGTAATGATTTTTTATTAGCCATTTACATAATTTATTTTGAAAATCACTTTTCACAATAATTTTTCATCTCAAAAAAGCTAATTACATATACGCCTCCAACAGATGATATCTGTTCTTTATCTATTCTAAACGAAGGAAATTTGCGTTCAAGGTTAAAGAAAATTTGCTTTCACAATTGTTGAACAATCGTGTTGTAATAAGTACGTATAACAGAACAGCTATATTATAATTTCATCTTAATTTTTAACACAAGGTCCACGCTTGAATAAAATGTAGTTAAATGTAATTATCCAACTAACCGGGTCGATTTTTTTTTATAAAAACATAAACTTGTTTTTAAAAGGCCGGCAACGCACATGCAATTTCCATGACATTGCAGTTGATCACGGGCGGCGGTAGTCACTTACTATCAAGCGAGCCGCATTTTTTATTATAGCATAAAGGTCACAAGCGAGAACATATTCCACCTCCTGGTAAGTGGATCCTGTGGCCCATAGATATCTACAGCTATCCTCGATTAAGAATCAAAATGCAGATACATTGTCACCTCTTAAGGAATAAGATGGAATGCCTCGTTTACATTAAAAGAGGTCTCCGGTTCTTTACACTCACCATACGAAACACAGCAGCATTAAGCTGCTATTTTACGCTGGTATACTGTGAGAGCGCGGACCTTCCTCGATAGAGCCAACCCATTCGTCCACATCTATAATATAGCTGCAGCATGGCTTTACCACGTACAATATACTCGTTTGCCCCCTCTTATATAAAAAAATATATTTCTGCGACCAAATAGCAGTGCCTGCACTGCTGTGTTGCAGTCTCATAGTTATACCCAGTGTAGTTCAAGGCTGTAGGACATTCCATCTTAGTCCTCAGTGGTAACAACGCATCTGTAGCTAGGGTTATCATATCTCAGGATTTGTCCTGAGATTTCAGGATTTTTAGACTCTTCTCAGGATTGCGGCTGGATTTTGCAAATCTCATGAAATCCCAGGATTTTTAGAACTTTCAATATGATACAGCTTACATTTTAAAGATCTCTTTAATAAAAAGTTAAACAAACTAAAAATAATTTTCCTTTGGTAATAATTCCACAATTAAAATCAAAACTAATTTATCCAAGTAGGTACTTAAACAGTTTTATCATACATAATATGTGAAGATACCTTTTTAAGTAAGGTTTTCTTCTCAAACTGTAAAAATCTCAGGATTTTTAAATGGAAATCAGGCCTCTTCTCCGGACTTTTAATTTTTTCATCTGGTAACCCTATCTGTAGCCATCTTTGTTTGAAGTTGGCTGCAGGCGCAGTATCCACTCGCTATCAAGTAAGCTATGATTGCGTTCAACATTTTAGTTTTGTAACTAAATTCACAAGAACTCACAACCGATGGGGAAGCAAGTTTCTCGACTGGCAACCTCGGTACCGGTAGGCGAAGTGTGGGGCGGCCCCTCACTAGATGGAGTGACAATCTGACATTCGTGGCATTCTTTGGGGAGGCGAAAAAAACTCACCTTACTACAAAGTCACGTCAAACAATTTTTTCAAAATCAAAGCACTTTTTGAGCGACTTTTTGAGAGCCTCGACGGGCGACCCACACCAGTATACTATAACAGTCGAAGTCGAGGTCCGTACCTCCTTCTGAGTGGCTCTTGGATAAGATAGTGAAGCCCTCTCCTCCCCCCCCCCATTCCTATTTTCGCGGCCTGCTGAGTATATCCTTGCACTCAATAACTCGCAAATCCTTGCTTGTAAAGGCCACAGGGACAACTAAATACACTTTCAGGTAAGAAATATTACTATGCGCGTAATTATTTAAAATATATATAACATAATATTTTATTCTTATAATAATTTTTAAGTATTTTCGCGAACAATACGAGTACACATTAAATAAAACTATTTTTTATTTGTATGGATTTTATTCCATTTAACTTTCTTAATTCCCGACGTTTCGGGTGTTTTGCAGTAACCTGCAATAAATTCTTTAATTACTTATCTTATAAGGGAATTATTAGTAGTTATAAGGGAATTTGTACAATTTCGTAACAAAATTGAAACAGTGATGGCTTACGGATCTGAGACGTGGTCCTTCACTGCTGGCCGTATGAGGAAGCTCAAGGTCGCTGAGCGAGCTAAAGAGAGGGCTATGCTTGGAGTTTCTTTGCAGAATAAACTTAGGAATGTGGATATCCGCAGTAGAACCAGAGTAACCGACATAGCCCAACGGATTAGTAAGCTAAAGTGGCACTGCCACATAGCTCGAAGAACCGACAACCGTTGGGAAATAAAGGTTCTTGAGTGGCAGCCTCGTACCGATAGGCGAAGTGTAGGGCGACCCCCCACGAGATGGAGTGACGACCTGGTAAGACATGCAGGAAGTCGATGGATGCAGGTGGCTCAGGACCGTGCTTTGTGGCATTCTTTGGGGTAGGCCTATGTTCAGCAGTGGACTTATGAAAGGCTGTAATGATGATGATGATGACGATGATAAGGGAATTAAAAATAAGTAAATTAAACGCGATAAAATCAGTAAAAATTGTTTTATCATTTTGAGCGGCAAGTTGGGTGTTCAATAGAAGGCTCCTGAGTTGCGTTAAAATTTTGGTTCCATTTAATTAATAGTTATTATTATAACAATATTAACGGTGTCATACACAGAAATAAAAGAAAAAAGGATAAAATAAAAATGATTTTAATGTATTAAAACAAACTCAAGTACATGGATAGTATGTATTATAATAGTATTTTGATTCCTATTGCATCGAGCAAAGACCTCGAGTACATTCAAATAGATCGATATGTGATAAGGTTCCCATTCAGCAGGTATTATTGTGTACGGACCTTGTTAGCGCCTTCTAGCGTCACGTGTTAGACAACAAATGCTGTAAGTAAGGGTTTTTGCGATTAATAAAAATCAGTTTATCATTTATGTAAAATATTTTACAGTTGCTTTAAACAAAATTAACATTGATACAATATATACATACTTCTAAATTTTTACTTTAGGATTATGCCGTCAACCTTTCAACGCTTATAAGCCAAATAAAAATAAAAAATTACACATAGATATATCAGTAACAGTAAGTTGAGGTTTTTGACGTGGTAGAGCCATGCAGCAGCTATATTAGTCGTATAGTTGTAGCAAGAATGGGTCGGCTCGACCGAGGAAGGACCACGCTCTTACAGAATACCGGCGTAAAATAGCAGTGTTTCGTATGGTGAGTGTAGAGAACCGGAGACCCTTTTTACTGGAAAAGAGCCATCTTAGTCCTCACGGGTGACAACGCATCTGCATTTTGATTCGCAAACGAGGATAGATGTAGATGTCTATGGGCCACAGCAACCACTTACCATCAGGTGGACTGTGTGTTCGTTTGTCACCATATCCTATAAAAAAAGAACTGGCTTCTATTCAGCTGTGGGGTTTATTTGCATGCTATTAAAACATAAATAAACATTTTTAAAATTTTTGTAGGTCTGTATGTCTATGCGGGCTAATCTTCAGAGTGGCTAAACCAATTATGATGAAACATTACGAACCGATAAAGAGCAATGCTAAGAAATATCTATCTATATTTTATCCGAAAACTCTTTTTTAAAAAACGAAAGTTCCTTTTTCCTTAAATGTCGTCGAGGAGGGTAATTGGCCTCGCTCACGAGCGCCGTACCTGCGCGCTTGTGCGAATAGCCTGCTCGGCTGTACCTTTTTTTGATATTTCATAGAACATACTACAGCTACCGATAGGTCAATTATTTCCAGTTGTCGTAGAACGTCGCGTAGATACAAGTTTATCGATCTAATTGACGATGGCGAAAAATGGGCATTTAGAATCCCCTTAACCAAGCATGTATGCATTGGTAAAAAATATAAAAGAAGCGATAGACGTTTGTCAGGATCGAGCCAAATGGAAGTCCGTCTCTGTCTACCCTTCTGGGTAACACGCGTGAGATTTTATGTAAATTTATGTGTTTTTTTTAAATTGTAACTAGTGAATACAAATAAAGTAAGAAACACGAATCATAATGTAACGTATTGTGAATTGTATAGCGTTTTATATGTATATATATATTTATATTACGCGCTTTCTTGAGGCGGAACGTGCACAACGTGGTTTGATAAAGGTCATGTATTTTAAAAAACAAATGTTTTCAACTGATAAACTTTATCAAACTACCCGAATTCCTTCAATTAGAAAGCTTTACATTATACAGACAATTCTGAGTAAACACAAAACCCTGAAATTTGATGCCACTAATGCTGTAAGAAGAAGGGATAAGCTGGAAACCGTCAAATGCAATTCTGTTTTTGCTTCAAGACAATATAAAGCTCGTTCAGCCTACCTCTACAAAATGATTAATAAAAGCCTAAACTTATATACTAAAACATATCGCGACTGTAAGAGGTGCTTACAGTTATGCTTGGAAGATCAAACCTATGATGATCTAGAGGCATTACTAGTTAAAATTAAATAGTAATGAAAACACATACACACACTGACATACATATTACGCACACATACATACATACATACATACACACACACATACATACATACACACACACAAACACACACACACGCGCGCACGCGCACACACACACACACACACATACACACACACACACGCGCGCGCGCGCGCGCGCGTGTGTGTGTGTTTGTGTGTGTATGTATGTATGTGTGTGTGTATGTATGTATGTATGTATGTGTGCGTAATATGTATGTCAGTGTGTGTATGTGTTTTCATTACTATTTAATTTTAACTAGTAATGCCTCTAGATCATCATAGGTTTGATCTTCCAAGCATAACTGTAAGCACCTCTTACAGTCGCGATATGTTTTAGTATATAAGTTTAGGCTTTTATTAATCATTTTGTAGAGGTAGGCTGAACGAGCTTTATATTGTCTTGAAGCAAAAACAGAATTGCATTTGACGGTTTCCAGCTTATCCCTTCTTCTTACAGCATTAGTGGCATCAAATTTCAGGGTTTTGTGTTTACTCAGAATTGTCTGTATAATGTAAAGCTTTCTAATTGAAGGAATTCGGGTAGTTTGATAAAGTTTATCAGTTGAAAACATTTGTTTTTTAAAATACATGACCTTTATCAAACCACGTTGTGCACGTTCCGCCTCAAGAAAGCGCGTAATATAAATATATATATACATATAAAACGCTATACAATTCACAATACGTTACATTATGATTCGTGTTTCTTACTTTATTTGTATTCACTAGTTACAATTTAAAAAAAACACATAAATTTACATAAAATCTCACGCGTGTTACCCAGAAGGGTAGACAGAGACGGACTTCCATTTGGCTCGATCCTGACAAACGTCTATCGCTTCTTTTATATTTTTTACCAATGCATACATGCTTGGTTAAGGGGATTCTAAATGCCCATTTTTCGCCATCGTCAATTAGATCGATAAACTTGTATCTACGCGACGTTCTACGACAACTGGAAATAATTGACCTATCGGTAGCTGTAGTATGTTCTATGAAATATCAAAAAAAGGTACAGCCGAGCAGGCTATTCGCACAAGCGCGCAGGTACGGCGCTCGTGAGCGAGGCCAATTACCCTCCTCGACGACATTTAAGGAAAAAGGAACTTTCGTTTTTTAAAAAAGAGTTTTCGGATAAAATATAGATAGATATTTCTTAGCATTGCTCTTTATCGGTTCGTAATGTTTCATCATAATTGGTTTAGCCACTCTGAAGATTAGCCCGCATAGACATACAGACCTACAAAAATTTTAAAAATGTTTATTTATGTTTTAATAGCATGCAAATAAACCCCACAGCTGAATAGAAGCCAGTTCTTTTTTTATAGGATATGGTGACAAACGAACACACAGTCCACCTGATGGTAAGTGGTTGCTGTGGCCCATAGACATCTACATCTATCCTCGTTTGCGAATCAAAATGCAGATGCGTTGTCACCCGTGAGGACTAAGATGGCTCTTTTCCAGTAAAAAGGGTCTCCGGTTCTCTACACTCACCATACGAAACACTGCTATTTTACGCCGGTATTCTGTAAGAGCGTGGTCCTTCCTCGGTCGAGCCGACCCATTCTTGCTACAACTATACGACTAATATAGCTGCTGCATGGCTCTACCACGTCAAAAACCTCAACTTACTGTTACTGATATATCTATGTGTAATTTTTTATTTTTATTTGGCTTATAAGCGTTGAAAGGTTGACGGCATAATCCTAAAGTAAAAATTTAGAAGTATGTATATATTGTATCAATGTTAATTTTGTTTAAAGCAACTGTAAAATATTTTACATAAATGATAAACTGATTTTTATTAATCGCAAAAACCCTTACTTACAGCATTTGTTGTCTAACACGTGACGCTAGAAGGCGCTAACAAGGTCCGTACACAATAATACCTGCTGAATGGGAACCTTATCACATATCGATCTATTTGAATGTACTCGAGGTCTTTGCTCGATGCAATAGGAATCAAAATACTATTATAATACATACTATCCATGTACTTGAGTTTGTTTTAATACATTAAAATCATTTTTATTTTATCCTTTTTTCTTTTATTTCTGTGTATGACACCGTTAATATTGTTATAATAATAACTATTAATTAAATGGAACCAAAATTTTAACGCAACTCAGGAGCCTTCTATTGAACACCCAACTTGCCGCTCAAAATGATAAAACAATTTTTACTGATTTTATCGCGTTTAATTTACTTATTTTTAATTCCCTTATCATCGTCATCATCATCATCATTACAGCCTTTCATAAGTCCACTGCTGAACATAGGCCTACCCCAAAGAATGCCACAAAGCACGGTCCTGAGCCACCTGCATCCATCGACTTCCTGCATGTCTTACCAGGTCGTCACTCCATCTCGTGGGGGGTCGCCCTACACTTCGCCTATCGGTACGAGGCTGCCACTCAAGAACCTTTATTTCCCAACGGTTGTCGGTTCTTCGAGCTATGTGGCAGTGCCACTTTAGCTTACTAATCCGTTGGGCTATGTCGGTTACTCTGGTTCTACTGCGGATATCCACATTCCTAAGTTTATTCTGCAAAGAAACTCCAAGCATAGCCCTCTCTTTAGCTCGCTCAGCGACCTTGAGCTTCCTCATACGGCCAGCAGTGAAGGACCACGTCTCAGATCCGTAAGCCATCACTGTTTCAATTTTGTTACGAAATTGTACAAATTCCCTTATAACTACTAATAATTCCCTTATAAGATAAGTAATTAAAGAATTTATTGCAGGTTACTGCAAAACACCCGAAACGTCGGGAATTAAGAAAGTTAAATGGAATAAAATCCATACAAATAAAAAATAGTTTTATTTAATGTGTACTCGTATTGTTCGCGAAAATACTTAAAAATTATTATAAGAATAAAATATTATGTTATATATATTTTAAATAATTACGCGCATAGTAATATTTCTTACCTGAAAGTGTATTTAGTTGTCCCTGTGGCCTTTACAAGCAAGGATTTGCGAGTTATTGAGTGCAAGGATATACTCAGCAGGCCGCGAAAATAGGAATGGGGGGGGGGAGGAGAGGGCTTCACTATCTTATCCAAGAGCCACTCAGAAGGAGGTACGGACCTCGACTTCGACTGTTATAGTATACTGGTGTGGGTCGCCCGTCGAGGCTCTCAAAAAGTCGCTCAAAAAGTGCTTTGATTTTGAAAAAATTGTTTGACGTGACTTTGTAGTAAGGTGAGTTTTTTTCGCC